>RXID01021538.1:5238-50949 GCA_005019695.1 Trichopus zeylanicus subsp. travancoricus
AGTAGTAGGAGTTGTAATAGTAGGACTGATAGTAGTAGTAGTATCAGTAATGGCATTAATAGCAGTAGTAGTAGTAGTAGTAGCACCAACGGTAGTGGTGGTATTATTAATAGTATACTTATAGTACCAGTTGTAGCAGCAGCAGCAGCAGTACTAGTAGTAGTTAAAGTTTTAGTAGTTGTACTTGCAGTTGTTGTAGGAGTAGCAATACTAGTACTAGTAGTAATCATAATAGTGGCATGAGTTGTAGTAGTAATAGTCATATTAGTAGTAGTAGTAGTGGTAGTTGTAGTAATAGTAGCACTAGAAGTAGTAGTAGTAGTAGTAGTAGTAGTATTGGAAGCATCAGTGGTAGTAGGTGTAGTAATGGTAGTAGTAGTCAAAGCAGTAGTGGTTGCAGTAGTGGTACTAGTAGTTGCCGTAGTGGCAGTAGTAGCAATAGTAGTAGTTGTAGCAGTCCTAGTAGCAATTGTAGCTGGAGTAATAGTACTAGTTCTTTTTGTGGTAGTCGTCGTAGCAGTAGTAGTAGTCGTAGTAGCAGTAGTAGTAGTAGTAGTAGTAGAAGTAGTTGTGATAGAATTAGTAGTTGTAGTAGTAGTAGTGGTAGTAGTATCCGTACAAGTAGTAGCAATAGTATTAGTAGTAGTTACTGTAGTAGTAGCCGTAGCAGTAGTAGTAGTAGGAGGAGGAGTAGTAGTAGTAGTTGTGGATATAGTTGCAGCAGCAGCAGTAGTTGTAGCAGCAGCAGTAGTAGTAGTGGTAGTAGTAAGAGTAGTATTAGTAATAGTGGCAGTAGAAATAGTAGAGTAGTGGGAGTAGTAGTAGTAGTAGCAGTAGGAGTAGCAGTAGTAGTCGTTGGAGTAGTAGCAGTATTAGTAGTTGTATTAGTAGTAGTAGGAGTAAGAGTAGTTATTGCAAGAGTAGTAGTAGTGGTAGTAGCAGTAGAGGTAGTAGTATTAGTTGTAGTAATCAGAGTAGTAGTTGTTGTGAAGGTAATCATAGTAGTAGTAGTATTTGTTGTTGCACAGCAGCAGTAGTAGAGGTGGTAGTAGTAGAAGTAGTAGTATTGGTAGTAATAGTAATAGTAGTAGCAGTAGTAGGAGTAGTAGTAGGAGTAGCAGCAGTTGGAGTGGTAGTCGTTTTAATAGTAGTAGTCGTATTTAGTAGTAGTAGGCGTAGTAGTTGTAGTAGTAGTAGCAGTAGTAGTAGTAGCAGCAGCAGTTGCAGTAGTAGTAGTAGTAGGTGTAGCTATAGTAGCTGTAGTAATAGTAGTAGTAGTTGTAGCTATAATAGCTGTAGTAACAGTAGTGGCAGTAGTAATAGTAGTTGTTGTCGTAATAGTCATTGTAGTAGTAGTTGTAGTAGTAGTTGTAGTAGTAGTAGTTGTTGTTGTTGTTGTTGTTGTTGTTGTAGTAGTAGTAGTAGTAGTAGTCATAGTAGTATTAATAGTATTGGTAGTGGAAGTATTAGTGCAGTTGTAGGAGTAGTGGTGCTAGCTGTATTAGTTGTTGTAGTAGCAGAATTTGTATTAATTGAAGTAGTAGTAGTAGTGATAGTCATAGTAGTAGGAGTAATAGTACCAGTAGGAGTAGTAGTAGCAGTTGTAGGAGCAAAAGTTGTATTCGTGGAAGTAATTTTAGTATTACGAGTAGCAATTGTTGCAGTAGGTGTCGTAGTAGTGGTGGGAGCAGTAGCAGTAGTATTAGTTGTAGGAATAGCAGTAGTTGTAGGAGTAGTAGTAATTCAATTTGTAGTAGTTGTGGTATTTGTGTAGTAGTAGGAGCAATAGTAGTAGTAGTATAGGTAGCAGCAGCAACAAAAGCAGCAGAAGGAATAGTAGTAGTAGTAGTAGTAGTAGTAGTTTAAGAAGTAGAAGTAGTAGTAGGAATAGTTGAAGCAGTAGTTGAAGTAGTACTAATAGCGATAGTAGTAGTAGTAGAAGTTGTTATTGTTGTTGTAGTAGTAGCAGAAGTTATTATTATCATTGTTTTTGTTGTAGAAGTGTAATAGTACTAGGAGTTGTACTAGTATTAGTAGCAGTAATAGCTGTAAAAGTAGTAGTATCAATAGTATTAGCAGTACCAGTAGTAGTTGCAGTAGTAGTTGTTATTGTTGTAGTAGTAGAAGTAGTAGTAGTATTGGTAGTAGTACTACTAGCAATAGTAGTAGTTGTAGTAGAAGTAAAAGTAGTAGTAATAGTAGCTGTTGTAATAGTAGTAGTAGTAGTAGAAGAAGAAGTAGTAGGATGGGTAAGTGTAGGAACAGTAGTGGTAGGCACAGAAGTAGTATTAGTAGTAGTAGTACTAGTAGTATGCGTAGCAACAGAAGTAGTAGCAATATTAATAGTACAAATTGAAGTAGTAGTAGTAGTGGTAGTAGTCGTAGTTGTTGGAGCAGTAGTAGTAGTTGTAGTAGTAGCATTAGTCGCAGCAGCAGTCTCAATAGTAGTAGTTATAGTAGTAGAAGTCTGAGTAGTGGTAGTAGTAGTCATTGTATTAGTAGCAACAGTAGTAAGAGTAGCAGTAGCAGTAGTAGAAACAACTTTAGTAATAGTAGAAGTACGAGCAGGAGATATAGTAGTAGTAGTATTTGGAGTTGCAGCAGTAGTAATAGTAGTTGGAGTTGGGGCAGTAGTAGTAGTAGGTGTAGTAGATGTAGTAGGAGTTGCGGTAGGAGTAGTAGAAGTAGTGGTACTAGTAGTAGTTGGCATTGTAGTAGTAGCAACAGCAGTAACAGTAGTAGTAGTAGTAGTAGCGATAGTAGTAGTTGTTGTTGTGCTAGTAGTAGTAGTAGTAGTAGTAGTATAGTAGTAGTACCAGTAGTGGTAGTAGTAGTTGTTGTTGTCGTAGTAGCACCAGTAGCAACAGTAGTTGTAATATTGGTATTAGTATTAGTAGTAGTAGCAGTAGTAGTAGCAGTAGTAGTAGTAGTAGGAGGAGGAGGAGTTGCAGTAGGAGTCGTAGTTGCTATAATATTAGTAGAAGGAGAGAGCAGTAGTAGGAGTACGAGTAGGTATAGTAGCAATGGTGGTGGTGGTAGTAGTAGTTGTATTAATAGTAGTAGCACCAGTAGTAGGAGCAGGAGTAGCAGAAGTAGTAGCAGTAGTAGTAGCATTCATAGTAATAGTAGTAGTTGTAGTAGTAGCATTCAAAGTAGTAGTAGTATTAGTAGTAGTAATAGTTGAAGTTGTACGGGTTGTAATAGTGCTAGTAGTAGTAGTAGCAGCAGTAGTAGTAGAGGTAGTTGTAGTAGTTGTGGTAGTTGTAGTAGCAATAGTAGTAGTAGTAATAGGACTAGTAGTAGCAGTAGCAGTAGCAGCAGAAATAGTCAAAGTAGTAGTAGTAGTCATGGTAGTAGTTGTAGTAGTAGTACTATTAGTAGTAGTTGTAGTATTTGTAGTAGTTATAGTAGTAGTTATAGGAGGAGTAGTAGTGTAAGTAGTAGTAATAGTAGTTGTTGTGTAGTTATAGTAGTAGCAGTAGCAGTAGTAGAGATAGTAGTAGTATGTGTAGTAGTAGTAGTAGTGGTTGTAGTGGTAGAAGGAATGGTAGCATTAGTACTAGTAGTAAGAGGACTAGTCGTGGCAATAGTAGTAGCAGTAGTAGTTGCAATCGTAGTGGTCATAGTAGTAGCTGTACTAGTAGCAGTTGTAATTGTAGTAGAAGTAGCAGAAGTAGTAGAAGTACTAGTAGTAGCAATAGTAGTAGCAGAAGTAGAAGTAGCAGTAATAACAGTAGTAGTAGAAGTAGTGGCGGTAATAGTAGAAGTAGTAGTAGTGGTGGTAATAGCGGTAGTAGCAGTAGCAGAGCTATTAGCAGTAGAAGTAGTAGCAGTTGTAGTAGTTGTAGTAGGATGAACAGAAGTACTAGTTGTTGTTGTTGTAATCATAGTAGTAGCAATAATAGTAGTAGCGATAGTAGTTGTTGTTGTTGTTATTGAAGTATTTGAAGTAGGTGCTGAAGTAATAGCAGTAATACGAGAAGTTTTAGTAGTAGTAATCTTAGTAAAAGTAGAGATAGTAGTAGCAGCAGTAGTAGTAGTGGCAGTAGTAGTAGCAGTAGTGGTAGTAGTAGTAGTATTAGTAGTAGTAAATTTGGTAGTATTAGTAGTAGCAGTGGTAGTAGTAGCAATCAGAGGAGCTGGAGTAGGAGGAGCAGCAGTAGTACTAGTACTAGTTCTAATTCTAGCAGTAGTGGTAGAAGAAGTAGTAGTATTAGTAGTAGTAGTAGTTGTGGTAATAGTACGAGTAGTAGTAGTAGCTGTAGGAGTAGTGGTAGTAGCAATAGTAGTAGCAGTTGTAGAATCTAAAGTAGTAGTAGTAGTAGTAATCGCTGTATTAGAGGTATTAGTAGTGCCAATAGTTATAGTTTTTGTTGTAGTAGTTGGAGTAGTAGTAGTAGATGTAGGAGTAGTCATCTTACTAGTAGTTGTTGTAGTAGCAGTATTAGTAGTAGTAGAACTAATGGTAATAGTAGCGGCAATAGTAGTAGTAGGTCGAGTAGTTGTACTAGTAGTAGTACTACTCGGAGTAGTAGCAATAATGGGAGTAGTAGTAGTAGCAGTAGCAACAATTGTAGTTGTAGTAGTAGTGTAGTTATAGTGCAGTGGTGTAGTAGCAGTAAGCGTTGTTGTAGAGGTAGTAGTAGTTGTTGTTGTTGTAGTTGTAGCGGGAGTAGTAGTAGTAGTTGTTGTTGTTGTTGTAGTAGTTATAGGCGGAGTAGTAGTAGTAGTAGTTGTTGTTGTAGTAGTCATAGCTGTGGTAGTATTTGTAGTAGCAGTAGTAGTAGTTGCCGTAGTAGTAGTAGTTGTTATTGTAGTAGTGGTGTAGCTATAGTAGCAATAGTAGTAGTGGTAGAGGTAGTAGTAGTAGTAGTGGTAATAGCGGCTGTAGTAGTAATAGTAGTAGTAGTTGTTGTTGTTGTTGTAGTTGTCATAATGGTAGCAATAGTTGGAGTAGTAGTAGAAGTAGTAGTTGCAAAAGTAGTAGCAGTAGTACTAGTAGTGGTAATGATAGCAGTAGTTGTAGTAGTAGTAGCAACAGTAAAAGTAGTGATAGTAGTAGTAGCAAGAGTGGTAGTAGATGTAGCAGTAGTAGTAATAGTAGTAGTAATAGTAGTAGTAACAACATTAGTAGTAGTAGTAGAAATAGTAGGGGTAGTAGTAGTAGTAGGAGTAGAATTAGTAGTTGTAGTAGTAGTAGCAGCAGCAGAATTACTAGCAGTAGTACTAGTAGTAGTAGTAGTTACACAAGCAGTCGAAGTAGTTATAGTAGTAGTAGCTAGAGTAGTACGAGTTCTAGTAGTATTAATAGTAGTAGTAGCAGAAGCAATAGTAGTAGTAGGAGAAGTAGTAGTAGTAGAAGTCGCAGTAGTAATATTAGTAATAATAGTAGTGGTTGTAGTGGAAACAGTAGTAGTAGTAGGAATAGGAGTAGTAGTAGTGATAGCAGTAGTTGTGGTAGTAGCAATAACAGTAGTCGTAGTAGTTGTAGCAGTAGTAGTAGCCACAATAGTAGTAGTAGAAGTAGTGGTAGTCATAATAGTCGTAGTAGGAGCAGTAGCAGGAGCTATAATGGTAAAAGTAGCGGTAGTAGAAGTAGTAGTAGTAGTATTCACAGTAGTGGCATAACTAGGAGTAGTAGTGCAAGAACTAGTAGCAGTAGTAGTAACAGTAGTAGTAGCAGTAGCGGTAGTCATTGTAGCGGTAGTAGTAGTAGTAGAAGTAGTAGTAGGAGTAGTCGTAGGAGCAGCAATTGTAGTAGTAGT
The DNA here is from genome assembly GCA_005019695.1 of Trichopus zeylanicus subsp. travancoricus. Classification (NCBI taxonomy): domain Eukaryota; kingdom Viridiplantae; phylum Streptophyta; class Magnoliopsida; order Dioscoreales; family Dioscoreaceae; genus Trichopus; species Trichopus zeylanicus. The sequence continues at coordinate 11,004 of RXID01021538.1, forward strand.
TGCGGTAGTAGCAGTAGTCGTAGTAGCAATTGCAATTGTTGCAGCAGTTGTGGTAGCAATAGTAGTAGTACTAGCAATAGTTGTCGTTGTAGTTGGAGTAGTATTAGGAGTAGTAGTAGTATTAGTAGCAGTAGAAATAGTTGTTGCAGTAGTAGTAGAAGTAGTAGTTGCTGTAGCTATAGCCATAGCAGTAGCAGTTGTAGTTATAGCAGTAGTTGTAGTAGCTGTAGTAATAAAAGTAGTAGTAGCAACAGTAGTAGTAGTAGCAGTAACAGCCGTTGAAGTAGTGGTAGTTGTAGTACTAGCCGTGGCAGTAGTTGTAGTAGTAATAGCAGTAGGAGTAGTAGTAGGAGAAGTAGTAGTTGTTGTTGTTGCTGGAGAATTAGTAGTAGTAGTAGTAGTCAAAGTAATAGTTGTTATAGTAGTAGTACTAATAGTAGTAGCAGTAGTATTTGTAATAGAAGTAGTAGTACTAGTAGTAGTAGCAAGAGTAGCAGTTGCAGCGGAAGTAGTAGTAATAGTGTTAGTAATAGTGGCAGTAGTAGTAGTAGCAGCAGCAGCAGCAGTAGTAGCAGTAGTAGTAGTAGCAATCGAAGCAGTAGCAGTAGTAGTAGTTGGAGAAGTCATAGTAGAAGTAGCAGTGGTAGCAACAATAACAACAACAGTAGTAGTAGTAATAGTACCTGTAGCAAAAGCAATAGTAAGAGAGAGTAGTAGTGGTAGGACTAGTTGTTGTAGTATTAGTAGCCATAGCAGCAGTAGTAGTAGTAGTTGTTGTTGTTGTTGTTGTTGTTGTTGTCGTGGCAGTAGTAGTAGTAGTAGCATTAGTAGTTGTAGAAACTGCCGCAGTAGTAGTAGTAGTAAGAGTAGTAGCGCTAACACTAGTAGTTGCAGTTGTAGCTGTATTAGTTGCAGTTGTGGCGTCAGTAGCAGCTACAGTAGTAGCAGTTGCATTTGACGTAGTAATAGCAATAGTAGCAGTAGTAGTAGCAGTAATAGTAGCACTAATAATGGCAGTAGAATCAATACTAGTAATAGTAGCAGAAGTAGTAGTAGTCACAGTAGTAGATGTAGCAGTAGCAGTTTCAGTAGTAGCATTAGTAGGAGAAGAAGAAGAGGGAGTAGTAGTATTAGTAGAAGAAGCAGTAGTAGTAGTAGTTGCAGTCTCAGTAGTAGTAGTAGTAGTAGTAGTAGTAGCAGTAGCCGCATTAGTAGCAGTAGCAGGAAGAGTAGGAGCTGTAGTAGTAGTAGTAGCAGCAACGGTAGTAATAGTAGCAATAGTAGTAGCAGTAGTAGTAGTAGTACTAGTTGTAGTAGCAGTAACAGCCGCAGTGATTGTAGTTGTTGGAGTGGAAGTAGTTGCAGTAGTAGTTGTAGTCATTGTAGTAGTGGTGGTAGTAGCTATAGGAACAATAATAGTTGTAGTCATAGCAGAAGTAGCAGTAGTAGAAGAAATAGTAGTATAACTAGCAGTAGCAGTGGTAGTAATAGGACTAGTAGTAGCAATAGTTGTAGCAGTAGCATTAGTAGTAGTGGTGATCGTAGTGCTGGTAGAAGTAGTAGCAGCAATTGTAGTAGTTGCAGTAATAGTAGTAGCAGTAGTAGTAGCAGCAGCAGTAGCAGATGTTGAAGTAGCAGTAATAATAGTAGTAGTTGTTGTTGTTGTAGTAGTCGTAATAGTACAAGAAATTGTAATAAGAGTTATTAGTAGTAGTAGTAATAGTAGCAAAAGTAGTTGCAGTAGTAGTTGTAGTTGTAGCAGTAGTGGTACTAGTAATAGTAGTAGAAGTAGTAGCAGTAGTAGTAGGAATAGATTTAGGAGAACGAGCAGTAGCAGGAGTTGTAGTAGTAGTTGTTGTTGTAGTCGGAGTAGTATTAGGAGTAGCAGTAGCAGTAGCAATAGTCCTAGCAGTAGTAGCAAAATAGTAGTGGTAGCAGAAGCGGTAGGGGCAACAGCTGTAGTTGTAGTAGTAGTAGTAGTAGTAGCAGCAACAACAACAACAACATCAGTAGTACTAGTTGCATTCTCAGTAGTAGCAATAGCTGGAGCCATATTAGTTTCAATAGCAGTAATAGTAGTTGCAGCAGTAGTTGTGGTAGTAACAGTAGCAATAATAGTAGCAATATTAGTAGCAGTAGTAGGAGCAGTGACAGTTGTAGTAGCAGTAGCAGCTGCAGTCACTGCAGTTGTTTGAGTGGAAGTGCTAGTAGTAGTAGTTATAGTGGTAGTAGTAGTAGTGCTAGTAATAGCTATAGCAGCAATAGTAGTTGTAGTAGTAGTCGTAGTAGAAGTAGTAGTAGTAGCAATAGTAGCAGTAGTTGTAGTGGTAGTAATAGGACTAGTAGAAGTAGTGTCAGCAGTAATAGTCATGGTAGTACTAGTAGACGTAGTAGCAGTAGTAGTAGTAGAAGTATAAGCAGTAGTAGCTGATGTAGAAGTAGCAGTAATAGTAGTAGTAGTAGTAGTAGTAGTAGTACTAGTTATTATTTTTGTTGTTGTAGTAGTAGTCATAGTTGTAGAAGTAGTGATAATAAGAGTAGTAGTAGTAGTAGCTGAACGAGAAGTAGCAGTAATAGATGCACAAGTAGTTGCAATAGTAGTTGTCGTGGTAGGAGTAGTAGTACTAGTAATAGTAGTAGAAGTAGTAGGAGTAGGAGTAGTAGTTGGAATAGGTTTAGGAGAAGGAGCAGCAGTAGCAAGAATAGTAGTAGTAGTAATAGTAGCTGTAGGAGTAGTAGTAGTAGTCATAGTAGGAGTAGTATTAGGAGTAGAAGTAGCCGTAGCAATAGGACTAGCAGTAGAAGCAATAATTGTAGTGGTCGCAGTAGTGGTAGGGGAAACAACAGTAATAGTAGTAGTAGTAGTAGTACTAGTAGTGGTCGTTGTAGTTGTAATAGTACTAGTTGTAAAACTTGTAGTAACTGTAGCAGTAGTAGTAGCAAAAGTACTAGTAGTAGGGGAAGTAGTAGTAGTAGTAGTCATAGAACTTGCAGTAGTAGTAGCAGTAGTAGCCGATGTAGTGGGACCACTAGCTATTGTAGTAGCAATAGTTGTATCAGAAGTAGTAGTAGTAGTATTACTATTAGTATTAGTAGTAGTGGTATTAGTAATAGTACTATTATAGTAGTAGTATTAGTTGTGGTAGTATTCCTAGTTGTAGTTGTTGTAGTTGTAGTAATAGTCGTACTCGTAGCAAGAGTGGTTGTGGAAGTAGCCGTTGTATCGGTATTTGCAACAGTTGTAGTAATAGTAGTAGTAGTCGTTGTTGTAGTAGGAGTAGTAGTAGTGGTAGAAGTAGCTATAGTAGCAACTTTAGTAGTAGTAGTAGTCATAGTAGAAGTAGTTGCAATAGAAGTTGTAGTACTGCTAGTAGCAGTAGTAGTAGTGGGAGTAATAGGACTAGTAGTAGCAATAGTAGTAGCAGTAGTAGTAGCAGTAGTAGTTGGAGGAGTAGTCATAGGAGCAGCAATAGTAGCAGTAGTTGCAGTAGTAGCAGCTATTGTAGTAATAGTCATAGTAGCAATTGCACTTGTTGCAGCAGTTGTAGTAGCAATAGTAATAGTAGTAACAATAGTCGTCGTGGTAGCAGAAGTAGTATTAGGAGTGGTAGTAGTAGTCATAGCAGTAGAAATAGTAGTAGCAGCAATAGTAGTAGTAGTAGTTGTTGTTGTTGTTGTTGTTGTTGCAATAGCAGCGAAAGTAGTACCTGTAGTAGTAGCTGTAGTGATAGAAATAGTAGTAGCAGTAGTAGCAGTAGGAGGAGGACTAGTAGAAGTAGTAGTAGTAGTAGTACTAGTTGTCGCAGTCGACGTAGTATTAGTAGCAATAGGAGTAGTAGTAGGAGGAGGAGAAGTAGTAGTAGTTGTTATTGCAGGAGTAGTACTAGTAGTGGTGGTGGTGGTAGTAGTTATAATAGCAGTATTAGTAGTAGTAGCAGCTGCAATAGTAGCAGTAGTAGCAGTAGGAGTAGATATAGTGTTAGCAATAGCGAGAGTAGTAGTAGCAGTATCAGTCGAAGCAATCGCAGTAGTAATAGTTGGAGAAGTCATAGTAGTAGTAGTTGCAATAGCAATAGCAACAACAACAACAGTAGTAGTAGTAGCTGTAGCAACAGTAGTCGCAACAGTATTAGAGGTAGTAGTAGTAGTGGGACTAGTTGTAGTAGTATTAGTAGCCACAGTAGTAGTAGTAGTCGCAGTATTAGTAGTAGTTGTTGTTGTAGTGGCAGTAGTAGTAGCAGTAGTAGCGCTAGTAGTTATAGTAGAAGAAGAAATGGTAGTAGTAGTAGCAAGGGTAGTAGGAATAACACAAGTAGTTGTAGTAGGAGCGTCAGTAGCAACTAAAGAATTAGCAATAGCAGTTGAAGCAGTAATAGCAGTAGTAGTAGTAGGGGTAATAGCAGTAGTAGTAGTAGTTGTTGTAGCAGTAGAACCAAAAGTATTAATAGTAGCAAAAGTAGTAGCAACGGTAGTAGTCAAAGTGGTAGACACAGTAGTAGCAGTTGCAGTAGTAGTATTAGTAGGAGAAGTATAAGGACTAGTAGTATTAATAGCAGCAATAGGAACAACCGGAGCAATAGGAGTTATAGTAGTAGCAGCAGCAGGAGTGGAAGTAGTAGCAGTAGCAATTGTAGTGGTAGTTGTAGTGGTTGTAGTAGCTATAGCAACAATAGAAGTTGTAGTAGTAGCCGTAGCAGAAGAAGTAGTAGTAGAAGTAGTCGTAGTAATAGTAGCTGTAGTAGTAGTGGTAGTAATAGGACTAGTAGTAGCAGTAGTAGCAATAGTAGTCATAGTAGTACTAGTAAAAGTTGTAGCAGCTATTGTAGTAGTAGCAATAGTAGCAGTAGTAGCAATAGTAGTAGTAGTAGTAGCAGTAGTAGCTGATGTTGAAGTAGTAGTAGTAGTAGTAGTAGTAGTAGTAGCAGTAGTAGTAGCAGTAGTAGTAGCAGTAGTAGTCATAGTAGTAGAAGTAGTGGTAATAAGAGTAGTAGTAGTAGTAGCAGTAGTAGTAGCAGTAGTAGTGTATAGTAGTAGAAGTAGTGGTAATAAGAGTAGTAGTAGTAGTAGCAGTAGTAGTAGCAGTAGTTGCAGCAGTAGTAGTAGTTGTAGCCGATGTAGTAGGAGCACTAGCTATAGTAGTAGCGATAGTTGTATCAAAAGTAGTAGTAGTAGCAGTAGTAGTATTACTATTAGTATTAGTTGCAGTAGCAATAGTAATAGTAGTATTATAGTAGTAGTATTAGTAGTTGTAGTATTCCTAGTTGTAGTAGTTGTAGCAGTAGTAGTACTAGTATTAGTAGTGGGAGTAGTAGTAGAAGTAGCCATTGTACAAGTAGTTGCAGTAGTTGTAGTAGTAGTTGCACTAGTAGTAGTTGTAGTAGTAGGAGTAGTCGGAGTAGTAGGAGTAGCTATAGCAGCAACTTTAGTAGTGGAAGTAGTAGCAGAAGTAGTAGCAATGGAAGTAGTAGTAGCTATAACAGCAACTTTAGTTGTGGTAGTAGTCGTAGCAGAAGTAGTAGCAATAGAAGTAGCAGTATTAATATTAACAGTAGTAGTAGTGGGAGTAATAGGACTGTTAGTAGCAATAGTAGTAGCAGTAGTAGTAGCAGAAGTAGTGGTTGTAGTTGTACTAGTAAAAGTAGGAGCAGCTATTGTAGTAGTAGCAGTAGCACCAGTAGTAGTTGTAGTAGTAGCAATAGTACTAGCAGATGTAGAAGTAGCAGTAATAATAGTTGTAGTAGTAGTAGAAGTAGTAGTGGTAATAGGAGCAGTAGTATTAGTAGTAGTACTAATAGTAGCAGTAAAAGTAGTTGCCGTAGTAGTTGGTGAAGTAATAGTAGTAGTACTAGTAATAGTAGTAGAAGTAGTAGGAATGGGAGTAGTAGTAGGAATCGGTGTAGGAGGAGTAGTAGTAGGAGGAGAAGTAGTAATAGTAGCAGTAGCAGTAGAAGTAGTAGTAGTTGTAGTAGGAGAAGCATTAGGAGTTGCAGTAGGAGTAGCTATAGTACTAGCAGGAGTAGCACTAGTAGTAGCATCAATTATAGTGGTAGCAGTAGTAGTAGCAGTAGCAATTATCATTGTAGCAGTAATAGTAATAGTACTAAAACTACTGCTAATAGCAGCAGTAATAGTAGCAGTAGTAGTAGTAGTTGTAGTAATAGAAGTAGTAGGAGGATGAGGAGGAGTAGTAGTAGCAATAGTCTTAGTAGTAGGAGTAATAGCAGTAATACTAGTAGAAGTAGTGGCGTTAGTAGTAGTAGTAGTACTAGCAGTATCAGAAGTTGTAGTAGTAGTAGTAGTAGCAGCAGTAGTAGTAGTAGGAGAAGTAGTAGTTATTATTGCAGGAGAAGTAGTTGTAGTAGTAGAAGCAGTAGTTAAAGTAGTACTACCAGCAGTAGTTGTAATAGTAGTAGTAGCTGTAGTAGCAGTAGTTGTAGCAACATTGTTACCAGTAGCGGCAAAAGCAGTACTAGTACTTGTAGTAGGAGCAGTAGTGGGAACAGTCGTAGCAGTAGTTGAAGTAGTAGAAGACGTAGCTGTAGTACTAGTAATAGCAGTAGTAGAGGCAATCACAATGGTAGTAGCCGCAATAGTTGTTGTAGTTATAGTAGTTATAAGAGAAGTAGTACTAGTAGGAGCCGTAGGAACAGCATCAGCAGCAGCAGTAGTACTAGTTGTAGTAGCGTTAGTACTAGTTGCAGCAGTGGTAGTAGTAGTAGCAATAGCAACAATAGTAGTAACAGTACTTATTGTAGAAGTCATATTAGTAGTAGCAGCAATATTAGCAGTAGAAGAAGTCACAGCAGCAGTAGTAGAGGCAGTAGTACCAGCAGCAGCAGCAGCAGTAATAGTAGTAGCAAAAGGAGTAATAGTAGTAGTAGGGGTAGTAGCAGTAAGAGTTGTAGCAATAGCAGCAGCAGCAGCAGTAGTAGTAGAAACAATAGTTGTAGTGGTAGTAGTAGTAGTAGTCGTGGTAATTGTAGTACAAGTAGAAGAAGAAGTAGTAGTAGTAGTAGTAGTTGTTGTTGTTGTAGTTGTAGTAGGAGTAGTAGCTGTAGTAGTCGTTGTAGTAGTAGCTGTAGTTGTAGTAGTAGTAATTTTAGCAGTTGGAGTAGTAGTTGTAGTAGTAGTAGCACTAGTAGTAGTAGTGGTTGTAGCAGCGGTAGTAGTAGTAGAACTAGTTGCAATAGTAGTAGTAGTAGTAGAAGTAGCAAAAGTTGTAGCGGTAGTGGTAGTAATTGTAGTAGTCGAAGTCGTCGCAATGGTAGCAGCAGTTGCAGTTGTAGTAGTAGTAGTAGTTATAGGAGAAGTAGGTGCAACAACAGCAGTTGTACTAGTTGTAGTAGTATTTATAGTAGTAGCAGTAGCAGTAGTAGTCGTACTTGTAGCAGCAGTCATAGTAGTGGTAATAGTAGTTGTCGTAGTAGTGTTATTTGTAGTAGCTGCTGTAGTAGCAGTATCTATCGCATCAACAGTAGTAGCAGCAGCAATAGTAGCAGTAATAACAGTAGCAGTAATAGTAGTAGTAGTAGCAGGAATAGTAGTAGCAATTGGAGTAGTACTAGTGCTGGTAGTAGTCGCTGTAGTAGTAGTAGCAGTAGCAGTAATAGTCATAGCAATAGTATTATTAGTAGTAGTAGACAGAGTAGTAGCAGTAGTAGTAGGAGTAGCAATATTGGTAGTAGCAAAAGTAGTAGCAGTAGTGGTTGTAGAAGTAGTTGTCATGATAGTAGTAGTAGAAGTAGAAGTAGTTGTTGTAGTAGTAGTACTAGTAGTCATAGTTGTTGTAGTAGTAGTAGTAGTAGTAGTTGTAGGAGTAGTAGATGTCATAGTAGCAGTAGTAGAAGTAGTAGTAGTTGTAGTTGTAGTAGTAGTTATTATTGTTGTTGTAGTAGTTGTAGTAGTAATTCTAGCAGTCAGAGCTATAGTTATAGTAGTAGCGGTGGTAGTAGTCCAAGTAGCAGTAGTAATAGTAGTAGTAGTAGTCGTAGTAATATTTGTAGTAGTAGAAGTAGTAGCAGTAGTAGCAGCAGGTGTATTACTCATAGTGGTAGTAGTAGTAATGACAACAAATATAGTATTGTCATAGTAGCGCTATTAATAGTAGTAATAGTCATAGTCATAGTAATTGTAGAAGTATAAGTTAGAGTATCAGTAGTAGTAGCGATAATTGTAGTAGTAGAAGTAGTAGTAGTGATTGTGGTAGTAGCAGTAGTACTAGTAGAAGTAGTAGTAATAGTGGTAGCAGTAGTAGTAATAGCAGTAGTAGCAAGAGTAATATTAGTAGTAGTAGTAGCTGTAGCAGCGGCAACAAAAGTAGCATTTATAATAGTAGTAGTAGTAGTAGTAATAATAATAATATTACTACTACTACTAATAGTAGTAGTAGTAGTAGTAGTAGTAGTAGTAGTAGCAGCAGCATCAGGAGTAGTACTCATACTAGTAGTAGTATCAATAGCAGTAGTAATAGTAGTAGTAACAGTAGTTGTAGTAGTAGTAGTAGAGGTAGTAGAAGTTGTAGTAGTAGAAGTAGTATTAGTAGTAGTTGTTGTTGTTGTTGTAGTAGTAGTAGTCGTAATAGTAGTAATAGTAGTAGAAGTCGTAATAGGAGAAGTCGTATTAGTAATAGGAGTTGTAGTAGTAATAGTTGTAGCAATAGCTATAGCAGCAGTGGTAGAAGTAGCAGTAGCAGTAGTAGTAGAAGTAGTAATAGTAGGAGTAGCAAAAGTATCTACGGTAGTGATAGAAGCAGTAGTTGTAGCAGTAGCAGCAACAGCAGCAGCAGCAGTAGTAGTAGTAGAAGTAGTAGTATTTGTAAAACAAAGGTAGTAGTGGCAGTGGTAGTAGCAAAAGCAGTAGTAGGGGTAATAGTAGTAGTTGTAGTAGTAGTATTTGTAGTAGTAGTTGTAGTTGGAGTAGTAGCAGTAGCAGCAGTAGTAGCAGTAGTAGCTGTAGTTGCTATAGTAGTTGTTATGGTAGTAGTAGCAGTTGCCGCACTTGCACCAGCTATAGTAGTAGTGGTAGTATTAGCGTTTGCAGTAGTTGTTATAATAGCTATAGTAGTAGTAGTAGTAGTAACAGTAGAAATAGTCGTAGTAGTCGTAGTTGTAGTTGCAGTAGCAGTAGTAGTACTAGCTATAGTGATAGAAGTAGTAGTAGTAGTAGCAGCAATAGTAGGAGCAGTAGTAGTGGCAATAGTTGGAGTAGTAGTAGCGGTCGTATTCGCAATAGCGTAGTTGTAGTAGTAGCAGTAGTTGTAGCAGCTGTTGTAGTAGGTGTAGTTGTTGTTGTTGTTCTTGTAGTAGTAGTAGTAGTAGTAATTATAGTAGTTGTACAAGTTGTAGCAGTAGTTGTAAAAGTAGCAGTAGAAATAGCTGTAGTAGCAGTAGTAGTAGCAGTAGTAGTAGTTATTGCGTTAGCAGTAGCAGCAATTGTAGTAGTAGCAGCAGAAGTATATAGTAGTAGCACTATTTGTAGTAATAGCTGTAGAAGTAGTTTGAGCAATTGTAGTTGTGGCAGTAGTAGTAGTAGTTGGCAAAGTAGTAGAAGTAGTGGTACTAGTATTTGTAGTTGTAGTAGAAGTAGTAGTAATTGTAGTGGTATTAGTAGTAGTAAGAGAAGTAGTATTAGTAGTAGTAGAAGATGTAGTAGCCGTAGCAGTAGTAGTGGTAGTAGTTTCAGTAGTAGCAGTTGTAGTGGTCGGAGTAGTACTAAAAATAGTTGTACTAGCCATAGTAGTCGTAGTAATAATAGTTGTTATTGTAGTAGTAGTTGTAGTTGTAGTAGTTGTTGTAGTAGTAGTGGTGGTTGTAGCTACTATGGTAGTAGTAGTAGCAGTAGAGGAAATATTAGCAGTGTTAGTAGTAACGATAGTAGCATTAGCAGCAGTGTTAGTTGTAGCATAGTAGCGTTAGTAGCAGGAGTAATAACAGTGGTAGTAATAGTTGTAGCAACTGCAGTAGTAGTAGGAGTAGCAGCAGCAACAACTATAGCAGTAGTAGAAGTAGTTCTAGTAGCAGTAGTCTCAGCAATAGTAGTAGTAATAGTAGGAGTAGTAATTACAGTACCCAAAGTAGCAGTACTAGTAATCGCTGAAGTAGTAGCAGTAGTAGGAGGAGGAGGAGAAGCAGAGTAGTAGGAGTAGCAGAAGTAGTAGTAGAAGAAGTAGTAGCAGTTGTAGTAGAAATGGTGGTTGGAGTAGGAAAAGTAGTTGTAGTAGCAGTAGTTGGTGCAGTAGTAGAAATAATGGTAGTAGTAGTTGTTGTTGTAGTGGCAGCAGTAGTAGTAGTAATAGTGGCTGTAGTAGCAGTTGTTGAAGTAACAGTTGTAGTACTAGTTGCAGTATTAGCAATTGTTGTTGTATTAGTACTAGAAGTAGTAGCCGTAGAAGTAGCAACAGGAGCTGTACTAGTAGTAGGAGTAGTCGTAGTAGCAGTAGTAGGTCTAGCGGTAGTAGTATTAGTAGCCAGAATAGTAGTAGTAGTTATTGTTATAATAGTAGTACTTGTTGTAGTAGCAGTCCTAGTATTTGTAGCGGTAGTGGTCATTGCAGTAATAGCAGTTGTAGTAGTTGTAATAATAGTAGTAATAGTAGCAGAAGTACAAGTAATAGTAGTAGTTGTAGCAGTAGTAGTATTAGTAGTAGAAGAAGTCGTAGTAGCGATACTACTAGTAATAGCCGTACCAAAAGTAGTAGCAGTAGTAGAAGTAGTAGTAGTAGCCGTTGTCATAGTAGTAGTAGTAGTAGTGGTGGTAGTAGCAGTATTAGTTGTAGCGGTACCAGCAGTAGTCATATTAGCAGTAGTTGTAGCAGCAGTAGCATTAGTGGCAGTATTAGCAGTAGTAGTAGTAGCATCGGAGCTTTAGTAGTAGCAAAAGTAGTAGTAGTAGTAGCAGTAGTAGCAGTAGTAGCGGTTGTAGAAGTAGTAGTAGTTGTAATAATAGTAGTAGCAGTAGTAGTAAATGTAGTAGAAGGTGCAATAGTAGCAGTAGTTGGCGGAGTAATAGTATTAGTAGGATTCTGAATAATAGTAGTAGTAGTAGGAGTAGTAGAAGGAGTAATAGTAGTAGTAGTAGTAGTAGTAATAGAAGTTGCTACAGTAGTAGTTGTCATAGTAGTTGTTGTTCTAGTCGTCGTAGTCGTCGAAGTTGTCATAGTACTAGTAGCAGTAGCACTAGCAGTAGAAACAGTAGTTGTAGCAGCAGCAGTAGTAGCAGTACTAGTAGTGGCCATAGTTGTAGTGGTAACCGTAGAACTTACTGTACAAGTAGTAGTCATAGTAGTAATAATAGTGGTAATAGTAGCAGAAGTACATGTAGTAGTAGAAGTAGTAGTATTAGTAGTAGTAGTAGTAGTTGATGTAGTAGTAGTAGTAGTGATAGTAGTAGTAGTAGCAGCAGCAGTAGTAGCAGTGGTAATAGTAGTAGAAGTAGTAGTATTAGTCGAAGTAAGTGGAGCTGTAGTTGGTGTAGTTGTTATGGCATTAATAGTTATTGTAGTAGTAGTCGTAGGAGTAGTAGAAGCAGCAATACTAGCAGTGGTAATAGTTGTAGTAGTAGTAGTAAAAGTTGTAATAGTAGTAACATTATTACTAGTAGTAATAGTAATCACAGTAGTAGTTGTGGTAGCAGTACTAGTATTAGTGGTAGCTACAACAGTGGCAACAACATCAGAAGTAGAAGTAGTAGTAGCAATAGCAGTAGCGGTAGTAGTAGCTGTAGTAGTAGTACTAGTAGTAGTAGAAGTGGTAGTAGAAGTAATAGTAGTAGTAGTAGTACTAGCAGTAATAGTAGTAGTAGTAGTTGTTGTTGTTGTTTCTGTTGTTGTGGTAGTAGTAGTAGTAGCAGTCATAGTAATAGTAGCGGTAGTAGTAATAGTAGGAGTAATTGGAGTAGTAGTACTAATAGTAACAGTAGTAGCAATAGCAGTAAAAGTATTTGTAGTAGCAGCAGCAGTAGTCGCTGCAGTAGTAGCAACAGCAGCGACAAACACAGCAGTAGCAGGAGTAGTTGTTGCAGTAACAGTAGCAGTAGTAGCATTAATAGAAATAGTAATAGTAGTAGCTGTTGTAGTGGTTGTAGTATTAGAAGCAGTAGTAGCAACAGTAGTCGTAGTACTACTAGAAGTAGTAGTAGTATAGGTAGTACTAGTAGCATTAGAGCAGTAGTAGTTGTAGTTGTTGTAGTAGTTGTAGTTGCAGTAGTAGTATTAGTAGCAGCAGTAGCAGTTGTTGAAGTAGTAGTAGAAGCAGCAATAGTCATTGTAGTGGTAGATGTAGTAGTAGTAGTAGTAGTAGTTGGCGAAGGAATAGTAGTAGTAGTAGTAAGAGTAGTCAGTGGAGCAATAGTAGTAGTTGGAGTAGTAGTAGTAGAAGTTGTTGAAGTAATAGTAGTCGTAGTGGTAGTAGTTCTAGTAGTTGTAGTAGTAGTTGTAGAAGTCGTAGTAGTTGTAGTTCTTATAGTAGGAGTAGCAATAGCACTTGGTGTAGTAGCAGTGGTAGAATTAGAAGCAGTGGTAGCAAAGTAGTGGTAGAAAAAGAAGCAGTTGTACCAGTAGTAGTAATAGCAACAGTAGTAGTAGTAGCAGTAGTAGTAGCAGTAGCTGTAGTAGTGATAGTAGGAGTTGCTGTACTAGTAGTGATAGCAGTGGTATTAGCAAGAGTAGCAGTAATAGTAGTTGTAGTAGAAGCAGAAGTAGTAGTAGTATTTGGAGTAGTATTAATAGTAGTAGTAGTAGCACTAGTAGTTGCAGTAGTGGTGGTAGTAGTAGTAGTAATAGTAGTTTGAGTAGCCGCAACAACAGCAGGAGCAGTAGTGTTAGTAGTTGTAGTGGTAGTAGTAGTGGCCGTAACTATAGCAGTAGTACTAGTGCTTAGTGTAGTAGTAGCTCTAATAGCAGTAGCTGTAGTAGCTATAGTTGTCGAAGTAGTAGTAATCGTAGTAGCAGCAGTAGTAGTACGAACAGAAGTAGTAGTAGTATTAGTAGTAGTAGTAGTAGTAGTAGTAGTAGTAGTAGTGGGTGTAGGTGTAGGAGTTGGAGCAGTAGTAGGAGCTGTAGTAGAAGTAGCTGTAGTAGTAGTCGCAGTAACAGTGGTAGTAGTAGTAGCTCTCGTAGTAGTAGTAGTTGTCGTAGTAGTAGTATTAGCCGAAGTAGTACTCGGAATAGTAGTAGGTGTTGGATTGATTGTGGTATTACCAGTAGGAGAAGTAATGGTAGTGTTGGTAGTAGTCATAGTTGGAGGAGTTGTAGTGATATTGGTGATGGTGGTAGTAGTAGTAGGACTACTAGTAGTAGCAGTAGTAGGACTACTAGTAGTAGCAATTGTACTAGTTGAGTAGTAGTAGTTGTAATAGTAGTAGTTGTTGTTGTTATTGTAGTTGGAGTAGGAGTATGAGTAGTAGTAGCAGCAGCAATACTAGGAGTAGTATAACTAGTGCTGTAGTAGCAAAAGTATTTGTATTAGTAGGTGTTGTAGTAGTTGCAGTAGTACGAGTACTAGCACTAGTAGTAGTAGTAGTAGCACCTATAGCAACAACAGTATTAGTAGTACTAGAAGTAGTAGTTGTAGTAGTTTTAGTAGCAGTATCGGTAGTAGTAGTAGTAGTAGTAATAGTAGTATTAGTAGTAGTGGTAGTAATAGTAGTAGTAGAGTTATGGGTACTAATAGTAGCAGTTGTACTAGTAGAGTAGAAGTAGTGGCAGTAGTTGTAGTAGGCGTAGGAGTAGTAGTTGTTGTAGTAGGAGTTGGAGTAGGAGTACAAGTTGTAATAGTAGAAGAAGTACCAATAGTAGTCGTAGTAGCAGTAATAGTACTAGTGGTTGTTGTTGTAGTAGCAGCAGCAGTAGCAGTACTACTTGTAGTTGTAGCAGTAGTAGTGGTAGTAGTAGTAGAAGTAGTACGAGGAGAAGTAGTGCTAATAGTAGTAGTAGCAGTTATAGTGGTAGTAGTAATAGTTGTAGAATAAGTAGTAGTAATCATACTATTGTTAGATATGGTAGACATAGTACTAGTAGTAGTACTTGTAGTAGTACTAGTTGAAGTAGGAGTTGGAGTAGAAGAAGTAGTAGTAGTAGTAGTAGTAGCAGCAGCATTAGTAGTTGTTGTAGTAGAAGTGGCAATAGTAGTAGGAGTAGCAGCAACCGTAGTAGTCGTAGCTGGAGTAGTAGTAGTAGTAGTTGTTGTTGTTGTTGTGGTAGGAGTAGTGGTAGTAATAGGAGTTGTAGAAGTAGCAGTTGTAGTAGGTGTTGTCCCAACAATAGTAGTAGTTAGTGGTAGTAGTTGTAGTTATGTTTGTAGTAGAGGTTGTACTAGTAGTAGTAGTAGCAACAACAGAAGCAATAGTAGTATTAGAAGTTGTAGTAGTAGTAATGGTAGCAGAAATAGTAGTACCAGTAGCATTAGTAGAAGTAGCTATAGTAGTAGAAGTAGTTGTAGTATTAAGTGGCGATAGTTGTAGCAGTAGTAGTAGTAGTAATAGTAGTAGTAGTATAAGTGCTAGGAGTTGTACTAGTTGTAGCAATAGCAGTAGTGGTAGTAGTAGCTATTGTAGTTGTAGGAGGAGGAGTAGTAGTAGTAGCAGTAGCAGTAGTCGGAGTAAAGCAGCTGCAGTAGTAGTAGTAGCCATAGTAGCAGCAATAGCAGTTGTAGTAGTAGTAGTTGCAGAAGTACTAGTAGTATTGGAAGTAGTATTAGTAGAAGAGTGGTAGAAGTAGCAACAGCAATCCTTGTAGTAGAAATAGAAGTATAAGTCGTAACAGAAATAGTTAGAGCTGTAGTAGTGGTTCTTAGAGTTACATAAGTAGAAGTGGTCCTTAGAGTTGCAGAAATAGTGGCAGTAGTAGCAGTAGTAGTAGCACCAGCATCAATAGTAGTAGTGCTAGTAGCAGTAGAAGTAGTAGAAGTAGTATTAGCAGTAGTGAGGGTGATAGCCTTTGTAGCAGTAGCAGCAGCAGTAGTAGTCATAGCAATTGTTGTTGTTGTAGTAGTAGTAGTAGTAGCGGTAGCAGCATCAATAGTAGTAGAAGTAGTAGTATTAGTCGCAACTCTAGCAGCAGTAGTAGTAAAAGCAGTAATAGCCGTTGTTGCAGTAGTAACAATTGCGGAAGTAGTTATAGTAGTAGTAGTAGAAGTTGTAGTAGTAGTAGTATCAGTAGTATTAAGAGATAGTAGTGGTACAAGCAGTAGTCGTTGTAGCAGTAGCTGTAGCAGTAGTAACGAAAGTAGTAGGAGTTGGAGATGTAGTAGTTGTAGCAAAACAAGCAGCAGCAGCAGCAGTAGTGGAAGTAGTAGTGGTAGTGGTAGTAGTAGTGGTAGTAGTAGTTGTAGTAATAGTAGTGGTGGTGGTGGTAGTAGTAGTAGAAAACAAAGTAAAAGTAGTAGCAATTGTAGAAGTTGTAGTAGTAGTAGTAGTAGTAGCAGTAGCAGTAGTTATAATAGTAGTAGTATTAAGAGGAGGAGTAGTAGTAAAAGTTGTAGTAGTTGTGTCAATAGTAGTAGTAATAGCAATTGTAGTAGTACTAGTATTAGTATTAGTATTAGTAGTTCTATTAGCAGTAGTGGTAGTTATGGTAATAGCAGCATAAGTAGTAGTAGTGCAGTAGTTGTAGAAGTAGTACTGGCAGTAGTAACAACAATAGAAGTGGTTGTAGCAGTAATAGTAGTTGTAATATTAGTAGTAGCAGTAACAGTACTAGTTGTAATATTTGTGGCAAAAGTTGTTGTGGCAGTCGTAGAAGCAGTGGTAATAGTAGTAGAACTAGTAGCAGAAGTAGTTGTAGTAGTAGGATTAGGAGATGTAGTAGTTGTAGTGTGAGTAGTAGTAGTAGTAGTAGCGGCAACAACAGTAGTAGTTGTTGTATGAGCAGTAGTAGGAATAGTAACTGTAGTTGTAATAGTGGTAGCAGTAGTAGAAGTAGTGGTAGTTGGAGAAGTAGGAGTAGTTCCAAGAGTAGTAGAAGGAGTAGTTGTAGTAATAGTTGCAGTAGTTGTAGTAGTACTAATAGTAGTAAAAGTACAGTAGTAGTAGTACTAGTAGTAGTAGTAGTAGTAGCAGTAACAACAATAGTAGCCGTAGTAGCAATAGTAACAGTAGTATTGGTAGTGGTAGTAGTAGTAGCTGTATTTGTAGTAGCAGTTGTAGTAGTAGTGGAAGTAGTACTAATAGTAGTAGCAGTAGTCATAGTAGTAGCCTTTGTAGTAGTATTAGTAGTAGTAGTAGAAATAGTAGTGGTAGCAGTAGGAGCAGCATCAGTAGTAGTTGTTGTAGTAGTATTAGGAGTAGTTCTAGTAGTAGTTGTTGTAAAAGTAGAAGGACTAGTTGTAGGTGTAGCAGTAGTAGAAGTAGTAGCAGTTGCAGTAGCAGCTATAGTAGCAGTAGAAGGTGTAGTACTAGCAATAATGCTGTAGTAGTTGAAGTATTAGTAACAGTATTAACAGCATAAGTAGTAGTAGTTGCAATGGTAGTCATAGTTGTTGTAGTAATTGCAGTTGCAGTAGTAGTAGCAGTTGTAGTTGTGCAGTAGTAGTAGTTGTAGGAGCAGTAGTAGTAGCATTCACCGGAGAAGTAGCAGTAGTAGTACTAAAAGTAGTTGTAGTAGTAGCACTTATAGTTGTATTAGCAGTAGCAGAACTTGTAGTAGCAGTAACAGTAGTAGTGGTAGTCGCAATAGTAGTAATATTTGTGGCAGTCACAGTAGTAGAAACAATAGTAGTAATAGTAGTAGGAGCTGTTGTAGCAGAAAGGGGAGTAATAGTATTAATAGGAGTAGTAGTAGGAATAGCAGTAGGAATAATAGTAGTAGTAGCAGCAGCAGAGTAGTAGTAGTGGCAGAAATAGCAGTAGGAATAGTAGTAGTAGTACTATTATGAGTAGTAGTAGCAGTAGGAGTACTAGTATTACTACAACTATTGCTCCAACTTTTTCTACTACTATTACTACTACTACTACTTCTACTACTATAACTACTACTCTTACTCCTACTATTACAGCTGCAACTACTATTACTATTGCTACTACCACTACTTTTACTATCACTACTACCACTACTGCTACTGCAACTCCTAATACAACTCCTACTACTGCTGCTGCTTCTACTATTATTGCTTCTACTACTACTACTACTACTACTACTACTACCGCTACTACTAGCGCTTCAGCTACTCCTACTACCAAATGCCACTAGTACTATGACGACTATGACTACTATAACAACTACTGCTATTATTGCAACTTCAAGTATGACTACAACTACTACTACTATCAAAACTAATACAGCTACTGCATTTGCTACTACTGTGACTTCTTCTCCTACTATTACTACTACTACAAATAGTACTACAACTTATCCTACTGCTACTGCTACTACAACTACTACTGCTGCTACTTCTTCTACTTCAAGTAGTACTACTACTGGTACTGCAACTACTCCAACTGCTGGTAGTACTACTTCTAAAACTACTACTAGAACTACTACTACTACTGCTACTACTACTTGAACTATTACTAGTGCAACTACTACTGCTACTGCTACTACCACTACTACATCTCCTACTACTACTACTACTTACTACTGGTACTGCTACTGCTACTATTGCGACTACTACTACTGCTCCTATTGGTACTACTGCTAATGACACTAGTATTACGACCACTACAACTACTATAACAACTACTACTACTACTTCTCCTTCTACAACTACTATAACAACTACTGCTACTTATACTAAAATAACTACTACTACTATTACTATCAAATCTAATACTGCTACTGCTACTGCTACTACTATGACTTCTTCTCCTACTATTACTACTGCTATAACTACTACTACTACTCCTACTACCGCTGCTACTACTACTACAAGAATACCTATTCCAGTTGCTACAACTTCTACTGCCAGTACTACTACTACTACAACTACTACTATTGCTGCTACTACTACTATTGCTTCTACTACTAATACTACTACTGCTACTCTTGCTACAATTACTACTACCAATACTAATTTTGCAGCAACAATGGATGCTATTACAACTACTGTTACTACTACGACTTTTGCTACTACTTCAATTACTACTACGAATGGCATGATTGCTCTGCTACTAGTACTACCACATCTGCCACTACTTCAACTACTACTGCTGCTACTACTGCGACTACTATAACTACTACTGCTTCTGCTACTTCTGCTACTTCTACTACAACCACAACTACTACTACTTCTATTTCAACTACTGCTACTGCTCTTATTACTACTACTCCAACTACTGCTGCTGCTACTGCCACTTCTACTTCAACTTGTGCTACTACTTCTACTTCAACTTCTATTGCTACTACTACTACTATTACCATGACTAACACTACAACTACTATTACAACTGCTGCTGCTGCTGCTGCTACTGCTACTACAACTTCTCCAACTCCTAATACTACTGCTACTACTAATAGTAATACTACTACTGCTACTACAACGACTACTAATACTACTAGAACTACTACAACAACTACTGCTACTAGTACTACGGCTACAACAACAACTACAACTACTTCTTCTACTACTACCACTACTAGTACTACCACTATAACTAATACTATTACTACTACTAGTGCTGCTACGACGACTAACCATCAGTAGTAATGCTGCAACTATCTCTACTATTGCTACTGTTACTACTAGAGCAATTGCAACTGCATCTACTACACTTACTACAACTACTACTACTGCCACTACTACTACTACTACTTCTACTACTACTATCACTACTACTGTACCTACTAGTACTACTACAACCTCTACTAATACTACTGCCACTACTATTGTTGCAACTGTTATTGCTACAACTACTACTATTACTACTACTTCTGTTGTGACTGCTACAACTGCTACTGCTACTGCTACTGTTGCTACAACTGCTACAACAACTACTACTACTACTATTGCTACTATTGCTACTACTAGTAGTTCTAAAACTACTACTATTGCTACTACTACTACCACTACTACTACTGCAGATGCTACTACAACAGCTACTGCTACTATAGTTGCGGCTAAGACTACTACTGCTACTGTTGCCGCTGCTACTACTATGACTACTATAGCAACTACTCATAATGCTACTGCCACTAATACTACTTCTCCTACTACAATTACCACAGCTACTACTATTGCTACTACTACTGCTGCTCCTCCAACTAATACTACTTCCGCTACTACTACTATTAATACTACTACTACTACCACCACCGCCACCACCACTACTACTATTATGACTACTACTAGTACTAGTAGTAGTAGTAGTAGTAGTAGTAGTAGTAGTAGTAGTAGTTCTAATACTAATTCTACTACGACCACTTCTGCTGCTACTTCTGCTATGACTGCTACTACTACCACTACTACTACTACAGTTACTATTGCTACTACAACTACCACTTCTTTGATTACCACAATAACTACTACTACCACAACAACTACTATTACTTATACTACTACTATTACTACCACTACTGTTGTTACAACAACAACAACTACTACTAATACTAATACTACTGCTACGACTGCCACTACTACTACCACTAATTTGACTACCACTAAAATTACTACTGCTATTACTACTACTTCTACTAGTATTGCAACTAGTGCTAGAATTGTCACACCAACAACAACTACTACTATAACTACTACTACCCCAACTTCTATGGCTACTACAACTACTACAACGACCGCTACTGCTTCTATCAAATGCTACTAATGCTACTACTTCTACTATCAAATACTATAACTACTACTACTAATGCTACTACTTCTACTACTACCACTGTTACTACAAATAATACTACTAGAACTTCTACTGCTTCTACTACTATTACTACATCTGCTACTACTGTTACTATTGCCCCCAACTCTCCAACAACAACAACTGCTACTCCCACTAATACTATTGTTGCTACTACTACCATAGCTACTACTAGTATTGCGACTACGACTATCAATACTACTGCTAAAACTACTATTCCTACTACTTCTTTTGCAACAACTATTACTGCTACTACTACTACTACTACTACTACTACTGCTATAACTTTTACTACTGCTACTTCAGCTACTGCGGCTACTACTGTTACTTCTGCTACAACTACAATGACTGCTACTTTTGCTACTAATGCTAGTACTATTACAACTATAACTACTACTACTACTCTTATTGCAACTAATGCTATAAATGCTGCTACTACTACTACTAATGCGATAACTAATGCTACTGGTACAACTATTTCTACAACTACTGCTACTACTACAACTTCTACTATTACTGCTACACTACAACTTCTACAACTACTATGAATACTAGTACTACTAATACTACTATTACTACCACTACTAGTACTGCTAATACTACTACAACTGCGACTATGCTGCCACTACTACCACTACTACAGCTACTAATACTACTGCTGCTGCTGCTACTGCTACTACTACTACTACTACTACTACTACTACTACTACTACTACTGTTAGTGCTACTACTACTACTACTGCTACTGCTACTTATACCACTTCTCCTAATACTACTATTACCACTATTACTACTACTAATACTGCTATTACTCCTCCTTTTGCTACTAATACTACTACTACAACTAATACAACTACTATTAAGAATAATAATAATACTATTACTACTACTACTACAACTACTATCGCTAAAATGCTACTGCTACTACTACTTATGCTACTATAACTACCGGTACTACTACTACTAGTACTACGACTACTACTACCGCTACTGCTACTACTATTTCTCCTTATGCAAATACAGATACTCTACTACTACTACTCCTACTATTACTGCTACTACTACTACTACTTCTCCTACTATGACTATTACTGCTACAATGACACTAATGATACCGCTACTTCTGCTGCTACAACTGCTACTACTACTGCTGTTGCTGCTATGACACTCCTTCTACTATTACTACTACTGCTACAATTCCAGCGGCTACTGCTACTTCTCCTGCTAGTACTACTGCTAGTACTGCTACTATTACTAATACTATAACTACTACTTCAACTATAACTATTGCTACTACTCCTTCTACTGCTACTGATAGTACTACCACAGCTACTACAACTGCTACTTTCGCTACTACAACTACTACGAGTGCTACTACTGCAACTACTGCTACTTCTACTACTACTACTATTACTACTCCGAGCATTACTCGTACTACTAGTACTACTTTTGCGGCAACTATGGATGCGACGATTACTGCTACTGCTACTATTACGACTTCTGGTACTACTTCTACTACTACTATGGATGGCATGACTGCTACTGCTACTACTACCACCACTTCTGCTACAACTTCTATTACTGCTACTGCTACTACTGCGACCACTACATCTACAACTACTTCCTCTACTACTTCCACTACTAGTACTACCACTATAACTACTGCTATTACTACTACTAGTTCTACTACGACTACTACTATCACTACTAATGCTACAACTACCTCTACTACTGCTACTGTTGCTACTACAGCAATTGCAACTGCATCTAATACACTTACGACTATTACTACTACTGCCACTACTGCTACTACTACTACTACTATCACTACTACTGCAGCTACTAGTACTTCTGCAACTACTACTAATACTACTACCACTACTATTACTAGTGCTGTTATTGCTACTACAACTACTATTATTACTACTTCTACTAGTACTACTATTGCTACCGCAGCTACAACTCCTACTACTACTACTATGACTATTACAGATACTGCTACTACTACTCTTTTGAAACAACTGCTACTGCTACTGCTACTACTACTACAACTACCATAGCTGCTACTTGAACTGCTACTACTACTATAGTTGCTGCTACGACTACTACTACTACGACTACTACAGCAACTACTCATACTACTACCACTGTTCCTACTACTACAACTACTACTACTTCTATTACTACTTCTACAACTACTGCTGCTGCTGCTACTACTGCTACGACTGCTACAACTACTACTACTGAGACCAGTTCTTCGACTGCCACTACAACTATTACTGCTACAACAGCTACTATTACTTCTACTACTACTGCTGCTACTGCTACTGTTGTTACAACAACAACAACTACTACTACTAAAAGTACTACTCCTACGACTGCCACTACTGCAACCACTAATTGGACTGCCACTAAATTACTACTACTACTACTACTACTACTTCTACTACTACTGCAACTAATGCGACAATGGCTACAACAACAACAACTACTAGTACAACTTCCACTACCCCAACTCTTATGGCTACTACTACTGCTACTGCAACTGCTACTAGTGCTACTACTACTAACGCTACTACTACTGCTACTACCACTGCTACTACATATATTACTACTAGAACTTCCACTGCTTTTGCTGCTACTACTACTTTTGCCACTACTATTACTATTGCCACCACCTCTACTACTACTACAACTACTACTCCCACTAATACTACTGTTGCTAATGCTACCACTGCTACTACTTGTAGTGCTACTCTGACTATTAAAACTACTCCTACTACTACTACTCCTACTACTTCTTCTGCTACAACTATTACTGCTATGACAACTACTACTACTACTACTACTTCTACTACTACAGCTACTACTACTACTACGACTGCTACTTTTGTAACAAATGCTACAATTATTACTATTCTAACTATTACTACTACTCCTGTTGCTACTAATGCTACAACTACTGCGATAACTACTGCTACTTCTGACACTAATGCTACTAGTATAACTACTGCTACAACTACTGCTACTACAACTACTACAACTACTACTAATACTACTGTTACTACTACTACTAGTACTGCTAATACAACTAGTACTACTATTACTACTCCTGCTGCGACTATGCTGCTACTACTACTGCTGCTACTGCTGCTACTACCACTCCTACGGTTGCTAATAGTACTACTAATACGGCTACTACTACTACTACTACTACTGTTGCTAATAGTACTACTAATACGGCTACTACTACTACTACTACAACAACTACTCCTCCTACCGCTACTTCGGCTATAACTACTGCTACTACCACTACTACTACTACTACTACTACTACTACTACTACTACTACTACTACTACTACTACTACTACTACTACTACTACTACTACTATTGCTACTACTATTGCTACAACTGCTACTTGTAGTACTACTCCTATTACTACTACTAATACTGCTACTACTACTACTACAACAGCTACTACTCCTCCTACTACTACTTCTCCTACTACGACTGTTACTGCTACAATGACTAATGCTACCCCTACTACTGCTATTAGTAATGCTCTTACTACTACTGCTGCTGCTGCTACGACACTATTACTACCACTACTACTATTGCTAGTTCTCCTACTAGTACTACTGCTAGTACTGCAACTCTTACTAATACTATTTCTACTACTACTACAACTACTGCTACTACTGCTACTGATAGTATTGTACTACTACTACAACTGCTACTTTTGCTACTGCTACTACTACTAGTGCTACTACTACAACTATCCCTTCAGTTGTTACTATTACTTCTCCTACAACAACAACTAATCACACTACAACGGCAACAACTACTGCTACTTCTACTACTACTTCTCCTACTATAGCTACAGTAGTAGCCACTGCTGCCACTAGTACCGCTACTGCTCTACTTCTCTTACAACAACTACAACAACAACAACTACTGCTGCTAGTACTGGTGCTGCAACTACAACTTCTACTTCGACTACTACTGCTACTACTTCTACTACTTCCACAATTCCTAATCGTGGAACTGCTACTACGAGTACTACTTATGTGGATCCAACAGCAACTATTGCAACTGCTATGAATACTAATTTCGCTACTGCTGCTGCTACTACTACTACTTCAACTACTACTATGACTACTACAACTACTAAAATTGTTGCTACTACTTTTGGTGCTACTACTCCTAATACTACAACTACTACAACTACTATTAGTGCTGCTGCTACTAGTACTACTACCACTACTATTACAACTTCGACTGTAACTTCTTCTACTACTATTACTACAGCTACTACTACTGTTGTTGCTGCTATTGTTACTACTAATAGTTCAAGTACTACTGCTACTACTACTACTATTTCTGCTACTACGACTATCATTGCTACTTCTGCTACTACTACTAATGCTACTACTACTACTACTGGTACTACTGCTGCTGCTAATACTACTACAACTACTGGTACTGCTAATACTGCTAATACTACTAGTACTACTTCAACTGGTACTGCTACTACTGCTAATACTAGTACTACTATAATAGCGATTGTCGCTACTACTACAATTGCCGCAACAGCTACTAATGCTACTGTTGCTGCTTCTGCTACTATAATAACTACTACTACTACTACTACAGCAGCAACTGCTGCTAATACTGCTGCTCCAACTATGACTACTACTACAACAACTACTGCTATTACGGCTGCAGCTACTGTTGCTGCTACCCCTACTACTACAAGTACTCCTACTCAAAATACTACTCCAACTGCTGCTACCCCTACTACTACACTACAACTATTACAACAACTGCTACTACTGCTACTTCTACTACTACTACTACCGTTCCCATTATAGCTACTCCTGCTACAACAACTAATGCTACTGCTACTACGGCTACCACTACTACTACCACCATTACTGCTACTGCTGCCACTGCTACCACTACTACCACTACTAATACTACTGTAGTACTTCTACTGGTACAACCACCACCACCACTACTACTACAACTACTACTATTATAGCTACTACTACTAGTACTACTACAGCTACTACTACTATTGCTGGTACTACTACTGCTACAACAACTACTACTGCTACTACTACCACTACTACTACTATTGGTACTTCTACTGCCACTACTAGTACTACTTCAGCTACTACTACTGCTACTACTGCTACCACTCCTACCACTCCTACTACTCTCTCAACTACTAATAACACTACTGCTACCACTGCTACTACTACTACTACTTACTACTACTACTGCTCTTACTACTACTACTACTCCCCTTACAACTACCTCTACTATTAACACAACTGTTGCTACTACTACTACCGCTACTACTATTGCTACTACTACTACTACTATTACTATTAGTAATACTTCTACCATTATCACAACTATTAATTCAACTACAACTACTACTAGCACAACACTACTACTAGCACTGCACTACTACTACTATTCCGACTACTACTCCTATGATGACCACTCCAACTGCTACTCCTACTCCTACACCTATTCCTACTACTACTGCTACTCCTCCTCCTCCTCCCCCTCCTACTACTACTAGTACTACTACTTTTACAACAACTTCTACTAACAGTACTATTGCTACTCCTACCACTATTACTAATGATATTGCTACTACTACCATTACTACTGCTACTGCTACTACTACTACTACTACAACTTCTACTACTACTACAACAATAACTACTACTACTATGACTGCTACAACTACTATAAATTCCACTCCAACTACAAATATTGCTACTACTATGCCTACTACTACCACTACTGTTACTCCTACCACTACTACTACCGATATTGCTACCACTACTACTACTGCTACCACTACTACCACGACTACTATGACTACTACGATTACTACACCTACAACAATTACTACTACTACTATAGCTACTACTATCGCTACCCCTACCACTACTACTACTACTCCTATAACTAAAATGACTAGTACTACTGCAACTACTATTACTACTATTAATACTACTACCACTACTTCTAATACTACTACTACAACAACTACTACTAATGTTATTACTACTACTACAACTACTACTATCACTACTACTCGCAATTCTGCTATGACTACTACTACTACTTCTACAATTACTATTGCTATGACTAGTACTCCTACTACTACTAGTACTATTAGGCCTGCTACTACGACTACTAGCACAACGGCTACTACTACCACTACTACCACAACAATTACCAGTCCTAATACTACTACAACTACTGCTACTACTACTACTACTACTACTACTTTGGTCATTAATACTACTACTACTTCTACTAATACTACTCCTAATACTCCTACCACTAGTTCTATTATTATTACTACTACTACTACTACTACTACTACTACTACTACTACTACTACTGGTTCTACTACTATTACTACTACTACTACTACAATAACGATTACAACTCATATTACCACTACTGGCACTACTATTTCAGCCACTACTGCAACTACAACTTCTGGTACTACTACTACTACTACCACTACTACAACTACTACTACAATAGCAATTTCTGCTACTAATATTGCTGCTCTTAGCACTATAGCTACTATTACTACTACTACTACTACTGCTAGTGCTACTACTACTACAACGACGACGACGACAACTAGTACTATGACTGCTGCTATGGCTACTGCGACTACTACTACTACAACAACAACAATAACTACTACAAATACAACAACTACTACTACTACTACTATTACTACTACTATTGCTACCGCTATTACTACAACTACTACTACGCGTACTACAACTATTGTGACTACTACTACAACTATTGCTACTCCTACTACTATTTCTATAGCTACTACTACTTTCATTACTATTGCTACTACTACTACAACTACTGCTGCTTCTACTATTATAGTTACTACTGTTGCTCCTTCTATTATTACTGCAACTACTGTTGCTACTACTGCTGCTACTACAACTATGACTACTACTACTACTGCTACTGTTACAATGGTTGCTACTGCTACCATTACTACCACTACTACGACTACTATTGCTATGACCAGTGCTACAACGATTACTACTACTAATACTACAACTACTACTACTACAACCGCTACAACTTTTGCTAATACTATTGCTATAGCTACTACTACAACTACTACTACTATTACTCCTGGCACCACTGCTACTGGAACTACTACTCCTACTACTACTATTACTATTATTGTTACCGCTACTACTACTGTGACTACTACTCCTACTACTATTATTGTTACTACTACTACTAACACTAGTACTGCTGCTACGACAACTGCGGCGGTTATTACTGCTACTATTGCTACTACTCGTACTACTACCACTTCTACTACTACTACTACTAGTGCTATTGCAATTGCTACGATTACAACTACTATAGCTTCACCTACAACTAGGCTACTACTACAGCTACTACAACTACTACAGCTAGTACTACTACTGCTACTATTCCTGCTACTACTACTACTACAATTAGTACTACTCCAACTACTACTAATGCTGTTGTTGCTGCTACAACAACTACTACTACTACAACAACTACTACCACTACCACTATACTACTATAGCTTCTACAACTACGGCTACTATTATGACAACTACTACTACTGCTACAACGGATGATACTACTAGTAATACTACTACTAGTACTACTAGTACCACTACTACTACTGCTGCTACTACTATTACCACCTCTACTACTACTGCTGCTACTACTGCTACTGCTGCTACTACTGCTACTGCTGTTGCTATTGCTATGACTACTACAACTGCTACTACTGCTAGCACTACTACTACTACTGCAACTACTACGGCTGCTACTACTACTACTAGCATTATTACTACTAATACTACTACTACTACTACGGCTACTACAACTACTACCTTTGTTACTACTAATACTACTACTACAAGCATTATTACTACTAATACTACTATAACTACTACGGCTACTGCAACTACTACTTTTGTTACTACTAATACTACTACTACTACTAACACTACTACCCCTTCTACCACTACTATCATTGGTACTAATACAAGTGCTACTACAACTATTACTACTTCTTCCCCTACTTCTCCTACTTCTACAACAACTACTACTACTACGACAACTACTGGTTCTCAAAGAACTACTACTACTACTGCTACTCCTCTACTACCACAACTACTACAACAATAACTACTACTACCACGACTACAACTACAACTACTAATACTACTATTAGTGCTACAACTTCTACTGCTCTTAGAGCTACTACTACTACTGCTCATACAACAACTACTACTATTGCAACCATTGTTACTGCTAGGAGTACTAACACTACTACTACTACTACCTACGACTGATACTAGTACAACTATAGCTATTATGGCTGCTACTGCTGCTACTACTACCACTACTATGACTGCTACTGCTACTACTACTGTTGTAACTATTACTGCTACTACAACAACAACAACTCTACTACTATCTCTGCTACTACTGCTACAACTTCTACTATGACTACTACTAATACTACTACTACTTCTACTACAACTAGTACTACTTCAGCAAATACTACTGCTACAACAACTACTACCACCACTACTGCTACTGCTACTATTGACCCTACAGCTTTTGCTACTACTATTACCCCTATGACTACTACTATAGCAGCTATTACTACTACTACTATTGTCGCAGTTGTAGTAGAAGAAGAAGAAGAAGAAGTAGTAGTAGTAGTAGTAGTCAAAGTAGCAGTATCAGTCATTGTAGCAGTAGGAATAATTATAGTAGAAATAGGAGTAGTAGTAGGAGTAGTAGTAGCAACAGTAGTAGTTATAGTAGTAGTTGTTGTAGTAGTAGCAGTTTAATTAGTAGTAGTAGTAGTCTTAATAGTAGAAGTAATAATAGTAGTAGTAGTAGTACTAGTAGTAATAGTAGTAGTAGTAGTAATAGTAGTAGTAGTAGTAGTAGGAGTAGTGGTAATAAGAGTAGCAATAGTAGTAGTAGTAGAAAAAGGAGAAGTAGTAGTAATAACAGCAAAAGTAGTTGCAATAGTAATAGTAGTACTAGTAGCAGTAGTAGAAGTAGTTGGAGTCAGAGTAGTAGTAGGAATAGGTGCCAGAGAAGGAGTAGTAGTAGGAGTAGAAGTAGAAATTGTAGTAGCAGTATTAGTAGTAGCAGCAGCAATGGTAGCAGCAATTGTAGTGGCACTTGCAGTGGTAGCGACAACAATAATAGTAGTAGGAGAAATACCAATAGTAGTAGTCATCATAGCAGTAATAGTTGCAGTAGTAAAATAGGTAGTAATAGTAGCGGTAGCAGTAGTACTTATTATAGAAGTTATAGTAGTAGCAATAGTGGCAGGAGTAGAAGCAGTAGTAGTAGTAGTCATAGTACTAGTGGTAGTAATTCTATTAGTATCACTAGAAGTAGTATTAGTAATAGTAGTACTTAGTAGTAGGTTTAGTTTTAGTAGCATTTTCAATAGCTGAAGTAGTAGTAGTAGTGGTAGTATTAGTAGTAATAGTTGTAGTAGTAGTAGCAGTAGCAGTAGTAGGAGTAGTAGAAGAAGTTATAGAAGTAGCAGTGGTAGCAGTAGTAGTGGTGGTAGGAGCAGTAGTAGCAGCTATAGTAGTAATAGCAATAGTAGTAGCAGCAGTAGTAGCAGTTGTAGTATAAGTTGTAGTAGCAGCTGTAATAGTAGTAGCTGTAGTAGTAGTAGCAGTAGAACTGGTAGTAGTAGTAGTAACTATAGCAGTTGCTGTCCTAGCAGCAGTAGCAGTAGTAGTAGTATTAGGAGTAGAAGCAGTTGCAGCTGAAGCAGTAGTAGCAGCAGTAGTAGTAAGAGTAGTAGTAGAAGTAGTTGTAGTAGTAGTTGTAGTAGTAGTAATAGTCGCAAGAGTAGCAGTTGTAGTTGCTGTAACAACAATAATAGTAGGAGGAGATGGAGCAATAGTTGTTGTTGTTGTTGTTGCAGGAGTAGTAGTAGTAGTACTATCTATAGTAGTATCACTAGTATTAGCAATTGTAGAAATAATAGAATTAGTAGTAGCAGGAGTAATAGTAGTAGCAGAAGTTGTAGTAGTGGTAGTAGTTGCGGTTGTATAAGTAATAGTAGCTGCAGTAGCAGCAGTAGCAATTGTTGCAGTAGTAGTAGTGGCAAGAGTAGCAGCAGCCATGGAAGTAGTAGTGGAAGTAGTAACAATAGTAGCCGTAATAGTAGCAATAGTAGTAGTAGCGGTAGTAGTAGTAGTAGTAGAAGCAGAAACAGTCGTTCTATTAGCAATAGTACGAGTAGTAGCAATAGTAGTAGTAGCAGCAGAAGAATTAATACTACTACTCCTACTTCTTGTGCTACTACTACTACTTTCCCTACACCAACCACTACTACCACTTCTCCTCCTACTACTACTACTACTATCACTTCTATTGCCATGATTATTACTACTTCTAAACCTATTCCGACTCTTGTTGCTACTACTACTACCCCTACTCCTCCTACAACTACTCCTAATCCTGATGTTGTTGCAGTTGCTACTACAACTTCTACTACTGCTACTTCTAAAGCAACTCCTACAACAACAACAACTACTACTACTACTACTAGTCTTTGTATAACTAGTCTTACTACTACTACCACCACGACTACTACTACTATTACTACTACTACTTTTGCAACTATTACTACGAATGATACTAGGACTCAACTGCTTCAACAACTACTTCTACTACTAATACTAATACAATTACAACTACTTTTAAGGCTATTACTACAACTCCTACTACTACTAATACTATTACTACCATTACCACTACTACTACTACTACGACTACTCATACTCCTACTTTGACTCTGACTACTGCTACTGCTACTGCTACTGCTCCATCAACTACATCTCCTCCTCCTACTACTACTGCTACTACTACTACTCCTACTCCAACTCGTACTACTACTACTACAACTACTAATACTAAATTACTACAACTGCTGCTGTTGCTGTTTCTACAACTACTAATACAACAACAACAACAACAACAACTAATACTACTATTACCACTACTACTACTACTTCTACTGCGACAACTACAACTATTACTCCTACTGCTACAGCTACCGCTACTGCAACAAGTATTACTACTGCTACAACGACTACACCAACTAGTACTATTCCTACTACTGCTACTGCTACTATTACTACAACTACAACTCCTTCCACTACTGCTACTACTACTAGTACTACTACTTCTATTACCACCACTACTACTGCTACTATTAGTATAACAACAACTATTACTGCTGCTACTGCTACTCCTACAACTACTACTCCTTCTACTACTGCTGCTACTACTACTACTACTACTGACACTACTACCACCGCTACAACTATTCCTGCTACGACTCCTACTAGCACTAGTACTACTATTGCTTCCCATACTACTACTCCAACCAGTATTACTACTACTACAACAACTACTACTACTACTACTTCTGCTACTAGTGCAACTAATACTATTACTGCTACATCAACTTCTACTACCCCTACAGATACTGCTACTACAACTACTACTATAACTCCGATTACCACTATTACTGCTACTACTACTGCTACTACAATTACTACTACCACTCATACTATTACTTCAAATTCTACAGCTGCAGCGTCTATTACTACCACTACGACTACGAATGGCACTACTACTATAATAATAATAACTACTATTGCTACTACTACTCATACTATTACTTCTACTTTTGCAGCTACTACTATTGCTGCTATCATTGCCGCTGCTATTGCTACTACTACTACTACTAATTCCACCACTACTACTACTACTACAACAACAACTACTATTTCTACTACTTCTACTACTACTACTACTACCACAATAACAACAACTAGTACTAATACCACCACTAGTACTACTACTACTACTATTATTACTACTTCTAATACTAGTACTACGACTACTATTGTTACAACAACAACTACTATCACCATTACTACTACTTGTACTACTACTACTACTACTACTACTACTACTACTACTACTACTACTACTACTACTACTACTACTTCTGCTATCACAACTACAACTACTATTGCTACTACTACAACTACAACTCCTACGCCTAGTTCTACTGCTACTCCTACTGCAACTACGAATGCTACTGCTACTAATACAATCTTTATTCCTAGTCCTAGTACAGCTACTACTACTAATCCTACTGCTACAAATACTAGTACAACTAATGCGACTACTCATACAACCACTACTATGAAAACTACTACTACTGCTACTACTGCTGCTGCTACTACTTCTACTATTACTCCTACAATAACTACTACTACTACTATTGCTACCGTTGCAACTGCTACTTTGACTACTACTACAACCACAACAACTGTTGCCCTTATTGCTATAGCTACTACTACGATTACTACTGCTTGTCCTACTGCTGCTACTTCTATTACCACAACTACTGTGGCTACTACTGCTAGTGCTAGTGCTACTACTACTACTACTGCAAGAGCTACTACTACTACTACTACTGCTACTACTATTACTACTCCTACTACTACTACTACTGCTACTGCTACTACTACTACTACTTTGTCCACTACTACTGCTACTTCTGCAACTATTGCTCCTATTACTACTGCTACTACAACTATTTCTACTACTACTTCTACTACTACAGCTATTTCTGCTACTGCTGTAACTGCTACAACAACTACTACTACTATCGCTACTACAACTTCTGTTACTACTGCTCCTACTATTTCTAGAGCAAACACTATTATTACCAACATTACTTCTACTTCTACTGCTACTACAAATAACACTACTACTATTACCACTACTCCCACTATTACTACTACTGCTTCTGCTAGTGCTACTGCCACTGCCGCTGCCACTATTACTACTACTGCTCCACCTCCTCCAATAGTTGCGACTACCATCACTACTAGTACTAGTACTACCACAACTTCTCCTACTACTACTATTGCTACTACTAGTACAACTACTCTTACTACTGCTATTACTACAGCTACTACTGCTGCGGCTACTACTACTGCAATTGCTGCTGCTACTACTATTACTACTACTACTATTACTACTACTACTATTACAACATCTACTGCTACTTGTACTATTTCTCCTCTTAGTATTACTACTACTACTTCTACTGCTACTAGTACTACTGCTACTACTACTATTATTACAACTACTACCACAACTGCTGCTACTATTGCCACCACTGCTACCACCCCAACTAATGCTACGACTGCTACTACAACTATTGCCACTCCTATTACTACTACAACTACTGCCACTTCTGATACTACTGCTACTACGGCTACTATTGCTGCTACTGCTATAACTTCTATTGCTACTGCTACAACTACTACAACTACTACACCTACTACAACTAATACTATAACTTCAACGACTACTGCTGCTACTGCAGCTACTATTACTACTACTGCTGCTCCTACTGTTATTACTGCTACTACTGCTACTACAATTACTACTACTACTACTACTACTACAACTATTTCTAATATTTCTACTACAACAACTACTACTACCACTACTCCTGTCGTTGCTGCTACTGTAACTACTGCTACTATTGCTACTACAACTAGTTCTACTGCTACTGTTACCACTACTGCTACTTCTGCTATTGCTGCAACTGCTATAACTACAACTACTACTACCGCTACTATAGCTTCTGTTACTACTACTCCAACTATTTCTACAGCAACCACTATGATTACCTGCATTACTGCTACTACTACTGCTACTACAAATAATACTATTATTATTACCACTAGTCCTACTACTACTACTTCAGCTATTGCTACAGCTGCTACTGCTACTGCTGCTCCTCCCCCTCCAACTGCTGCGACTACCACTACTATTGGTACTGCTACTACCACAACTTCTCATACTACTACTATTACTACTACTACTACTGCAACTACTCTTACTACTGCTGCTACTACAACCACTACCGCTGCGGCTACTACTACTGCAACTGTTGCTGCTACTACTGCTACTACTATTACAACATCTACTGCAACTTCTACTATTTCTCCTCTTACGACTGCTATTGCTACTACTGCTACTACTAATACTTCTACTATTACTATTACTACTACTACTACTACTCCTACTACTTCTACTACTACTATTACAACTACTAATCAAGCTACTTCTGCTATTACAACCGCTACTACAACTGCTGCCACTACTGCTACCACTCGAGCTAATGCTACGATTGCTACTGCAACTTCTGCTACTCCAATTACTACTTCTACTACTGCCACTACTGATATTACTACTACTGTTGCTACTGTTAGTACTACTACTATAACTTCTATTGCTACTGCTATAACTACTACAACTACTACTAATGCTTCAATAGCTACAGCTGCTACTGCAACTACTATTACTATTACTCCTACTATTACTATTGCAACTACAACTAGTCCTATTACTACTACTTCTACGACTATAATTTCTAATATTGCTACTATAACAAGTACAACTACTACTAATCCTTCCACTGCTACTTCTAAAACTACAACTACTACTACTATTGCTGCTACCGCTACTACTACTTTTACTATTACTACATAGCTACTATTGCTGGTGTCACCACCACTACTACTACTTTTACAACAACTACTACTGCTATTATTAATAGTACGACCACCACTACCACTAATACTACTACAACTATTGCTACTACTACTAGTACTACTACTAGTCTTGCTAATACTACTACAACTACTGTCGCGGCAACTTTTGCTGCTATTCTTAGTACTCCTACTATTGCTACTCCTACAACAACAAGTACTGCTACTCCTTCAACTAGTACTACTACTACAACAACTGCTACACCTGCTACAATTTTAACTACTAATACAATATGTTCTACTACTACTAAAACTACTACTACTACAACTACTACTACCACCACCAGCACAAATTCTACTACTACTCAAATTACTTCACTTGCTACTACCACTGCTGTAACTACTACTCTTACCTCCACTGCTACTACTATTGCAACTACCATTGCAACTATTGCTACTACAATTGCTACTCCTCCTACTACTGCTGCTGCTGCTCCTACTATTAGTACTACCACTACTACTACGGTCACACCAACTACAACTACTACTATTACAACTGCTTGAAAAACTACGACTACTACTACTACTAATTCTACTTCGCGTGCTATGAGTACCACTACTACTAATATTGTCACTACTACAGCCACTACTACTAGTACTATTGTGGCTACTGCTTTTACTATTATCTCTGGTACTATTACTGCTACTACATTTACTATGACTACTACAATTGCTACTACTACAACTACCACTACTACTATCACTACTATTGCTATGAGTGCTACTACCCCTACTATGACTGCACCTATTACTACAACTATTATTACTGCTACTACTACTATTATTACTATTATTACTGCTACTACTACTATTCCTACTACTTCTACTGCTTCTACTACAACAATTGCTACAACTACTACTCCTACTCCTACTAATACTACTACTACAACTACTACTTCAACCACTACTACTACTAATACTACTACAACTTCTACTACAACTCCCATTGCTGCAACTACTAGTTCCACAACTACCTCTAATACCACTACTATTGCTACTGTTACTATACTACCACAACTACTACTACTAATACTACTGCTACTCATACAACTACTAATATTACTACAAATAATACTACTGCTGCAACTACTACTACTACTACTACTACTACTGCTACTACTACTACTACTACTTATACTACTACTACAACTACTACTACTACACTATAGCTGCTACTACTACTTCTACTACTAATACTACTCCTACTGCTGCTGCTTCTACTACTCATACTACTACTACTACTAATACTACTACTATAGCTACTACTACTACTTCTACTACTACAACTACTACAACTACTATTTCAACTACTACTGCGACTACTCCTACTACAACTCCTATGACTCCTATTGCTGCTACTACTACTACTAGTACTACTACTACTCCTACTACTACTCCTACTCCTACTCCTACCTCTACTGCTACTGCTACTGCTGCAACTGCTTCACCTGCTACTATAACACTTACTACAACTACCGTGACTACTAG
This sequence comes from Trichopus zeylanicus subsp. travancoricus, assembly GCA_005019695.1. Lineage (NCBI taxonomy): Eukaryota > Viridiplantae > Streptophyta > Magnoliopsida > Dioscoreales > Dioscoreaceae > Trichopus > Trichopus zeylanicus. Next base: position 47,048 of record RXID01021538.1, read on the forward strand.
TACTACAATTACTACTACTACTACTCCACCTACAATTACAACTAGTGCTATTGCTACTACTTCTTCTGCAAGTACCACTACTACTACTACTTGTAGTACAACAAATACTATTACTACTATAACTAATACTACAGTAACAACTATTATAACTACTACTACTACTACTACTACACCTATTACTACTACCACTCCTATTACTGCTAGTACTAGTATTACTACTTCTACGAGTACTACTAGTACTGCTGCTCCTACAAATGCTAAAACTTTTCCTACTACTACTACTACTGATCGTGCTACTACTAGTACTACTAGTATTGCTACTACTACTACTACTAGTATTGCTACTACTACTACTTCAGCTAATACAACAACTACTACAGCTGCTACTTCTATTACTACTGCAGCTACAACTACTACTACTCTTACTGCTACTACTACTACAGCTACTATTTCTACTGCTAATACAACTACTATGACAACAACAACTACTTCTACTACAACTACTACAACTGCTGCGGCTGCTGCTACAACAACAACTAATACTAATGCTACTACTACTCCTCCTACTACCAAAACTGCTACTAATGCTACTACTACTACAACTTCAACTAATACTACTGCTCCCACTACTACTGCAATAACTGCTTCTACTACTACCTCTACCACCACTACTACCGCTACTGTGACTACACTACTACTACAACAACTAATACTACTACTACTACTACTCCTACAACTACTACTATTACCACAAAAAATACTGCTACCGCTAATAGTACAACAACTAAAACTTCTCCTACTACAACTACTACTACTACTACTACTACTACTACTATACTACTACTTCTTCAACTACTACCACTACTACTGCAACTACTTCTCCTGCTACTGCCAGTGCTGCTGCTACTACTACTCCAACAGCAACTACTAGTACTCGTACTACTACTACAACTCCACCTACTACTTCTGCTGCTACTGCTACTACGATAAGTACAACTGTTGTTGCTGTTACAACAACAACTACTACTACTACAACTACTCTTCCTACTACCACAACTATTACTACTGCTACTACTACTACTGCTGCTGCTATTACTACTGCTGCTGCTTCTATTACAACTACAACTTTTACTACTACCTCTACTACTACTGCTGCTGCTACTATTACAAGAATTACTACAAATAGCACAATTACTGCTACAACAACAACAACTACTACTATTTCTACTACTACCTCTACTACTACTACTGCTACTACTATTACAAGAATTACTACAAATAATACAATTACTCCTACAACAACAACAACTACTACTACTACTCCTACTACGACTACTACTACTACTGCTGCTACAACAATAGCTTCTTACACCACCACCACTACTACAACTACTACTGCTACTGCTACTGGTACTTCAACAAAAACAACAACAACAACTACTACTACAACTACTGCTACCACAATTACTACTCTGCTACTATTACTACTACTAGTACTACTATTAGTACTATTACTACTATTTCTAATTCTAGTACTGCTACTACTACTACTACTAATTATAGTACTGCTACTACTACTACTCCTATTTCTGCTACTACCACTATTACTACAGCTACTACTACTCTTACGACAATAATTACTACAACTACTACTGCTACTACTACAACTACTAAATCTTTTCGTTTTTCTACTACTACTACTACTGCTAGTACTATTACTACTACTACTAGTGCTACTACTTCTACTTCAACTAATACGACTACGGCTATTACTGCTACTTCTACTACTACTACTTCTAGTATGACTACTGCTACTACTACTACTCCTACTGCTACCAATGCTACAACAAGTACTACTACTACTGCAAATACTATTGCTACTACAACTACTACTACAACAACCACTATTACAGTTTCAACTACTACTACTGCTACTACTACTATTGCGAGTGGTACTTCAATTACTACGATTACTACTCCCACTACTACTATTAGTACTATTGATGCTATAACAAGTGCAACAACAACTACTACACCTCCTACAACCACAACTACAATAACTGCTGCTACTACTATAACAAAAACTTCTCCTAGTACTGCTACTACTATTACTACTACTTCTGCAACTATTACTTCTACTACAACCTCCACTACTACTATTGCTATTGTTACTTCACTACGAATACAACTACTATTACTAATACCACTACTACTCCAACAACTACCACTATTACCACAAATACTACTACTACTACTACTACTACTACAACTACTAAAACTTCTCTGACTACTACCACTATTACTCCAGCTACTACTTCCACTACTACTACTGCTACAACTACTCCGACTGCTACTTCTACTACTCCTATTGATGCTACTATCATAGCTACTACTTCTACTACTACAACAACTACATCTACTACTATTACTATGACCACTACAACTACTACTACTGCTACTGTTACAACACCAACTACTACAACTACAACTACTCCTTCTACTACCGCAACTACTATTTCTGCTACTACTACTACTACTCCAATTACTACCACCACTACTACAACAACAACTACTACTACTATTACTAATACTATAGCGGTTGCTACTTCTACAAGTAGTACTTCTACTACCACCTCTACTACAACTACTAATACTTCTATTGTTACTACTACTACTACTCCTACACCAACTCCTACTCCTACAACAACAACGACGACTACTACTTCTATAACTACTACAACAACAACCACTACTACTGCTACAACCACTTCTACTGCAACTACTGCTGCTGCTACTACTGCTACTGCTGCTGCTGCTATTGCTACTACTTCTACTACTACCTGTACTACTTGTATTACTACTACTACTACTTCTACTACAACAACTACTACTGCTACTACTAGTTCGGTTACTACTACTACTACTACTATTGCTACTACTACTAGTAAAACTACTTCTACTGCTGCTCTTACTAATACCACTAGTACTACTACTACTTGTAGTATTATTGCTATAATTGCTACTACTTTTATTGCTACTACTACTACTCCTCCTCCTCCTATTACTACTACTACTACATCATCTACTACTACTACAAGTACTATTACTGCTGCTACTACTATTACCAGTACTACTGCTCCTACAACTACTACTACAACTACAACTATTACTCCTACTACTACTCTTACTACTACTACTATTACTACTACTACTACTACTACTACTACTAATACTACTACAACTACTATTACAACTACTACTGCTGCTGTTACGACGACTACTACTACTACTCCTGTTGCTGATGCTGTTGCAGCCGGTACTACTACCACTACTACTACTACTCCTACTACTGCCACTACTGCTACTACTACTACTACTACTACTACTACTACTACTACTACTACTACTACTACTACTACTACTACTACTAATATTGCTACAATTACTAGTAGTACTACTACTAAAACTACAACGAGTACTCCTACTGCTACTTCTACTCCAACACCTACCGCTACCGCTACTACTATTACTACAACTATAACTACTACTACTACTATAACTACTACAACTCCTATTGCCACTCCGACTGCGGACAATTACCTTATTACAAAACTACTACTACTCTACTACTACTATTACTCCTACTGCTACTCCTACTCTATTACGCCTACTACTACAACAACAACCACTACTACTATGACTGCTACTCCAACCTCCAACACCGATCCTATTTCTACAACAAATACTACTGCTACCACTGTAACTACTACAACAACAACTACGACTACTCCTACTCCTACCACTACTCCTACTCCTATAATAACTCCTATTACTACTACTACAACAACAACAACTTCTACTACTCCTACTACTGTTGCTGCTGCTATTACTGGTACTAGTAC
>RXID01021539.1:606-23416 GCA_005019695.1 Trichopus zeylanicus subsp. travancoricus
CTACCCCCCCTGCTGCTGCTACTACTGCTACTACTACAACTTCTCCTACTACAATTACCACTGCTACTACTAGTGCTACTACTACTACTACTCCAACTAATACTATTGTCTCTACTACTACAATTGCTATGACTAGTATGACTAGAACAAGTACTATTACAACTACTACTAATACTGCTACTGCTGCTACTACTACTGCTACTACTTCTAGTTCTATTACAACTTCTACTGCTACTTCTATTGTTGCTGCTTCTGATACCACTGCTACTACTACTACTACTACTACTATGATTACTACTGCTACTTTTGCTACTACAACTTCTAGTGCAACTTCTGCTGCGACTGCAACAACAACAACGATAACAACAACTAGTACTAGTACTTCTGCCACTACTGCTACAACTGCTACCAGTAATTTGACTGTCACTAAAATTATTACTGTGACTACTACTACTTCTACTACTGCTGCTACTACCGTTACTATTGCTACAACAACAACAACTACTGCTACAACTATGACTACCACTACTCTACAGGTGCTACTTCAACTACAACTACTGCTACTGAAACTACTACTAATGCTACTATTACTACTAGTGCTATGAGTACTATTACTACCACTGCTACTACAAATATTACAACTAGAACTTCTACTTCTTCTACTACTACTACAACTTCTGCTACTACTAGTACTACTGCTACCAGCTCTGCTACTACTAAAACTACTACTCCCACTAATACTACTTTTGCTATTGCTATGACTACTACTAAAACTACTATTTCTTCTCCTCCAACAATTACTTCTACTACAACAACTACTACTACTACTATTGCTGCGACTGCTATTACTACCACTTCAGCTACTGCGGCTACTACAGCTACTATTGCTACCACTACTACGATGGCTACTTTTGCAACTAGTGCAACTACTATTACCACTATAAATTCTACAATTGTTACCAATACTACTGCTACTACTGCTGCTACTACTACTTCTCCTCCTCCTCCTACTACAACTAATGCTACTGTTATTACTACTACTAGTACTGCTACTTCTACTACTACTACTACTACTAAAACTATTACTACTACCACTATGACTGTTGCTACTATCACTACTACTACTGTTGCTACTACTACTACTACCACCACTACTACTACTACTACTACTACCACCACCACCACCACTACTACAACAACTACTGCTACTACCACCACCACTACTACTACTGTTGCTGCTGCTACTGCTCCTACCACTACTGCTACAACTGCTACAACTACTGCTACTACAGCCACTACTGCTACTTTTGCTATAAATACTACTATTACCACCAATACTACTACTATTAACACTTCTGCTACTACAACTACCACTTCTCCTACTACTATTGCTACTACTACTACTAGTACAACTGCTACTGCTACAAATACCTATTCTACTGTAACTATTGGTACTACTACTGCTAGTACTATGACTACTACTACCACTATTGCTACTACTACTTCTCCTAGTGTGACTACAGATAGTACTACTACTACTTCTCCTCCTACTGCTGCTACTACTACTACTCCGACTATGACTATTACTACTATAACGACTAATGCTACTACTACTACTACTGCTACTACTGCTAGTACTACAACTATTACTGCTGCTACGACACTACAACAACAACTACTACTATTGCTACAATTGCTGCAGCTACTGCTACTTCTGCTGCTAGTACTACAACAAGTGCTGCTTCTACTACCAATATTATTATTGCTACTTCTACTACAACTACTGCTGCAGTTGTTTATGCTGCTACTGATTGTACTATTACTACTATTACAACTGCTACTTTTGCCACTGCTGCTACTACTAGCACTACTACAACAACTACTACTTCTGCTGCTACTACTACTTCTTCAACAACAACAACAACAAATCCCACAACAACTACAACAACTACTGATTCTTCTACTACTACTGCTACTAATATTGCTACTCCTTTACTTTTCCTACAACTACTATGACTATTGCTGCTACTAGACTGCTACTACTTCTATAACAACTACTACTACAACTGTTGCTGCTACTACTTCTTCTACCACTAGTACTGCTACTACTACGACTACTACTTCTACTAATTTCATTGCTACTACTTCTTCTACATCTGCAGCTACTAATACTGCAACTGCTACTACTGGTACTACTTATGCTGACTCAACAAAAACTACTGCAACGACTATGACTACTAATTATGCTACTAATTCAACTATTTCTACAACAACAACTACTAAAATCGTTGCTACTGCTACTGCTACTAGTACTATTACTACTACTACTGTTACAACTTCAATTATAACTTCTTCTATTACAATTACTACTGCTGCTACTGCTACTCCTACTACTAATAGTAAAAGTACTACTACTTCTGCTACTACTATTATTGCTACGACAACTCTCATCGCAACTTCCGCTTCTACTGCTACCACTACTACTACAACTACTGTTACAACTACTACTGCTAATACTATTACTACTACTACTGTTGCTTCTACCACTAATACTACAACAACTACTACTACTCGTACTACAACTACTACCACTGCTACAACTAGTACTTCTATTGCCACTGCTACAACTACTTCAGCCACCACTGCTACAACTACTACTACTACTACTACTACTCCTACTACTACTACTACTACTACTCCTACTACTCCTACTACTCCTACTCCTCCTTCAAATACTACTAATACTACTACTACAATTGCTAGTGCTACTTCAACTTACTGCTACTACTCTTCCTACAACGATGTCTGCTATTAATGCAACTGTTGCGGCTCCTACTACCACAACCACTATTGTAGCTACTACTACTACTTCAACCACTACAACTGCTTTACTAATACTATTACTATTAATACTACTACTACTACTACTATGACTATTACTTCAATAACTACTACTATTAGCACTACACTACTCCTAGTACTGCACTACTACTACTCCAACGAGGACTACTCCAACTACTACTCCTACTCCAACACCTTTTCCTACTACAACTACTACTCCAACGACCACTACTACTGACATTGCTACTACTGCTACAACTACTCCTACCACTACTACTACTGATATTGCTACTACTACTAATACTACTACTACTACACCTACAATGACTACTACTGCTACCACTTCCACTAGAACAACCACAGCTACTTCTACCACTACTACTACTAATATTGCTACTATTACTACTACTACCACTACTACTGCTGCTGCTACTAATACTACTACTACTACTGCTACTCCTACTACTACTACTACTACTACTACTACTGTTGTTACTACTCCTACTTCTACATCTACTACAACTGCTACTACAACAACCACCACTACAACTACAGTTGCTATTACTACTACTATTGCTGCTAAAACTACTCCTCCTAGAACTCCTACTACTACTGCACCACCTACTCCAACGACTACTGCTGTCCCTACTAATAGTACTACTATTACTCCAACAACTAAAATTACCACTTCTACTACTACTACTATTACTACTAGTACTGCTACTGCTACTACTTCTAATACTACTACTACGACAACTACTAAGTACACTATTGCTAATACCAGGACTACTACTTGTATTTCTACTATGACTACTACTACTACTTCTACAACTACTATTGGTACGACTAGTACTCCTACCCCTGCCACAACTACTACTACCACCACTACTACTACTACTACTACTCCGGCTATTAACACTACTACTACTTCTACTACTACTATTCCTAATACTAATGCAACTAATACTACTACTGCTGCTGCTACAACTACTTCTACAACTACTACTACTGATGCTCCTTCAACAACTACTACTACTACTACTATTACTACTACTTGTACTGCTACTTTTGCTACTAATGTTACTACTTCTATTCCTACACCAACTTCTACTAATAGTACTCCGATTCCAACTACTACTACTAGTACTACTACTACTACCACTACGATTACAACTACTATTGCTGCTACTACTACGACTGCAATTTCTGATGCAAATACTACTGCTATTAGTACTACTGCTACTATTACAACTACTACTACTGCCATTGCTACTACTAGTATAATAACTGTTACTAATACTACTGCTACTACTGCTATTGCTATAACTACTACTATACTACTACTACTACTACTACTACTACTACTACTACTACTACTACTACTACTACTACTACTACTACTACTACTACTACTACTACTACTACTACAGCTGCTGCTATTACTACTACTACTACAACAATTATTATTGCTACCGCAATTACTACAACCACTATCTTGCCTACTATGACCACTGCCACTACTACTACAACTGCTTCTCCTCCTCCTACTACTACTGCTACTACTACTTTTATTACTATTGGTACTACTACTATTGCTACTGCTTCTTCCACTACTATTGCTACTACTACTGCTGCTTCTACTATTACTACTACTACTGCTACAAATACTACTGCCACTACAGCTATGGCTGCTGCTACTACTACTATTACTATAGCTGCTACTACTGCTACTACTACCACATCTACGACTGCTATTCCTACTACAACTTCTGCTTTGGCTTTTAAAACTTCAACTATGGCTACTACTAATACTAATAGTAGTAGTAGTAGTACTACTACTACTACTACTACTACTACTACTACTACTCGTATTACAACTACTACTACTTTCGCTAATACAACTACTATTACTACTACTACTATTGTTACTACTGGCACTACTGAACTGCAACAACTACGACTCCTACTACTACTCCTATAGTTGCTACTACTCCTGCTACTACCACTGGTACTACTATTCTTGTCACTACAACAACTGTGACTGCTGCGACTGCGACTACTACCACCACTAGTATCGCTACAGCTGTTGCTGCTACTACTGCTAGTGCTTTTGCAATTGCTATGACAACTACTACTACAGTAGTAGCTACTACTAGGGCTACTACTACTGTGCTACAACTACTACTAGTACTACTAGTTCTACTATTGTTGCTGCTACTACTGCTACTATTAGTAGTACTCCTAGTACTACTAATTCTACTGTTGCTTCTACAACTACTGCTACTACTACTACAAGTACTACCACGGCTACTAATACTACTACTACTTCTATAACTACCACTACCAGTATGACAACTACTACTACTGCTACAATGGATGCTACTACAAGTAATACTTCTACTAGTACAAAGAGTACCACCACTGCTGCTACTGCTGCTTCTACAACTGCTGCTACTGCTACTATCACTTCGACTACTACTGATACTACAACAACTACTACTACTAGCACTATTACTACTACTACAACAACAACTACTGCCACTATTACTACTACTACAATTACTATCGAGACTACTACTGCTACTACTACTACTACTAGAACAACTACTTCTGTAACTACTAATACTACTACCCCTTCTACCACTACTATCGTTGCTACTACTACTACTGTTGCTACAATTATTACTACTTCTTCACCTAGTTCTACTACTTCTGCAACTAATACTGCTACCACGACTACTACTAGTACTACTACAACTGCTACCACGACTACTACTATTGCTACTCCTACTACTCTTGCAACTACTACAACAACTACTACTACCATGACTACTACAACTACTACTACTAATACTACTATTAGCACTACTACTTCTACGGCTCCTAGAGCTACTACTGCTACTACTCATACAACAACTGCTACTGCTACTGCTAGTACTGCTACAACTACTGCTAAAGCTAGTACAATACTAATACTACAACTACAACTACTGCTACTACTGCTACAACTACTACTACCACAGCTACTACTACAGCTACTATTGCTACACTACTACTACTACGACTGCTACTGCTACTCCAACTACTTCTCATATTTCTGCAGCTATTGCTATTACTACAGCTACTACACAACTGCTAATGCTGCTTCTACTACTACGGCTGCTACTACTGTTGCTTCCACTATTACTGCAACTACTGCTATTACTTCTACTGCTACTACAGCAACGACTGATACTACAGCAACTACAACAAATACAGCTTCTACTACAGCTACTACTACCACTATTATGACTGCTGCTGCCGCAACTACTACTACTGCTACTACTGCTGCTACAGTTATCTCTGCTACTGCTGCTAGAACTTCTACTATAACTACAACTAATAATAATAATAATACTACAATCACTATAACTAAGACTACTTCGGCAAAGACTACTACCACTAGAACGATAACAACAACAACAACCACTACTACCATTGACACTACTGCTTCTGCTCCTACTAGTACTGCTACAGCTGCTACTATTACTACTATTGTTGTTACTACTACCACTACTAGTACTACTACTACAATTACTGCGGCTGCTCCAACTGCTACTATTACTACTACTAGTAGTACAACTACTACTTCTGCCACTACTACTGCTAGTTCTATTGCTACTGCTATGACTACTACTACCACTGTTGTAGCTACTACTATGGCTACAACTACTACTGTTACTACTGCTACTGCAAGTATTACTATCACTACTATTGCTCCTCCTTTACTACTACTACTGCTAGTACCACTCTTACTACTACTAAAGCTGCTACTACTCCGATGACTGTTGCTACTACTAGCACTGCTACCACTACTAATATGACCACTACAACTACCGCTACTGCTACTGCAACTACTACTACTACCACTAGTACCACAGGTACTGCTACTACTACTACTATTACTACTTCTACTGCTACTACTACAACTGTTGCTCCAACTACCACTTCTACTACTGCTGCTACTATAGCTACTACTACTACGACTTCCGCTGCTAGTATTGCTACTACAACTGCTATTACTACACCTGCTGCTGCTACTACTAAAATTACTACAACTACGACTACTACTACTACTACAAATGCTCCTACTATAGCTATTACTAATGTTGCGACTACTACCACTGCTCTTGTTAGTACTACTGCTACTACAACAATAACTACAACTATTATAACAACAACTACTACCAATACTACAACAACAACAGCTACTGCTACTACTACTTCTACTACTACTACTACCATTACTACCACAGCTACGACTACTGCTACTACTATTGATGCAACTAACTATACTACTACTCCTGCTACATCTACTAATACTGCATCAACTAATTCAGTTACTAGTACTATTAGAGCTACCACTACTACTACCAATTTCTCTATGACTACTAATACAACTACTACTGCAACTACTTTTTCTACTACTACTGCTACTACTACTAGTATGACTGCTACTACTACTACTACGGTTACTTCTATTACTATTGCAATTACTACTACAACTGCTACGATTGCTATTACTGCTACTACTGCAACTATCTCTACTTTAATTACTATCGCTAGTACCACGAGTACTACTACTTCTTCTACTGCTAATTCTATTACAAGTAGTACTATTACTTCTACTACTACTACAACTAATGCTAGTACTACTGCTACTGATACTACTATAGCTACTACTGCTGATATTATTTCTACTATTACTACTACTACAAATACTACAACTAATGTTGTTGCAACTACTACTGCTGTTCCTTCTATTACTAATCCAACCACTCCTACTCCTACTACTACTCCTATTACCACCACCACCACCACCACTTCTTCTTCTTCTACTACTACTACTACTGCTGCTGCTACTACTACTATTACGTATGCTATTGTTCAATATCTCAAACTACTACTACTATTGCTAGTCCTACTGCTACTCTACTATTGGTACAGCAACTACTACAACTACCACCGCTGTTGCCACTAGAACTGCTACTGCTACTACTACTACTAATAGTACTGCTACTACAACTACAATTACTACCACTACTGCAACTTCCACTGCTACAACTACTACTACTAGAACAACAACTACTACTACCACTACCACTACTACTTCTACTACAACTTCACGTACTACTACAACTTGTACTAAGACTTTCACTACTACACCTACTACCACTACTACTCCTACTACTTCTTCTGTAACTACTATTGCCCCAGTTACTACTATTATTGCCAGTACTACATCTACTGTTACTAGTACTACTGTTGCTTCTACTAACTACTAATTCTCTTACTACTACTACTACTCCTACTAATCTAGATACTACTACTACTCTTCTTCTCCAACTTCCATAATTACTACAACTACAATTTCTACTACTACTATTACTACTACTAATACTACTACTATAGCTACTATGACTACTACTACTATTGCTACCAATACTACTACTACTACAATAACTACAACTGCAACTATGACTACTGTTGCTGCTGCTGCTATTGCATGTGCAACTACTACAATAGATACAGTTACTACTGCTACTATTACTACTACTACTACTAATACGACTAGTACTACCATGACTACCACTACTACCACTACTACTACAACTACTACTCGTAAAACAACTCCACTGCCTAATATTACTGCTACTAGTACTACTACTACTACTGCCACAACTACCACTCCTACTACTTTTATTACAATTGCTATAATAGTAGTAGTAGCAGCAATAATAGTTGTAGCAGTAGTAGTAGCAATAGTAGTAGTACTAGTAATAGAAGTAGTAGTAGTAGTAGTAGCAACAGCAATAGTTGTAGCAGTCGAAGTTGTGGTAGAAGTAGAAGTAGTAGTAGTAGTAGTAGTAATTGGAGTAATAGTCGTAATAGTAGTAATAGTAGTAATAGTATTAGCAATACCTATAGTAGTAGTAGCAGTAGTACTAGAAGTAGTAGTAATAAGAGTATTAGTAGTTGTAGTTGTTATAGTTATTGTAGTTGTTGTAGTTGTCAGTGTAGTGGCAATAGTAGGAGTTTGACTAGGAGTAGTAGTATGAGTTGTAGTAGTATTAGTATTGCTAGAAGGAGCAGTAGTAATTGCAGTAGTAAGAGTAGGAGTAGGTTAGTAGTAGCAACAGCAATAGCTGTAGTAGTAGTATTAGTTATTGTCGAAGTAGAAGCAATAGCATTGGTGGTAGTAGTAGTAATAGTTGGGGTATTAGTAGTAGTAGTAGTAGTAATAGTAGTAGTACTAGTACTAGTACCAGTACTAATACTAGTAGTAGTATTAGTAGTAGAAATAGTAGTAGTTGTTGAAGTAGTAGTAGCAATAGTAGTTGTAGTATTAGTAATAGCAGTAGTAGTAGTAGCAGAAGTAGTTGTAGTAGCAATAGTAGTGGTAGAAGCAGTAGCAGTAATACGGGTAGTAGTAGTAGAAGTAATACTAGTAGCAGAAGTAGTTGTAGGAGTAGTTTTAGGAATAGGCATAGTAATAGTAGTCGTAGTAGTAGTGGTAGTAGCAGCAGTAGCACTAGTAGATATAGTAGTACTAGTACTAGTACTAGTACTAGTGGTACTAGTAGTAGCAGCAGCAGCAGTAGTAGTAGTAGCAAAAGTAGTAGCAGTAGCACTAGTTCTTGCAGTAGCAACTGTAGTAGTTGTAGTATTAGGAGAAGTAGCTGCTATAGAAGGAGTAGTTGTGGTAGTAGCAGTTGAAGTAGTTGTAGTAGTAGCAAGAGTAGTCGTAGTAGCAGCAGAAGTAGTAGTAGTAGTTGTAGTACTAGTACTAGTACTATAACTAGTACACGTACTAGTAGTAGCAGTAGCAATAGTAGTACTAGTAGTCGTAGCAATAGTAGTAGTAGTAGTAAGAGCAGTATTATAGGTTGTAGTAAGGGTAGTACTAGCAGTCATAGTAGTAGCAGCAGTAGTAGTAGAAGAAGTAGAAAGAATAGTAGTATTAGTTGCAGTAGTAGCAATTGCAGCAGCAGCAGTCATAGGAGTAGTTATAGTTGTAGCAGTCTCAATAGTAGTACTAATAGCCGTATTAGTAATAGTTGTAGCAAGAGCAGCAATAGTAGTAGTCGCAGTAGTAGTAATAGTACTAGCAGTTGTAATAGTAGCAATTGTAGTAGTAGCAATTGCAGCAGTGGTGATTGTTGTGATTGTAACAGAAGTACTAGTAGTAGCAGTTGTAGTAGTTGTAGTAGTAGTAGCCGCAATAGTAGTAGTAATAGTAGTAGAAGTAGTAGTAGACAAAGTTGTAGTAGTAGTTGTGGTACGAGAAGTATCAATATTGGTAGTACAAATAGGAGTAGTAGCAGCAATAGAAGTCATAGTAGTAGTAGTAGCCGTAGTAGCAGTTGCTATAGTAGTAGCAATATCAGTAGTAGTAGTAGTAGTAGTAGTAGTATTATTAGTAGTAGAAGTAATAATAGTAGTAATTGTAGTAGTAGTAATAGTAGTAATAGTAGTAGTCGTAGTAGCAGTAGTAGCAGTAATAGGAGTAGTAGTTGTAGTAGCAAAACAACAACAAAAGTTGTTGCAGTAGTAGTAGTGGTGGTAGTAGTACAATTAGTAGTAGTTGAAGCAGTTGGAGTCAGAGTTGTAGTAGGAATAGTTGCCAGAGAAGTAGTAGTAGGAGTAGGAGTAGTAATAGCAGTAGTAGTAGCAATTGTAATGGTAATAGTAGTGGTAGCAACAATAGCAGTAGTAGTAGCAGAAATAGGTGTAATAGCAGTAGTGGTAGTCGTCGTAGTAGTAATAGTAGCAATAGGAAAACTTCTACTTATCGTAGTGGTAGTAATAGCAGTAGTTGTAGCAGTAGTAGAAGTAGTAGCAAGAGTAGTAGCATAGGTAGTAGTAGTAGTAGTTGTAGTAGTAGTAGTAGGAATTCTATAGTGTCAGTAGTAGTTGTGTTATTAACAGTACTACTATAGTAGTAGTTTTAGTTGTAGTAGCATTTTATGTGGCAAAAGTAGTTGTAGGTGTAGTATTAGTAGTAGTAGTAGGAGTAGTAAGAGAAGTTTTAGAAGTACCAGTGGTAGCAGTAGTAGTGGTAGTAACTGTAGTAGCAGCAATGGTAGTAGCTGTATTGGTAGTTGTTGGATTAGTAGCAGTAGTAGTACAAGTTCTAGTAGCAATAGTGTTAGCAAGAGTTGTAGCTGTACTAGTTGTACCAGTTGCATTAGTAGCAGCTGTAGCAATAGTAGTAGTAGTAGTAGTAGCAGTAGCAGTAGTAAGAGTAGTAGTAGTAGCAGGTGTAGTCGTTGTAGTAGTAGTAGTAGTAGTACTAGTAGTAGTCACAGTAGTAGTAGCGTAGTAGTTGTTGTAGTTGTAGTTAGTACAAAAATAGTAGGAGGAGATGGAGTTGTTATTGTTGTTGTTGTTCTTGCGGGAGTAGTAGTAGTATCACGAGTATTAGCAATTGTAGAAATAGTAGAATTAGTAGTAGCAGTAGTTGTAGTAGCAGTTGCAGTTGCAGTAGCACTTGTAATAGTAGTAGTAAAAGTTGGTGTAGTAGAAGTAGTAGCGATTGTACAACAAATAGTAGTGGCAGTGGCCATAGTTGCAATTGTTGTGGTAGTAGTAGCAGCAATAGTAGCAGTAGCCATCAAAATAATGGTAGTAGTAGCCATAGAAGTGAAAGTAGTAGTAGTAGTAGCCGTAATAGTAGCAATAGTAGTAGTAGCGGAAGTAGCAACAGTCGTAGTAGTAGTAGTAGTAGTAGAAGCAATAGCAGTGGTTCTAGTAGCACTAGTACTAGCAGCAGTAGTCGTAGTAGTAGCAGCAGCAGTAGAATTACTACTACTACTCCTACTCCTACTTGGGCTACTACTACTACTATTCCTACACCTACCACTGCTACCAATTCTCCTGCTCCTATAGCTTATACTATCACTTCTACTGCTACTATTATTACTACTTCTACACCTATTCCGACTCTTGCTACAACTACTATTACTCCTGCTTCTACTACAGCTACTCCTAATCCTGTTGTTGTTGTAGTTGCTACTACAACTTCTACTACTGCTATTACTATAGATGCTGCTACTACTTCTACTGCTACACTTACTACGACTACTACTACTACTACTACTACTACTCTTAGTACTACTAGTCTTACTATTACTACCACCACTACTACTAGTACTACATCTGCTATTATTACTATGAATAATAATACTACTCTACAGCTTCTACTACTATTTCTGCTACTACTTCTACTACTTCTTCTTCTACTACAACTCCTACTACCACTACAACCACTATTACTATAGCTGTATTACTACTACCATTACAACTACTACTACTACGACAACTACTGCTCCTACTCCTTCTCCTATTACTGCTACTACTACTACTCCAACTTCTACTCCTACTACTACTACTACACTGCTACTACTACTCCTACTCCAACTCGTGCTACAACCACTACAACAACTAATACTAAATTATTACTGCTGTTGCTACTATTGTTTCTACAACTACTACTACACGTACTACTGCTACTAATACTAATACCACTATTACTACTTCCACCACTACTACTACTATAACTAAAACTATTACTACTACTATTACCGCTACTACTACTACAACAATAGTTACCACAACTAGAACTACTACAGCTACTCGTACTGTTACTACAACAACTACTACTGCTACTACAACTACAACTCCTTCGGCTACTGCTACTGCCACTACTACTACAATTACCACCACCACTGCTCCCACTATTACTACAACAACTACTACTATTGCTACTACTACTACTTCGACTACTACTCCTACTACTGCTACTGCAACTACTACTACTACTAATACTACTACTACTACTACCATAACTATTCCTACTCCGACTACTACTACTGCTGCTGCTTTTACGCCTGCCACTACTACTACTAGTAGTAGTAGTAATACTGCTTCAACTGCCATTACTACTGCTACTCCAACAACTACTACTACAATTAAGGCTACTACCACTACAAGTACTACTACTACTACCACTATTTCAACTAATACTATTCCTACTACTACTACTACTCCCACTCCAACTCCTACTACTACTACTACTAGTAGTTCTGCTACTAGTGAAACTTATTTATTACTACTAGAACAATAACAAGTACAACTACTGATAATACCACTACTCCTATTACAACTATTACTGCTACTACTACTGCTACAACAATTACTAGCACTACTCATACAATTAGTTCTACTTCTATTATTGCTACTTCTGCTGCTACTAGTAGGACAGCGAATGCCACTAATACCACAACAACAATAACCACTGCTGCCGCAGATACTTCTACTACTGCTGCTACTACTATTGTTCTCACTGCTACCGCTGTTATTGCTACTACTACTACTACTAATGCCCCAACTTCTACTCCTACTACTACTAATACTACTACAACTGCTACAAGTACTCCTACTACTTCTTCTTCTACTACTACTATTACTACTAATTGAACTACTTCTACTACTACTATAGTACTAATACAACTATTACTACTACTTCTACTATTGCTATTATTGCTACAACAACAACTACTACTACTTGTACTACTACTACTACTACTACTATTACTACTGCTACTACTAATGCTACTACTACTACAACTACGACTACTATTGCTACTACTGCTACTACAACTACTACACCTACTACTACTGTTTCTCCCACTACAACTATAGATGCTGCTGCTACTAATACTATCTCCATTCGTAGTCCTAGAATTGCAACTACTACTAATCTTACTACTAGAAATGCTAGTACAACTATTGTGACTACTCCTCCAACTACTACTAGCACAACTAGTACTACCGCTACAACTACTACTACTACTACTTCTACTAGTACTCCTACAACAACAACTACTACTACTATTGCTACTGCTGCCATTGCTACTTCGACTACTCCTACTACCACAACAACTTTGTTCCTACTGCTATTGCTACTAGTACTACTGCTAGTCCTACTACTACTACCACTACTACTACTTGTGGTACTACTACTACTACTATTGCTACGTTTGGTCCTACTACTACTGCTGTTACTACTATTACTACAATAATTTTTACTACTACTAATACTACTATTGCTTCGTCCGCTACAGCTGCAACTACTACTAGTACAACCGCTACAGTACCTTTTGTTACTACTGCTACTATTTCTACCATAACCACTTCTATTACCAACATTACTGCTACTACAACTACAACTACAAATAAGACTACTACAATTACTGCTACTCCTACTATTGTTGCTGTTGTTGCCGCTGCTACTACTTCTACTGCTCCTCGTCCTCCCACTGCTGCGGTTACCACTACTTTTACTACTACTACTACTACTACCACCACCACCACTTCGACAATAACTATTACTATTCCTACTACTCCTACTGCTACTACTACTATTTCTACTATTACTACAACTACCAATGTTACTGCTGTTATGGCTGCAACTGCTTCTACTACTACTACAACTACTAGTTCTACTACCACTAAGACTACTCCTACTACTATTGCTACTGCTTCCAGTACTACTGCTGCTACAATAACTATTACTACTGTAACTACTACAACTACTGATACTGCTCCTAGTACTACCAATGCTACTACTACTATTATTACTGCTACTATGACTGCTACAACTATGACTACTTCCACTATTACTAACACTACTACTTCTACTACTACTACTGCTACTACTACTATTATTGCTGCTGCTACTACAACTTTTACTATAACTAAAGCCACTAATGCATCTACCGCTACTGCTACTAATACTACTAATATTACTACTAGTACTACTACTATAACACTACTACCATTGTTACCTTTTCTACTACTACAACTATTATAGCTACTATTTCTACCACAACTCCTACTACACATTCCACTGCTACTACTACTTCTATTACTTCTGGTAGTACGAGTACTACCCCTTCTACTACTACTTCTACTACTGCTACTACTGCTACTACTAGAACTACTACTACTACTACTAGTAGTTCTACTACCACTACCACTACTCCTAATACTACTTTGCCTAGTACAGCTACGATTGGTGCCACAACTGTAACTATTACTACTGCTGCAACTACTATTACTACTACTACAACCGCTACTACAGCAACTACTGGTACCACTGCTACTACTACCACAATTGCTACTATTGCTGCTACTACGACTACTATAACTACTGCTACTGCTATAGCTACAACAACTACTATTACTACTACTATTGATACAACATCTACTACTACTACAACAATAACAACAACAACTACAACAACTACTGCAACTGCTACTACTACTTCTTTTTCTGCTGCTTCAGATGCTACTACTAATACTACTGTTACTACTCATGCTGCTGCTACTACTACCACTACTACTTCTACAATTACAACAACTACAACAATAGCTACTGCTACTATTAGTAATGCTACTACTACTTTTGCTACTACTACTACTACTTCTCCTAGTACAACTAATTTCGCTACTATTACTGTTAAGCGCCGGGGGTGAGCGCTTGTATTGCTACTACTACTGTTGCTGCTATTATGCCTACTACTACTGCCACTACTACTACTGCTACTGCTACTGCAACTGCGAGAACTACTACTTCTCATACTACTACAATAGAAAGTACTACAACTACTATTACTACCCGAACTACAAAAACTCTTACTACTGCTGCTGCTGCTGCGGCTATTACTGCTACTGCTATAACTGCTACTACTGCTACTACTCCTACTATTTCCACTACTACTGCTCTTGTTGCTACGGATACTACTGCTGCTACAACTATCGCTACTATTTCAGCTACTACTACTTTTACTACAACTACTACTATTATGACTACTACGGCTACCACTGTTGCTACTGCTACTATTATTGGTTCCTCTCTTACTACTATGACAACTGCTACTACTGCCACTGCTACTACTACTAATACTACTCGAACTGCTACTACGGCTATTACTACTACTGCTACAACTACTAATACTTGTACTGCTACTACGGCTATTACTACTAATACTACTACTGTTGTACCTACGGTTGCAACTACTAATACTACTACTATTACGATTACTACTACACCTACTACTCTAACTACTACTACTGCTACTTCTACTACTAATACAGCGACTACTGCTCCTTCTACAACTACTACTACTATTATTTTTGCTAATAATACTCCTACTACCATTGCTACTATTCATGCTACTACTGCTACGGGTCCTACTACTACTATTACTACTACAACAACTACTACTATAATTTCTATAGCTACTGCTGCTACTAATACTGCTCCAACTACTGCCACTACTCTAATTGCTACTCCTACTGCTACTGCTATTGCTACTTCTACTACTATAATTGCTCCTGGTACTACTACTACAACTACTGCTATGGATACTCCTACCACAACTGCTACTACTAACACATCTATTACTACTACAACTACTGCTACTCCTACTATAACTACTACAGCTCCCACGATTACTACTGCTATTACTACAACTCCAAATACTACAAGTGCTAAATTGCTGCTGCTACTACTACTAATGCGACTACTAGAACTACTGCTACTGGTACTGTGGCTACTACAATCGCTGTTACTACTACTGCTACAACTATTGCTACAACTTCTACAACTTCTACGATAGCTACGACTACTACAACTACAACTACTATTACAACAACTACTACTACTACTACTACTTCTCTCACTACTACTACTACTACTACAAGAACTACTACAACTACTACTTCTCCTACTCCTCCTACTACTACTACTACAACTGTCACGGCTAAAACATCAACTATTGCTACTGCAACCACTACAACTCTTCCTACTACTACTATTGCTACTACTAATACTGCTACTAGTGCTTGTAACTTTTACTTGTACTACTACTACTACTACTACGATAGCTACTTCTCCTCCTCCTCCTCCTCCTACTACTATGATAGCTAGTACTACTACTGATACCAATACTACTACATTTTCTACTACCACTGTTGCTACTATTGCAACTACTGCTATTATTGCTACTACTACTGCAATGGCTACTACTACTACTACTACTACTACTACTACTACTACTACTACTACTACTACTACTACTACTACTACTACTACTACTACTACTACTACTACTACTACGACTACTACTACTACTACTACTGGTGGTGGTGCTGCTCCTATAGTACTCCTCCTGCTGTTACTATGACTTCTCCTACTATTACTGCAACTTTTGCTACTATTACTACTACGACTGCTACTACTACCAATACGACTACCACTACTGCTACCCCCACTACTACCACTACTACTACTCCTACTGCTAGTACGACTACTACTACTACCGCAACTACTACTATTGCTACTCCTAGAATAACTATTACTACTATAGCTCGAGCTACTACGACTAATATCCTATAACTAGTATTGCTACAACAACTATTACTACTACTAATACTCCTACTACTACTACTACTGTAGCTGCTCCTACTCCAACTATTACTACTACTACTACTACAACTCCAACTACTATAAGTGCTACAAACACTACTACTACTCGTACTCCTGCTATTACTACAACTAATGTTACTACCACGACTACTACTACTACTAGTACTATGGCTACTACTGTTGCTGTTACTACTACAACCACTTGTACTTCTTTTATTTCTATAATTTCTATGGCTGCGATGACTACTGCTACTACTCTTGCTAATACTACTACTACTACTACCACCTCGACTACTACTACTATTGCTAACACAACTATGACTATTACTACTACTAGTAGTAGTACTGCTACTATTTCTACTACTACTTTTACTTCTCCTACTACTACTACTTTTGCTACTACAATTACTACGATAGCTACTACTACTACTACTTCCATTGTGGTAGTTGCTACTATAGTAGCTACTGCTACCACTATAACCACTACAACTTCTGCTACTACTGCTCTTGCAAATACTACTACAACTTCTACTACTACTACTACTTCTTATACTACTTCCCCTACACCTACCACTACAGCTCCTATAACTACTACTACCCCTAATTCTATAACTACAGTAATTGTTGTTGCTATTCCTACCACTATTGCTACTGCTACTACTACTACTAATTCTATTACTAAAGCTTCTGCTTCTATCGCTACTACTACTTCTACTACTACTCCTACTATTACTACTACAACTACTACTCCTATTACTACTACCACTACTATGTCGACTAGTACTCCTCCCACTACTACTATTACTGCTGCTACTGCTACTACTCTAACTACAACTACTACTACTGCGACTACTACTGTAGTGACTACAATAATTATTACTACTACTACTGCTACTTCTACTACTAGTATAGCTGCTAAAACAATAACAACTGCTACTACTATTACTACTATTGCTACTACTACTACTACTGCGACTACCACTACTTTTGCAACTACTACTACTTCTACTACTACAGCTACTACTACTACTACTATAAAAATTGCTGCTGCTATTGCTACTACTACTACTTCTGCCTCTACTATTGCTACTACTTCTACTACTATAGCGGCTGCTACTGCTAATACTACTACTACTACTAGTACTACTTATGGTACTCCTAATACTTCTCCCATAAGTACAACTACTACTACTACTACAACAACTAGTACTACTCCTACTCTTACTAAAACTACTTCTACTACTACTAGGACTGCAACTACTATTACTACTACTACTACTATTGCTACATTTGCAATGACAACTACCACCACTACTACTGCAACTATGACCACAGCGGCTACCAATACTAGGCCTACAACTACTACGACTATGCTCTTACTATAATTGCTGCTACAACTACTACTACTGCTTCTAGTATGACAACTGCTGCTGCTACAACTACTACTACTGCTTCTACTACTACTACAACTACTACTACTACTACTATTGCAACTACTACTACTACTTCTTCTACTACAACTACTGCTCCTTCTACTAATGCTACTCCTACTACTACTTCTAGTAGTAGTAGTAGTACTACTAGTACTAGTACTAGTAGTAGTACTAGTAGTAGGAGCAGTAGCAGTAGTAGTAGTTGGAGTAGTCGTAGTAGTAGTAGTAATGGTTGTAGTAGTAGGAGGGTTTGGAGAAGCAGTATAAGTACGATAAGTAGTAGCAATAGTAATAGTTGTAGGAGTAGTAAAAGCAGTTGGAGTAGTTGTAATCATAGTAATAGTAGTAGTAGCAATAGTAGCAGCAGTATTAGTAGTAGGAGTGCAGTAGTTATAGCAGTAGTTGTAGTAGTAGTCATAAAAGACATAGGAGTGTTAGGAGAAGGGGTAGTAGTAGGAGTAGTAGTAGTAACTATAGTAATTATGGGAATAGGTGTTGTTGTAGTCGTACCAGTAGCAGAAGTTATAGTAGTGGTAGTAGGAGTCATAGTAGTTTCAGTAATAGTAGGAACAATAGTTGTAGAAGCAGTAATAGTAGCTGTAGTTGTTGTAGTAGCATTTATAGTAGTTGAAATAGTAGTAGGAGAAACAGTAGGAGGTGGAGTTGGAGTAGTATTAGTAGGTGTAATTATAGTAGTAGTAGTAGTAGTTGTTGTACTAGTTGTGGTAGTTGTAGTAGTAGTAATACAAGGGGTAGTAGAAATCGAGTAGTAGTAGGTGTAATTATAGTAGTAGTAGTAGCAGTAGTTGTGGTAGTTGTGGTAGTTGTAGTAGTAGTGGAAGTAGTAGTATTTGTATTAGTATCAGTAGTAGTAGTTGTTGTATTAGTAGTAGTAGTAGGAGTACTAGTAGTTGTAGCTATGGCCATAGTAGTAGGGGTTATAGCAGTAGTAGCAAAATGAGTTGTTATTGTTGTACTACTAGTAGTAGTGTTAGTAGTAGTTGTAGTATTTGTATTAGTAATACTAGTAGTTGTTGGAGTAATAGTAGCACTAGTAGTAGTAGTTGTAGTACTAGTGTATTACAACTAGCAACAACAGCAGCGACAGTAGTAGCAGTAGTAGCAGTAGTAGCAGTAGTTGCAGTAGTAGTAGTTGTAGCAGCAGGAGTAGTTGTAGGAATAGGAGTAGTAGTAGCAGTAGCAGCAGCAGCAGTAGTAGTAGTAGTAGGTGTTGTTGTAGCAGTAGCAGTAATAGCTGTAGTAGTTGTAGTAGTAGTAGTAGTTGTAGAAGTAGTAGTATTAGTAGAAGTAGAAATAGCAGTTGTAATAGGTGTTGTAGCAGTAGAAAAAGTAGTAGTTGTAGTAGTAGTGTTGTAGTAGTGTAATAGTAGAAGTAGTAGTAGTAGTAGTAGTAGTAGTAGTAGTAGAGGTTGTAGTGGTTGCAGTAGTTGCAATTGTAGTAGTTGTAGTAGACGTTGTAGAAGGGATAGTAGTCATAATCATAGTAATTGTAGTAGCAAGAGTAGTAGCAACATTAGTAGTAGTAGTTGTTGTAGTAGAAGCTGTAGAGGGGGCAGTAGTCGTAATCATAGTAATTTTAGTAGCAGGAGTAGTAGTAGTAGTAACAGTAGTATTAGTAGTAGTAGGAGGAGGAGGAGAAGGAGGAGTAGTAGTAGTAGTAGTAGCAGAATTAGTAGTAATAGGAGAAGTACAAGTAGTAATAAGAGTTATAGTAGCAGTAGTTGTAGTAGTAGGAGGAGTAGAAGTAGTAGTAGTAGTCGTCATAGTAGTAGTACTAGATTTAGTAGTATTAGTAGTAGTAGTAGTAATAATTGAAGTAGTAGTATATATAGTAGTAGTAAGGATAGCATCAGTACCAGTAATAGTAGTATTAGCAGTAGTAGTAGTAGTACTAGTATTAGTAGTGGCAGTAGAAATAATAGTAGTAGTAGTAGTAGCAGCAGTAGTAGTAGTAGTTGTTGTTGTAGTAGCAGTAGAAGTAGCTGTAGAAGTAGTAGCAGCAGCAGTAGTAGTCACCATAGTTGTAGCATTAGCAGTAGTTGTGGAAATAGAATTAGTAGCAATAGTAGCAGTAGTAGTAGCAGTCTCAATAGTATTAGTAGTTGTAGTAGCTGTATTAGTACCAGCAGCAGCAAGAGTAGCAACATTAGTAGTAGTAGCAATAGTGGTAATAGTAGTAGTAGGAGTAGTAATTGTAGCAATAGTAGTGGCTGTGCTAGTAGTAGTCATAGTTGCAGTAGCAGTATTAGCCGTAGTGGCTCTATTTGTTGTAGTATAAGTAGTAGTAGTTGTAGTAGACTCTATAGAATGGATAGTAGTCATAATCGTAGTAATTGTAGAAGCAAGAGTAGTAGCAACATTAGTAGTAGTAGT
Organism: Trichopus zeylanicus subsp. travancoricus; assembly: GCA_005019695.1. Lineage (NCBI taxonomy): Eukaryota > Viridiplantae > Streptophyta > Magnoliopsida > Dioscoreales > Dioscoreaceae > Trichopus > Trichopus zeylanicus. Next base: position 21,808 of record RXID01021539.1, read on the forward strand.
TGTTGTAGTAGAAGCTGTAGAAGGGGCAGTAGTCGTAATCATAGTAATTTTAGTAGCAGGAGTAGTAGTAGTAGTAACAGTAGTAGTAGTAGTAGTAGGAGGAGGAGGAGGCGGAGTAGTAGTAGTAGTAGTAGTAGTAGTAGTAGTAGTAGCAGAATTAGTAGTAATAGGAGAAGTAGAAGTAGTAATAAGAGTTATAGTAGCAGTAGTTGTAGTAGTAGCAGGAGTAGAAGTAGTTGTAGTAGTCGTCATAGTAGTAGTACTAGATTTAGTAGTACTAGTAGTAGTAGTAATAAATTGAAGTAGTAGTATCTATAGTAGTAGTAAGGATAGCATCAGTACCAGTAATAGTAGTATTAGTAGTAGTAGTAGTTGTACTAGTATTAGTAGTGGCAGTAGCAATAGTAGTAGTAGTAGTAGTAGCAGTAGCAGTAGTAGTAGTTGTTCTTGTAGTAGCAGTAGAAGTAGCTGTAGAAGTAGTAGCAGCAGTAGTAGTAGTCACCATAGTTGTAGCATTAGCAGTAGTTGTGGAAATAGAATTAGTAGCAGCAGTAGCAGTAGTAGTAGCAGTCTTAATAGTAGTAGTAGTTGTAGTTGTAGTAGCTGTATTAGTACCAGCAGTAGCAAGAGTAGCAACATTAGTAGTAGTAGCAATAGTGGTAATAGTAGTAGTAGGAGTAGTAATTGTAGCAATAGTAGTGGTTGTGCTAGTAGTAGTCATAGTTGTAGTAGCAGTATTAGCCGTAGTGGCTCTATTTGTTGTAGTATAAGTAGTAGTAGTTGTAGTAGACTCTATAGAAGGGATAGTAGTCATAATCATAGTAATTGTAGTAGCAAGAGTAGTAGCAACATTAGTAGTAGTAGTTGTTGTGGTAGAAGCTGTAGAAGGGGAAGTAGTCATAATCATAGTAATTTTAGTAGCAGGAGTAGTAGTAGTAGTAAAAGTAGTAGTAGTAGGAGGAGGAGGAGGAGGAGGAGGAGTAGTAGTAGAAGTAGTAGTAGCAGAATTAGTAGTAATAGGAGAAGTAGAAGTAGTAATAAGAGTTATAGTAGCAGTAGTTGTAGTAGTAGCAGGAGTAGAAGTAGTAGTAGTAGTCGTCATAGTAGTAGTACTAGATTTAGTAGTACTAGTAGTAGTAGTAATAATTGAAGTAGTAGTATCTATAGTAGTAGTAAGGATAGCATCAGTACCAGTAATAGTAGTATTAGTAGTAGTAGTAGTAGTACTAGTATTAGTAGTGGCAGTAGCAATAGTAGTAGTAGTAGTAGTAGCAGCAGTAGTAGTAGTTGTTGTTGTTGTAGTAGCAGTAGAAGTAGCTGTAGAAGTAGTAGCAGCAGCAGTAGTAGTCACCATAGTTGTAGCATTAGCAGTAGTTGTGGAAATAGAATTAGAAGCAGCAGTAGAAGTAGTAGTAGCAGTCTCAATAGTATTAGTAGTTGAAGTTGTAGTAGCTGTATTAGTACCAGCAGCAGCAAGAGTAGCAACATTAGTAGTAGTAGCAATAGTGGTAATAGTAGTAGTAGGAGTAGTAATTGTAGCAATAGTAGTGGTTGTGCTAGCAGTAGTCATAGTTGTAGTAGCAGTATTAGCAGTAGTGGCTCTATTTCT
>RXID01021540.1:327-2827 GCA_005019695.1 Trichopus zeylanicus subsp. travancoricus
AACTACAACTACTGCAATAAATACTACTACGGCTACTACTACCGCTACGACTACTATTACTGCAACTATTGATACTACTGCTACTACTGTTACTACTGCTACTTCTGCTACTATGGCTACTTCTATTAATGCTCCAACTACTATTACTGCATCTACTACTACTTTCGCTACTACTACCACTGCTATTGCTATTGCTACTACTACTACAACAACAACTACTACTACTACTGTAGCTACTAATACTACTGCTACTACTACTAGCACTACTACTACTATAGCTACTACTACTATTGCAACAGTACTACTAGTATAACAATAACTACAACTACTTTTGCTGTTGCAGCTACTATAACTACTACTACTATTACTACTACTACTACTAATACTGCTGCTGCTACTACTACTACAACAATAACAACAACAACTACTGCTGCTACTACTACCGCTACAATTTCGGCTATTTCTACTACCACCACTACTATTAGTACTCCTACTACTGCTATTACTACTGCTGCTACTAGTACTACTAGTATTACCACTTCTATTACTTCTATTACTCCTACTACTAATATAACTACTACTACTCCTACAACTACTACTGCTATAATAATAACTACTAATACTACTGCTGCTGCTGCTCCTACTACTACTTCTAGTAATACTACTACCGCCACTAATGCTGCTGCTTCTGCTGCTGCTGCAACTACTACTACTAAGACAACTGTTGTGGCTACTACTATTGATACTACTACAACTTCTTCTATTACTTTTGCTACTCCAGCTTCTACTACTCCAACAACTACTACTGCTACAACTACTACTACTATTGCTACTATTACTACTATTGCTATACTTACTAAAGCTGCTAGTACTACTACTACTATTGATGCTGCAACTTTTACTACTATTGCTGCAGCAGCAACTACTGCTGCTACTATTACTACTGCTGCTATTACTGTTTGTGCTGTAGCTACTATTGCAGCGGCAGCTACTACTACTACTACAACTACCACTACTTCTCCTTCTACTGCTACTACCGTTTCAACTACTAATATAACTAATACTACAACTGCAAGTACTACTAGTACTAGTACTACTGCTACTACTGCTTCTACGGTTGTTATTACTACTATTGCTGATGATACAACAACTACAACAGCAACAACTACTACTAATACTTCAGCTACTACTGCTACCACTACAACGACTACAACTACAAATGCAACTACTACAACCATTATTACTACTGCGACTACCACTACTACTGCTATCGCTACGACAACTGTTTCTACTAGTACTGCTGCTGCAGCTACTGCTACTACTACTACTCCAACTACTACTACTACTACTTCAACAAGAACAACAACTACTACTACCACTATTACTACTACTACAATCGCTGCTGCTACTGCGACAACTATTACTCTTACAACTTCTCAAACTAATACTACTATTGCTATAAGTATTATAGCTACTACTACTACTACTCCAACAAGTACTACTGCTACTACTTTCGCTACTACTATGACAACTACAACTAATACAACTACTAGTACTATGCTACTACCCTTGCTACTACTACTTTTACTACTACTACTACTACAACTACTACTACTACTCCTCCTCCTCCTCTTCCTCCTGCTACTACTATAATGACTACTACTACTACTACTACTACGCCTCCTATAACTACTACTACTACAAAAATAACTACTAACACTACTGTTGCTACTGCACCTTGTACTACTTCTAGTAATACTACTACCGCTGCTGCCGCTTTTGCTTTTGCTGCAACTACTACTAATACAACTACTGCGGCTACCACTGTTGATACTACTACAACTTCTTCTACTACTTTTGCTACTCCTGCTTCTGCCACTATAACAACTATTACTGCTATAACTATTGCTACTATTGCTACTATTACTATGACTGCTTTAGGTACTAAAGCTGCTAGTACTACTCTACTATTGCTGTTGTAGCTTTTACTACTGCTGCTGCAACAGCTGCTGCTACTACTACTACTACAACTAATACTATAACTCTTACTACTACTACTATTACTGCTGCTACTGCAGCTGCTATTATAGCGGCAGCTACTACTACCACTACTTCTTCTCCTACTACTACTGCTGTTGCTACTACTAATATAACTAATATTCCAACTGCTAGTACTACTAGTACAAGTACAACAGCTACTGCTGCTGCTACAATTGATATTACTACCACTACTAATGCTACAACAACTACAACTACTACTACCCCCACTACTACTTTAACTACTACTACTACTACCACTACTACGACAACAACTACAAATGCTACTACTATTACCATTATTACTATTGTGGCTACCACCACTACTACTACTGCTATGACCAGTATTTCTACTACCACTGCAGTTGCAGCTACTACTACTACTACTCCAACTGCTACTTCTACTCCTACTAATACTACAACTACAACAATTACTACTACTACTACTATTACTCCTAAAATA
>RXID01021540.1:5327-42827 GCA_005019695.1 Trichopus zeylanicus subsp. travancoricus
CCAATACTACAACTACTACTGCTACTACTACTACTACAACAACTACCACGACCACTACTACTACTACTACTACTACTACTACTGCAACAATAACAACAACAACAACAACAACAACAATAACAATTACTACCACTACCAATACTACTATTACTACCACTACTACTGCAACTACAATTACTACTACTACTACAGCTACTACTCATATCACTACTACTACTAATAATATTATTACTACCACTACTATTGCAACTACTACTAATCATATTACTACTACTAATGCTATAACTACTTCTGCTATAATTACTACTACTACTACTACTACTACTACTACTACTACTACTACTACTACTACTACTACTACTAGTATAGCTACTACTCCTACTATTGCTATTACTACTACTACCACTACTACAACTGCTACTCCTACTACTACTACTACATTTTTTGCTACTCCTACTACTCCTCCTCCTCCTACACCTACGGCTACTACTGCTACTATTACTTCTGTGACTACTACAACTACTGCTACTACTACTACTAGTACTGCAATTCATACCACTACTATTACTACTAAAATTTCTACTACTACTACTACTACTACTACTACTACAAGTTGTGGTAGTAGTAGTAGTTGCGGTAGTAGTCATGGCAGTAGTAGTTGTAGCAATAGTAGTAGTAATAGTTATAATAGTAGCAGTAGTAGTTGTTATTATTGTTATTGTAGTAGTAGCAGAAGTAGTGCTAAGAGTAATCGCAGATGTGGTAGTAGTAGCAGTAGTAGTAAAAGTTATAGGAATAGTAGTAGCAATAATAGTAGTAACAGTACGAGTAATTATTGTAGTAATAGTAGTAGCAATAGTAGTAGTAGCAGTACCAGTAGTTGTAGTAGTCGTAGGAGGAGCAGGAGGAGTAGTAGTAGTAATAGTGTTATTAGTAGTAGTAGTAGTAGTGGCAGTAGCATAAGTAGTAACAGACACTGTAGCAAAACTAAAAGTAGTTCTTGCACAAGTAGTAGCAGAAGTGGCAGTAGTATTAGTAGAAATTATAGCAGTAATAGTAGTCAAAATTATAGGAGGAGTAGTAGTAGTAGTAGTAGCAGTAGTAGTAGTCATAGAAATAGTGCTAGTAGTAGTGGCGATAGTAGTAATAGTCATTTAGTAACAACAGACGTAGCAGTAGATGTAGTAGTAGTAATAGCTATAGTAGTAATAGCAGGATTAGTAGTAGCAATAGTAGTGGTAGTAGCTGGAGCAGCAGCAGCGCCTGTAGTGGTAATTGTAACAGGAGTTGTAGTAGCAGCAGTAGTAGTAGTAGTAGCAGCAGCAGCAACAGTAATGGTGATAATAGTAGTAGTGGTTGTATTAGTTGTAGTAGTAGTAGTAGTAGTAGACGCAATAGTTGTAGCAGTAATAGCAGCAACAACATTAGTGGTAGTGGTAGCAGCAGCTGCGGTAGCAACAACAGCAGCAGCAGGAGTAGCAGTAGTAGTAGTAGTTATAGCAGTAGTAGCAGTAGCAGCATTAGTAGTAGTCATAGTGGTTGCTGTAGTTGTAGCAGTAGTAGTACTAGTACTACTACTACTAGTACTAGTACTAGTACTAGTAGTTGCCATAGTAGTAATAGTAGTAGTTGTAGTAGTAGTAGTTGAAGGAGGAGGAGTAGTAGTAGTAGTAGAAAAAGAAGAAGAAGAAGAAGTATAAGCAGTAGTACTAGTAGTTGCCATAGTAGTAATAGTAGTAGCAGTAGCAGTTGTGGTAGTAGAAGCAACAATAGTAGTAGTAGCAGCAGGAGTGGAGGAGGAGGAGGAGTAGTAGTAGTAGTAGTAGTAGTAGTAGTAATTGCAGTAGTAGTAGATGTTGTACTAGTAGTAGCAGTAGTAGTAGTAGTAGCAGTGGTAGTTGTAACAATAGTAGTGGTAGTAATAGTTGATGCAGTAGCAATAATAATAGTGGTAGTGGTAGTGGTAGTAGTAGTAGTTTCAACAATATTGCTAGTAGTAGCAATCGTAGTTGTAGTACTAGCAGTAGTAGCACCAATAGAAGTAGTGGTTGTAGTAGCCTTAGGAGTCACAGTAGTACTAGTAGTAACAATCGCAACAATAATACTAGCAGTATTAGTAGTAGTAGTAGTAGTAGTAGAAGCGCAGTAGTGGTTGCGGTAGTTGCAAGAACAGTAGCAGTAGAAGCAGTAGTTGTAGGAATAGTAGGAAAAGTGGGAGTAGTCATTATAGTGGTAGTAGTAGCAGCAGCAGCAGCAGCAGTATTAGTTGTCGAAATTGTAGTAGTAGTAGTATTAGTAGTAGTAGTAGTAGTCGTAATAGTAGTTGTTGTTGTACAAGTTGAGGTAGGAGTTGTATTAGCACTAGTAGTTGTAGTATCATGAGTAGTACTAGTTGGGGTAGTTGTAGTGGCAGTCATAGGTGTAGGTGTAGGAGTAGGAGTAGAAGTAGCAGTTGGAGTAGTTGTAGTTATTCTTATTGTGCTAGTAGTAGTAGTAGGACAAGAAGTAGCAGTAGTAGTAGTTGTTGTTGTTGTTGATGATGTTGTTGTTGTTGTTGTTGTTGTAGTAGTAGTAGTAGTAGTAGTAGTAGCAGTTGTGGTAGTAGCAGCAACTTCTGTAGCAGCAATTGTAGTAGTAGCAATAGTAGTGGTTGTAGTGGTCGTAGTAGTAGTGGCAGTAGGATTAGTAGTAGTAGTAGTAGCAGCAGTAGTAGCAGCAGGATCAGTAGTAGTAGTAGTAGTAGTAGTAGTAGTAGTAGTAGTAGTAGTAGTAGTAGTAGTAGTAGTAGTAGTAGTAGTAGTACTCGTAGTAGTACTAGTAGTAGTAGTAGTAGTAGTAGTCTAGGGGTAGGTGTGTTCGTATTAGTAGTTATAGTAGTAATAGTAGTAGTAGTACTAGAAGAAGTAGTAATAGTAGTTGCAATAGAAGTAGTAGTAGTAGTAGTAGTAATAATAGAAGTGGTTATAGTAGCAGCAGTAGTAGTAGTAGTAGTTGTAGTAGGAGCCATAGTAGTTGCAGCAGCAGCAGCAGTAGTAGTAATAGTAGTAGAAGTAATAGTAGTCACTATAGTACGAGTAGTAGAAGCAGTAGTAGCCGAAGTAGTAATAGTAAAAGTAGTAGTAGGAGGAGAGGTAGTAGTAGTAGTAGTAGTAGCAACAGTAATAATAGTAGTTGTAATATTAGCAGCAGTACTAGTAGTAGTAGCAATATTAGTAGTGGTAGCCGTAGCAGTCGTAGCAGTAGTAGCAGTAGCAGAATTTGATGTAGTAGCAGCAGCTGTAGCTGTATCTATAGTAGTAGTAGTTATTGTTGTAGTGATAGGAGTAGTTATTGTAGTAGGAGTAGTAATAGTGTTGGTGGTGGTAGTAGTTGTAGAAGCAGCAACAGTAGTAGTAGTAGTAGGAGTAGTAGTAGCAGTAGTAGTAATTACAGCACTAGTAGTATTAGAAGCAGAAGTAGAAGTAGTAGCACTAGTAGTAACCCCTGTTGTAATAGTTGTAGTAGTTGTTGTTGTTGTTGTAGTTGTAGTAGTCGAAGTAGTAGAAGTAGTCAAAGTACATGTAGTAGCTGTAAGGGCAGTAACTATAGCAATAGAATCAGTAGTAGCAAAAGTAGTAGTAGTAGCAATTGCAACAGCAGCAGCAGTAGAACTATTTGTTGCAATAGTAACAATAGTTGTGCTAGTATTATTAGAAGTAGTAGTTGTTGTTGTTATAGCAATAGTAGTACTAGTATTAATAGAAGTAGTAGTAGTAGTAATGGTAGTAGTGGTTGTAGTTATAGTAGTAGTAATAGTAGTAGTAAGACTAGTAGTAGTAGCAGAAGTGGCAGTTGTAGTAGTAGTGGTAGTAGTAGTGGGAGCAGTTGTAGTAGTGTCCGAGGTAGCAATAGTAGCATTTGTAGAACTAGTAGTGGTAGTATTAGTAGTAGTTCTAGTGGGAGTAGGAGTAGTAGTACCCGAAGTAGAAGCTGCAGCAACAATAGTGGTAGTAGGACCATTTCTAATAGTGCCCGAAGTAGCAGTAGTAGCAGTTGTAGAAGTAGTAGCAGTAGTAGTTGTTGTTGTTGTAGTAGTAGTAGTAGTAGTACTAGTAGTAGTAGTAGTGGATGTAGCAATAGTAGCAGTTGTAGAAGATATAGAAGTGGTAGTTATTGTAGTAATAATAGCAGAAGTAGTAGAAGTAGTAGTAGCAGCAGTTTTAGTAGTAACAACAGTAGGAGCTGAAGTAGTACTAGTATAAGCAGTTGTAATAGCTGAAGTAGTAGTAGCAGTAGCAACAATTGTAGTTGTTGTAGAAGTGTTAGTAGTAGTAGAAGTAGACGAAGAAGAAGAAGAAGAAGTAGTAGTAGTAGTAGTAGTAGTAGTAGCAGCAATAGTTGTTGTAGTATTAGTAGCAGCACTAGCCATAGTAGTAGTGGCAGTAGTTGCTATAGTAGTAGTAGCAGTCGAAGCAGCAGTAGTAGTAGAAGGGGTAGTAGAAGTAGCAACAGCAGTAGCAGTAGTAGCAATCGCTATTGTAGTAGTACTAGTAGTGGAAGAAGCGACCGCAAAAGTAATAATCGTTGCAGCAACTGAATTAGTAGTAGTAGTAGGAGGAGTAGTAGTAGTAGTAGTAGTTGCTGTAGTAGAAGTAGTAGGTGTAGTGTTAGTGGCACCAGCAGTAGTAGCAATAGTAGCAGTTGTCGGTGTAGCAGCAATAGCAGTAGTAGTTGGTGTAACGGCAGTAGCAGCGGTAGTAGCAATGGTAGTATTAGTAGTAGTAGTAATAGTAGTAGTAGTAGTAGGAGGAGGAGGAGGAGGAGGAGGAGGAGGAGTAGTAGTAGTGGTAGTATTGGTAGTAGGAGGAGTTGGAGTAGGGGTAGTAGTATGAGTATTGGTAGTAAGAGTAGTGGTAGTAGTTGTAGTAGTAGTACCAGGAGTAGTAGTAATAGGCGTAGTAGCAATAGTAGTAGTAGAATTCATAGTAGTAGCAGTAGCAAAAGCAGTAGTAGAAGTAGTAGTCGCAATAGTAAAAGCAGTAGCAATAGTAGTAGTAGTAGTAGTAGTGAAGTAGTTGTAGTATTTGTAGTAGTAGCAGTAGCAGTAGTTGTTGTAGTAGTAATAATAGTGGTAGTAGTAGCAGTAGTAGTAGTAGTAGTTGTTGTTGTTATTATTATTGTAGTGGTGGTGGTGGTAGTAGTAGTAGTAGTAGTTTGAGTAGGGGTAGTAGTATGAGTATCAGTAGTCAGAGTAGTGGTAGTAATAGTAGTAGTTCCAGTAGTACTAGTAGTAGGAGTAGTAGGAGCATCAGTTGTGGCAGTAGCAGTAGCAGAAGTCATAGTAGTAGTAGTACTAAAGCAGTAGTAGCAGTAGTAGTAGCAATAATAGTAGTTGTAGTAGTAGTAGAAGTAGTTGTAGTATTCGTCGTAGTAGCAGTAGCAGTAGTTGTTGTAGCAATAGTAATAGTGGTAGCAGTAGCAGTAGTAGTAGTATTAGTACCAGTAGCAATAGTAGTAGTAGTGGTAGTAGTACTAGTAGTTGTAGTAGTAGTTGTTGTTATTGTAGTTGCAGTAGAACCAATAATAGTAGAAGTAGAAGTAGTAGTTGTTGTAATAATAACAATAGCTGTAGTAGTAGTAGTACCAGTTGGTATAGTGTTAGCAGTAGCACTAGAAGTAGTAGGAGTAGTTGCAGAAATAGTTAGCAATAGTACAAGTACAGAAGTAGTAGAAGCAGTAGAAGAAGAAATAGTAGGAGTAGTGGCAGTAGGGGTAGCAGTAGTAGCAGTTGCAGCAACAACAGTAGTAGAACTAACAATAGAAGATGCAGTAGAAGTAGTATTGCTGTAGGAGTCGTAGTAGTAGCAGCAGCCGCAGTGTTAATAGAGTAGTCATAGTAGTAGCAATAGTAGTAGTAGTAGCAGTAGTAGCTGCAGTAGAAGTAGTTGTATTAGTAGTAGCGATTGTAGTAGTAGTACAAGCAGTAGTAGTAGTTGTTGTAATAGTAGTAATAGTTAGGGCAATAGCAGTAGTAGTAGAAGTAGTACAAGTAGTAGTTGTAGTATTAGTAGTGGTAGTAGCAGTTATAGTAGTTGTTGTTGTAGTAGAAGCAGTAGTAGTGGAGGTAGTGGAAGTAGTTGTAGTGGCAGTAACAATAGTAGTTGCTATAGCGATAATAGAAGTAGTAGTTATAGTAGTATTAGTAGCAGCAGTAGTGGTATTAACAGTAGTACTACTAGTAATAGTAGTAGAAGTAGTGCTAGTAGTAGTAGTAGTAGAAGCAGCAACAGCCGTAGTTGTAGTAGCAGCAACAACAGTAGTAGTAGTGGTAGTAGCAGTTGTAGTAATAGCCGTAGTAGCAGTAGTAGCAGTAGTAGTAATAGTCGTAGTAGCAGTAGTGGCAGTAGTAGTAGTAATAGTAGTAGGAGGAGAAGCAGTTGGAGGAGGAGTAGTAGTAGGAATAGCAGTGGCAGTAGTAGCTACAGTAAGAGTAGTTGTAGTAAAAGTGGTAGCAGTTGCAGTAGTCATCATAGTAATAGTTGTAGCAGAAGTAGTAGGAGTGGTACTAGTTGTAGTAGAAGTAGTAGCAGTAGTGGTAGCAGTAGTAGTAGTAGCAACAGTGATAGCACTAGTACAAGTAGTGGTAGTAGTAGAAGTGGTAATAGTTGTAGAATACGTAGTAGCAGTAGTGCGAGTAGTCGTATTAGTACAAGCAGTAGTAGTAAAGGTAGTAGCAGCAGTAGTTGTAGTAGAGTAGGTGATGTAGTAGTAGCTGATGTAGCAGTAGTAGTAGCAGTAGTAGTAGTAGTACTAGTAGTGGTAGTAGTGGTAGTAATAGCCGCAGTGGACATAATAGTTGTTGTAGTAGCAGTAGTAGTAGCAGAAGTAGTAGTAGTAGTTGTAGTTTCATTTGTAGTAGGAGTTGTAGTAGCAGCAGTAGTAGTAGTGACAGTAGTAGTTCCCATAGTAAAAGAAGTAGTAGTAATAGTAGGAGTGATAGAAGTAGCCGTAGTAGTAGTACTAGGAGTAGTAGAAGTAGTAGCAGTAGTACTAGTCGTAGTAGTAGAAGCAATATTAGTAGTAGTGAGAGACGTAGTCGTAGCAGCAACAACAATAGTAGTTCTATTAGTAGTAGTGGTGGTAGTAGTGATGGTAGTTGTAGCAGTAGTAGTAGTAATAGTAGTAGTAGCGGTAGCAGTAGTAATAGTAGTAGTAGATGTTGTAGTAGTAATAGTAGTAGTAGCAGTTGTAGTTGAAGCGGCAAAAGTAGTAGTAGCAGTAGTTGTATAGTACTAGTAGTAGTATTACTAATTGCAGTAGTCATAGTTATAGAAGTAGTAGCTACAGTACCAATAGTAGTTGTAGTAGGAGTAGTAGCGGTAGCTGTTGTAGCAATAGTAGTAGCCATAGTAGTAGCAGTAGCAGTAGTAGCAATAGCAGTAACCATAGTAGTAGCAGTATTAGCAATAGCAATAGCCATTGTAGTAGCAGTGGTAGTAGCACTAGTAGCGATAGTAGTAGTAGTAGTAGTAGTGGTAGTAGTAGTAGTAGTAGTAGTAGTAGAAGTTACAGTTGTAGCTGTAGTACTAGGAGTAGTAACAGTAATTGTTGTTGCAGTAGTAGTCTCAGTACTAACAGTAGTAGTAGTTGTTGTAGTTTCAATAGTCAGAGTAGTACTTGTAGTAGTAATTGTAGTACTTGTAGTCGCGTTTGTAGTAGTAGTTGTAGTAGTAGTAGCAGTAGAAGTAGTGGTAGCAGTAGCTGTAGTTGTAGCAGCAAGAATAGTAGTAGAAGGAGTAGTAATAATAGTAGTAGTCATCGCCGTAGTAGTAATAGAAGTAGTAACAGTAGTAGTTGTAGTCGTACTAGTTCTACTAGCAGTAGTTATTGCAGCTCTAGAAGTAATAGTAGTCTTAGTAACATTAGTAGTAGTAGTGGTAGTTGTAGCAGTAGTTGCAGTAGTGTACTAGCAGTTGTAGTAGTAGTAGCAGTATTAGTAGTAGTAGTAGTAGTAGTAGTAGTAGCAGTTGTCGTAGTAGTAGTTTTAGTAGTAGTAGTACTATTAGTAACGGTAGTCGTAGCACTAGTAGTAGTAATAGTTGTAGTAGTAATAGTAGCAGCAGCAGTAGTAGCGGTAGCAGTAGTCATTGTAGTAGTAGTAGTACTAGTAATAGTAGTAGTAAGAGTAGCAGTAGTAGTCACATAAGGAGTAGTAGCCGGAGAAGTATTAGTAGTAGTAGTAGTAGTCGTAGCAGCAGTAGTAGCAGTTGTAGTAAGAATAGTAGTAGCAGCCGTAGTCGTAACACCAGTAGTAGCTAGAGCTGTAGTCTTGGTAGTAGCAGTTATAACAGCGGAAGTAGTAGTCGCTGTATTAGTAATAGTAGTAGTTGTTGTAATATTAGTATTAGTAGAAGTTGTAGTATCAGTAGTAGTAATAGTTGTAGTAGTAGCATTACTATAAATGGAAGAGGTAGAAGTAGTAGCAGACGTAATAGTAGTAGGAGAAGCAATAGCTGTAGCAGTAGCAGTAATAGTAATAGTAGCAATAGTAGAAGTAGTAGTAGTTGTAGCAGAAGTAGCAGAAGTAACAGTAGTAGTATGAGAAGTAGTAGTAGTTTGAGTAGTAGTAGGAGTAGCAGTAGCTATAGTAGTCGTAGTAGTACTAGTAGTATTGTGGTAGCAGTAGTAGTAGTTCTAGAAGTAGTAGAAGTGGTAGTATTACCTGTAGTAGTTGTAGTAGCAGTAGTAATAGCAGTACTAGCAGCAATTGTGGTAGTAGTAGTAGTGGTAGCGGCAACTGCAATTGTAGTACTTGTATAGTAGTAGTTGTTGTTGTAGTAATTGTACTGGCAGTAGTGGGAGCAGTAGTCGTAGCTATGGAAGTAGCCGTAGTAGCAGTAGTAGCAGTAGTAATAGTAGTAGTAGTACTAGTAATAGTAGCAATAGTAGTAGTAGTAGTAATAGTAGCAGCACCAATAGTAGTAGTAATTCTGGTGGTAATAGTAGTAGTAGTAATTGTAAAAGTAATAGGAGGAGTAGTAGAAGTAGTAGTTGTAGGAGTAGTAGTGGTAGTAATAGTAGTCATAGTTGTTGTATCAGCAATAGTAGTAGCAGTAGCAGCAATAACGGCAATAGTAGGAGCGGCATTAGTAGTAATAGTAGCTGAAGTAGCTGAAGCAATAGTAGCAGAAGTGGTAGTAGTAGAAGTAGTAGTAGTAACACTAGTAGCAGTAGTGATAGAAGTAATAGAAGTAGCAATAGTAGTAGCAGCAATAGTAGTAATAAAATTAATAGTAGTAGTAACTGTAGTAGCAGTTGTAGTATGAGTAGAAGAAGTTGCAGTAGCGGTAGTAGTAGTTATAGTAGTAGCAGTTGATGTAGTAGTAAGTATAGTAGTAGTAGTAGTGCAAGTAGTACTTGTAGTAGGAGTAGTAGCAGCAATAGTAGTCGTAGTAGTTGTTGTTGTTGTAATAGTAGTCGCGGGAGTAGTAGTGGTAGTAGTAGCAGTAATAGTAGCAATAGTAGTAGTTCTAGTAGTCATAGTGGTAGTCGCAGTAATAGTTGTAGGAGTAGCAGTAGTAGTGGTAGTAGTAGTTGCAGTTGTAGCGGTCGTTGTAGTAGCAGCAGTAGCTGTAGTAGAAGAAGTAGTAGTAGTAGTAGTAGGAGCAGCAGTAGCAGGAGTAGTGAAAGTAGAACTAGCAGGAGTCAAAGTTGTAGTAGTACCAAAAGTAGTAATAGTGTTAGTAGTAGTTGTTGTAGGAATTGTAGTAGTTGAAGTAGTAGTAGTAGTAGTAGTAATAGCAGCAGTAGTAGTAGTAGTCGAAGTAGTAGTGGTTGTAGTAGTAGTTGTCGTCATAGTAGAAGTAGTACTAGTAGTTGTACTAGTAGTGGTCATAGTAGTAGTAGTAGTAAGTATCATAGCAGAGAAGTCGTAGTATAGTAGTAAGTCGTAAGAGACGTAGAAGTCGTAGTAGTAGTAGTGGTAGTAGTAGCAAGAGTAGTACTGGTAGTAGTAGCAACAACACAACAACAACAACAACTAGTATTAGTAGTAGTAATAGTAGTAGCAGTAGTAGGAGTAGTAGTTGTAATAGTAGTAGATTTTGTAATAGTAGTAGTTGTGGAAGTAGTATTAGATAAAGTTGTGGGAATAGTAGTTGTAGTAGCACGAGCAGGAGTAGTAGAAGTAGTAGTAGCAATGGTAGTAGTTGTAGTAGTAGTTATAGTACTAGCAATAGTAGTAGTTGTAATAGTCGTAGTAGTAGTAGTCAGAGTAGTAGTAGCAAGAGTAGTAGTAGTAGAAGTAGTAGTAGTCATAGTGGTAATAGTAGTAGTAGTAGCAGGAGTAGCAGCAGTAGTAGTAGTAGTCATAGTAGTAATAGTAGTAGTACTAGCAGGAGTACTACTACTACTAGTAGTAGTTGTTGTTGTAGTAATCGGAGTAGTTGTAGTAGCAGCATTAGCAGTCATACAAGTATTAGTAGTAGAAGTAGTGGTAGCTGTAGCAGTTGCAGTAGCGGTGGTAGTAATAGTAATAGTAGTAGCAGTAGAAGAAGTAGTAGTAGTAGAAGTAGCAGTAGTAAAACAGCTAGTAGTAGTAGTAGATGTTGTAGTAGCAGCAGGAATAGTAATGGTAGTAGCTATAGTAGTATTAGCTGTAGTAGCAGTAGTACTATTGCTACTAGTACTACTACTACTACTCCTACTAATACAGCTACTATTGCTACTACTACTTGTACTACTGCTACAACTTCAATTACCACTACTACTTCTACTCTTACTTTGACAACTGCTACAACTACAACTACTACCAATACTCCAAGTACTTCTACTACTACTACTATTGCTCCTAATACTACTTCTACTCATACACTTACTCCACCTACTACTACTACTTTTGCTGCCACTACTGCTCCCTCTACTATTGCTAGTAGTACTACTACAATAACAACAACTACTACTACCACTACTACTATTACAACAACTACTGCTACTACTGCTTCCACTACCACTACTACTACAACTACTGCTACTAATGCTAGTACAACTACTGATACTACTAATACTTCTACAACAACAACAATGACAACAACTTCTAGTACTTATACTTCTGCTACTACTACTCCTGCTGCTACTACTACTACTACTACAACAACTACAACTACAGCTACTACTACTATTGCTACTACTGGTAGCACTACTACTCTTACAATAACTTCTACTGCTACTACTACTGCTACTACTTCTTCTTCAACTACTACAACTACCACTACTAATACTACTACTACTAGTACTACTACAACAACAACTACTACTTCCAATACTACTGCTTCGGCTACTTATACTAGAATAGCAACTACTATTACTACAACTGCTGCTACAGCTACTCCCACAATTATTGGTACTACTTCTCCTATTACTACTTTTACTGCAACTGGTACTACTACTACTACTATTATTACTACAACTTCTACTACTAGTACACTACTACTGCTATTGGTATTGTTGTTGTTGCTGCTACTACTACTACTACTACCACTACTACTGCTACTGCTACTGCTACTACTACTACTACTACCACTACACTACTACTGCTACTACTACTGCTACTACTACTACTACTACCACTACTCCTACTCCTACTATTACTACAACTACTACTAATACTACTACTACTGCCACTACAACTACTACAACTCCTACTACAACTACTACTACACATTCTACTACTACTACTACTGCTACTATTACAACTACTACCACTACAACTGCTGCAACTAATACTATTACTATTACTATTACTAATTCTGCCACTGCTACTATTACTAATCCTACTCCTACTACTGCTAATAGTACTACTGCTCTTACTCCTACTACTGCTACAACTACTCCTACCACTATTATTGTGACTACTACTACAACAACAACAACTACTACTACTACTATTATTACTACAACTACTAGTTCTACTATGACTACTACTACAACAACAACTACTACTACTACTACTATTATTACTACTCCTACTACCACTACAATAACTACTACTACTACTACTACTACTCTTACTCCTACTACTCCTACAACTATTATTACTACGCCTTCTACTGCAGCTACTACTGCTACTACTACTCCTACGACTACTACTACTACTACTATTAATACAACAACTACTACTACTTCTACTACTACTTCTTCTACTTCTACTACTTCTACTACTAATACTAGTACAGTTTCTACTACAGCTACAACTGCTATTATTACTACTAATTCTACTACTACTACTGTTGCTGCTACTACTACTACCACTACTACTGCTACTGCTACTGCTACTGTTGTTGCTGCTATCACTACTAATACTACTACTACTACTACTATTACTACTGCCACTACTCCAACTACTACTCCTGCTCCTACTACTGCTACTCCTACTACTCGTAATACTACTATTGTTACAACAACTACTACTATTAGTACTACTATTATTACTACTAATACTATTACTCTTACTATTGCTAATACTACCACGACTCCTACTCCTACTCCTGCTAATAGTACTAGTACTCTTACTCCTACTACAGCTACAACTACTCCAACTCCTACTACAGCAACTACGACAACAACAACTACTACTGCTGCTGCTGTTACTACTACTACTACTATTAGTACGACTAGTACTGCTGCTACTATTGCTACTACTACTACTACGACTACTACTACTGCTGCTGCTGCTACTATTACTGCTACTTCTACTACTACTTCTACTACTACTACTACTACTACTACTTCTACTTCTACTACTACTCCGACTACGGCTACTACTTGTACTGCTACACCTACTACTTTTCCTTCTCCTACATGTATTGCTACTTCTACTCCCACTACTACAACTACTACTGCAACTACTACTACTATTACTACGACTACCACCACTACTACTTCTGCTATTACTGCTACTACTATCACTAGTATTACTAGTATTGCTACTACAACTACTACTGTTGTTGCTGCTGCTATTGCAACTACCACTACTGCTGCTACTACTCTTATTCCTACTACAATTACTGCTAATACATTTGCCGCTGCTACTGCTACTACTACTAATGCTGGTGCTACTACAACTGTTGTTATTGCTGCTGTTGCTATTGTGACAATTATTAATGCTACAACTCCTATTGCTACAATTATTACTACTACTACTGCTACTACTGCTACTACTAGTACTACTACCACTACTACTATTGTTGTTCCTGCAGCAACCAATAGAGCTACTACGGCCACTACTATTACTACAGCTGCGATAGTTACTACTACCACAATAACAACTACTACAATCACGATTACTACTGCCACTGTTACCACTAATACTTCTACTACAACTACTTCTGCTACGTCTACTACTACTACTACCGCAACTACTATAGCTATAACTATTATAAATACTACTGCAACTACTACTACTACTACTTCTACTGCAATAACTAGAGCCACTGTGGCAACTTCCGCTACTATAACTGCTACTTCTATTACTACTGCTACTACTACTGCTACTATTACTGCTGCGACTACTATTACTAATACTACAACTACTACTGCTATTGTTGCTCCTACCACTACTACAACTACTACTATTGCAGCTGCTGTTGCTGCTGCTGCTACTAATACTACTATTACTTCAACTTCTTCAACTATTACTACTACTGCAATGACTACTACTGCTACAACTACTCTGACTACTACAAATATTACTGTTGCTACTACTACTACTTCTGCTACAACCTCTACTACTACAACTATTGCCACTACTTCTACACCACTACTTGGACAACTACTACTAGCACAATTACTACTCAAACAACTACTACTATTACTACTACTTATACAACTACTAATAATACTACTACTACGACAACTTCTACTATTGCTACTACTATTGCTCCTTCTACTCCTACTACTACTTCTTCTTCTACTACTACTACTACTACTACTACAACAACAACTACTGCTAATACGACTACTATAGCTACTATTACTACCGCTACTTCTACTACTAATACTACTTCTACTTCTAATACTACTACTACTACTACTACTAATACTACTACAACTAATACTACTTCAACTACTACTACTACTACTAATACTACTGCAACTAATACTACTACTACTACTATTAATACTACTATTACTACTACTATTACTACAACAACAACTCCTATTGCTACTACTACAACTCCTTGTCCACTACTTATACAACAACTACTACTCTGCTACTATTGCTACTAGTACTACTATACTACTACTGCTACTACTACTACACTACTACAACTTCTACTACTAGCACTGCAACTACTTTAACTACTTCAACTACTTCTACTATTATTACCACTACTACTACAAGTACTCTTATTGCTACTACCACAACTCCTACTACTGCTACTACTACTACTTCTACAACAACAACAACTACTACTACACCTTCCACTATTACTACCACAACTACGCTTACTGCTAATTCTACTACTAATATACTACTAGTACAACTACAGCCACTAGAATAGCTACTACTCCAATAACTGCTATAATTACGACAACTAATACAGCTACTACTGGTACAACAACTCCTATAACTACTACTACTACTACTCCTACTACTACAACTACTATTACAGTTGCTACTACAACAACAACTACTACTACTACTTCCACAACTACTACTTCTACACCTACTCCTAATGCTAGTACTACTACAACTACAACTACGACCACAACTTCTCCTATTGCTCCTATTACTACTACTTCTACTACAACTACTACTGCTATTACTACTACTACTCCTACTGCTATGACTTCTACCACAACTACTACTAACACTACTACTACTACTACTACAACAACAACAATTACCACTAGGATATCTATAACTGCTCCTCCCACTACTACTACAACTACCACTGCTACTACTACTACTTCTTCTACTACTACTATTACTTCTACTACAATTACTATTACTACTCCTATTACTACCATATGTACAACTCCTCCTACTCCTTCTACTACTTCTACTGCTACAACAACTACAACAACAACAACAAGTACTACTACTACTTCTACTTCTACTACTACTGCCATTCTTGAAACTATTGTTCCTGCTACTACTACTACTACTACTATTGCTGCTACTGCTGTTACTACTAGTACTACTACTTCTAGTCCTATTACTAAAACTACTACTACTTCTACTATTACTGTGACTACTACTAATACTTCTGTTGCTACTCATACTACTACTCCAACTACTACTACTACTGCTTCTACTACTACTCCAACTCCTACACCTACTCCTCCTACTAGTTCTTGTACTACTACTGCTACTACTACTTCTACTTCTACAACAACTACTACGATTGCAACTACTACCACTACCACTACCACTACTACTACAACTACGACTACTACAACTACTACAGCTCTTGATACTATTGCTACTACTACTACTACTACTACTACTACTAATACTCCTACTACTACTACTTCTACTACTACTACTACTTCTACTTCTACTACTTCTACTAGTACTACTATGACCACTAGTACTTCTACAACAATAGCAAGGACAAAAACAACTACTACTACAACTACTACTACTACTACTACTACAACTACTACGACTACTACTACGACTAGTACTACTACTACTACTACTACTACTACTACTACTACTAATACTGCTACTACTACTACTCCTCCTCCTACTACTACTACTACCACCACCACTACTACTGCCACTGTTACTGCTAGCACTACTACTCCTACTACTCCTACTACTCCTCCTACCACTCCTACTCCTACTACTTCTACTCCTACAACAACAGCTACTACTATTACTAATACTACCCCTACTACTACTACTAATACTACTACTACAACTCCAACTACTCCTACTACTACTACTATTGCAACTGCTACTGCGAGCACTAATACTACTACTTCATCTACTACTACTACTACTACTTCTACTACTACTAGTAGTACAACTCCTACTACTACTTCAACTACTACTCCTATTAATTCTACTACTACTACTCCTATTACTACACCTCCTCCTACTACTACTACTTCTACTACGACTACTACTACTCCTGCCACTATTACTATTGCTTCTACAGCTACTGCTACTACAAGCACTATTACAACTTTTGCAACTAGTACTACTACTTCTATTACTACTACAACTTCTATTTCTACTTTCGCTACTACTGGTAGTACTGCTACTACTACAACTTCTACTGCTACAGCAATTGCTACTTCTACTACAACTGCTGTTACTTCTACTACTACAGTATTACTTTTACTGCTACTGGTACTTCTTCTACTACTACAACTAACACTATTGCTACTTCTACTACTACTGCTACTGCAACATCAACTTCTACCGCTACCCCTACTGCTACTACTATTGCTACTACTACTCCAATTACTACTTCAGCTACTATTACCACGACTACTGCTACTAACTACTACTACTCTTACAACTACTAGTACTACTCCGACTACTACTCACTACAGCTACTACTACGACAACTACTACTGCTAGCACTACTACTACTATTGCAACTACCGCTACTTACTACTATACTCCTCCTCCTACTTTACTACTACTATACTCTACCACTACTTCTATTACTACTACCCCTACTAATACTACTACTAGTAATCCGACTACTACTACTACTACTCGTGCTACTATTATTACTACTATGCTAGGCTACTACAACTACTAGCTAACTACTTACTACTATAACTTCTACTTTACTTCTACTTTGCTACTACTGGTAGTAGTAGTAGTACTACTACACACTTCTACTACTACAACAACTACTACTTCTGCTGCTACTGCTATTACTACCACTACTACCACTACTACTTCTACTGCTACTACTACTACAGCGAACACTTTTACCACTTCTACTACTACTGTTGCTGTTACATCTACTGCTACTGCTACTACTATTGCTACTACTACTCCTATTACTACTGCTACTACTCCAATTATTGCTTCCGCTACTACTACTACAACTACTGCTACTACCACTACTACTACTACTACTACAACTACTATTACTATCACTACTACTTCTATTGCAGCTAATACTTCTATTACTTTTATTGTTAAGGCTACTCCTCCTACTACTACTACTACTACTTATACTACTACTACTATAGTTACTACTACCACTGTTACTACTAGTACTACAACTACTACCACCACCACAGCTGCTACTATTATTACTACTACTTTTACCTCTGCTACTACTATTACTACTACTACAATTACTACTACTGCTGCTACTGTTACTACTACTAGTACTACTTGTTCGACTACTACTACTACTACTACGACTACTCCTACTATTACAGCTTCAACTACTACTACTACTACTACCGCTACTACTACAACTACCACTACTACTACTACTATTACGACTTCTACTACTACCCTACTACTGCTACTACTACAATTACTGCCACTACTACCACTACAAGTTCTACTACTACTACTACTTCTATAGCTACTACTACTATTACTAGTACTTCTACTACTACCACTACCACGACTACTATCGCTAGTTCTATTACTGCTACTGCTACTCCAACTAATACTTCTATAATTACTACTACTATGACCTTTACTACTACTACTGCTACTACTAACACTAGTAGTACTACTATTACTATACTACTGCTGCTGATGCTAAAACTAATACTACTATGAGTAATAGTCCTACTACTACTTACACTACTACTTCTACTACTGTAAATATTACTACGACTGCGACTACTACTACTATGACTACTACTTCCACTACCACTACGACTACTATTACTGCTACTAAGACTACTATTACTACTACTACAACTTCAACAACAACAACTAATACTACTACTACTCCTACTACTGCTACAACTACTACAATGACCTCTACTATTGCTACTACTACAACTACTAATCTTGCTGCTACTATTACTACTACAACAACTACAATAACTACTACTACTACTATTACTACTCCTACATCTACTACTAGAAATACTACTACTCCAACTATTATTCCTTCCCCAACATGTATTCCTACTACTTCTCCCACTACTACCACTACTACTACTATAACTACTACTACAAAAACAACAATAACTACTACTACTACTATTACTATTGCTACTACTACTTCTACTTCTGCTACTACTACTACTACTACTGCTACTATTAGTAGTACCACCGCCACTACTACTGCTATTTCTCCTACCACTATTGCTACTATTACTACTACTGCGACTACTACTATTGCTACTGCTGCTGCTGCTATTGCGACTATTACTATGGCAACTACTACTACTACGGCCACTGCTACTACTACTACTGTTGTTGCTCCTGTAGCTACTAATATGGCTACTACTATTGCGACTGCGACTACAACTACAACAACTACTGCTGCTGCTACTTCTGCGGATGATGCTAATAATACTAGCACTCCTACTATTTCTTCTACTACTACTACTGCAACTACTACTGCTGCTACTATTGGTGTGACTACTTTTGCTACAACTACTACTAGTACTATTGCTACTACTTCTGCTACTACTTCTGCTACTACTATAGCCACAATTGTTGCTACTATAACAAGGACTACTAGTACAATAACAATAACTACTACTACTAACACTAATACAACTGCTACAGCTACCACTCTTAGTACTTCAATGGCTACTACTGCTTCTACTGCCACTGCTACTATTATACTACAGTAGCTTCAACTGCTACTAATACTACTATAACTACTATAGCTAATGTTGCATCTACTGCTGCTCCTGCAACTACTTCTACGGCTACTACTACTACTGTTGCTGCTACTACCACTACTTTACTATTACTACTGCTACTACCATTACTACTACTACTATTACTCTTACTAGTGCTACTACTACTACTACTACTTCTGTTACTACAACTGTTGTTACTCCTACCAATACTACTTCGGCAACTACTAGTATTACTATTAATACTACTACTACTACAACTAATACTTCTACAACCACAACTATGACTGCTACTACTACTACTTCTGCTACTATTGCTACTTCTATTACTAATGCTACTACCACTATTACTACTACTACCACTACCTTAGCTGCTACTATTACTACTACTACTACTAGTACAACTATTGCTACTACTGCTGCTACTACTGCTGCTACAACTCCAGTAACACAGCTTCTACTACTACTTTTCCAACTACTACTACTGCTACTACTATTGGTACTATTGCTACTACTACAACTTCTACTATGACTACTACTACTACTATTGCTACTACTGCTACTACTAGTATGACTACTACTACTACTGTAGTACTACAGCTGCTGCTACTACTACAATTGCTACTACTATCATTGTACTACTACTCTACTGCATCTACTACTGCAACTATTGCTACTAATACTACTTCTACTACTACAATAATTACTACTACTACTTTTGCTACAACTACTACTGTTGCTGCTGCAGCTGCTACTACTACTACTACTACTGTAGCTACTACTACTACACCAACTTCTCCTACTAGTATACCTACTTCTTCTCCTATTGCTACGACTACTAGTACTGCTACTGCTTTTGCTGGTACAACTACTACTTCTCCTGCTACTACTATTCCTACTACCTCTACTATGACTACCATTATTATTACTGTTGCTACTTTTGCTATGCTACTACTTCTACGACTACCACTACGACTACTACTACAACAACTACAGCTACTATTGCCACTGGTGTTATTTCAACTACTACTCCTATTATAGCTACTACTACTACAACTACTACTAATACTACTACTCCTACCACTAATGCTGCTATTACTACTGCTACTACTACTACAACTACTATTGCTATTACTACAACTACTATTACAATAACAACTACTGCTTCTACTACTACTACCACCACTACTACTAACACTATTACTACAACCACTACAACTGCTGCTTTTGCTACTACACATGCTACTATTACTGCTACTACTACTACTACTCCTCCTCCTAATACTACTACAACTTCTACTATTACTACTACTACTCCTACTCCTAAACCCACTCCAACTACTACTACTACAACTATAGCTACTACTTCAACTACAACAACAACTACGACTACTGCTACTACTATTGCTATTACCACTACTACTGCTACCTCTACCACTACTGCTATAACTACTATAGCTACACCACTACTACAACTACTATTACTGCTACTACTTCCACATCTACTTCTACTACTACTGCTGCTGCTGCTACTGCAACTACTACTATGACAACTATTGCTAGAACTACTACTACTACTACTACTACTGCAAATACAACTATTACTGCTACTGCTACTACCCTTCCTACTACTACTAATACTACTATTTCAACTACTACTACTACTACTACTTCTGCTACTACTAGTACTGCTCCTCCTCCTCCTTCTCTTGCTGTTAGTAGTACTATTACTAGTTGTACTACATCTGCTACTACTACTACTACTACTACTATTGTTACTACTACTACAGCAACTACTACGACTACTACTAGTACTCCTACAACAACAACTACTACTACTACAACTACTAGTTCTACTACTACTGCTACTTCTACTGCTACTACTACCACTACTAGTACTTCTACTACTACCACTAGTAGTAGTACTACTACTACACTACTATTGCTGTTGCTGCTACTACTATACTACCGCTATGAGTAATACTCTGACTACTACTTACACTACTACTTCTACTACTGCAAATATTACTGCGACTGCTACTACTACTACTACTATTACTATGACTACTAATCCAGCTGCTACTATTACTAGTACTACTACTACAACTACTCCTTCAGCTACTAGAACTACAACTCTTACTGCTATTACTACTGTTACAACTACTAGCACTCCTACTGCTACGACTAATACTATAACTGATACTAATACTACTACTTCTACTACTACTACTCCTACAACTACTGCAACTACCACTTCTAATACTTCACCTACTACTACTATTACAACAACCACTGCTGCTACTACTGCTACTATTACTACTACACAAACTCCTTTGCCTATTGCTACTCCTACTACTACTTCTACTTTTACTACTACTACTACAACAACTACTGCTACTACTACTTCTACTACTATTATTGCTACTATTACTAAAACTACTCCTATTGCTAATACTACTACTACTATTGATACTAGTACTACTACTACAACTCCTATTACCACAACAACAACAACTACTACTACTGCAACTACTTTGACCGGTCCTACTACTACTACTACTCCTAACACTACTATGACTTATACGGCTACTACTCCAACTATAACTATAACGACTACACTCCAACTACTACTACAACTACTACAACCATTACTACTATTACAACAACTCCAACTGCTACTTCTACTCCTAGTACTATTACTACTACTACTACTAGTCAAACTAATACTACTACTCCAAACACTCCCATGACTACTACTACTATAACAACTGCTACTACTGCTGCTGCTACTACAACTACTTCTACTGCTACTACTTTTGCTACTGTTGCTGTTATTACTGCTGCTACTACTACTAGTGCTTCTACTACTACAAATACTACTACTATGTCTACTACTACTAGTCCTATTACTACTACTACTACTACTACTACTACTACTACTACGATTTATACTACTACCATAACTACTACAACTGCTATTGCTGCTGCTACTACTACTACTCCTCCTACTACTACTACTACTCCAACTACTCCTACTACTACTGCTACTACTACTCCTACTGCTGCTTTGACTACTTCTATCACTCCTACTACTACTACTACCTCTACTCCAACTTCTTCTACTACTACTATTATTACAATAACAACAACTACTACTAATGCTGCAACTACTACTTCAACTACTACTACTACTACTACTGTTACTACTACTACCACTACTAATACAAGCACAACAATAACTACTACTACCACTCCTACTACTACTCCTATGACTCTTAGTACTACTCTTACTCCTATACCAACTCATACTACTACTCCTACTACTAGTCCTACTCATACACCTATTGCTATTATTACTATTCCTATTACTAATAGTAACACTACTACTGCTGCTACAACTATTACTCCTAACACTCCTGTTGCTACTACTGCTATTACTATAACAACTACTGTGACTACTCCAACTACTACTACTAGTACAACTGCTATTGCTGCTACTACTACTACTACTGCTGCTGCTGCTACTACTACTACCACTAATAATTCTACTACTACAACTACTACTACTTTATTACTACTATGACTACTACAATTCCTACTACTACTACAACTACGACTACTACTGCTGCTACTGATACTACTACTACTAGTCCAATTACTACTACTATATTGTTACTACTACTACCACCACTTCTATTACTATTATTACTACTACTTCTACTACTACTACTTCTGCTATGACTACTACAACTACTACTGTAACTTAAATAGTTACTACTATTACTACTAGTACTACACCTACTAGTACTATGACTTACACTGCAATGACTACTAGAACTACTACTACTACTCTAGTATAGCTAATACTATTGCTACTATTATAGCACCTACTACTACAATTACTACAACTGCTGCAACTACTAATGTTGCTACTTTTGTTGCTGCTACTACTAATACGGCTACTACTACTACTACTTTCGAGACGACTACTACTATTGCTAATACTATTGAGACTGCTACTACTGTTGCTGCTACTGCAACTGATACTACTACTACAACTACCACTACTGCTATAACTACGGCGACTACTACTACTACTACTTCTTCTTCTCCAGCTACTTCTGCTACAACAATAATAACAACAAGAACTACTACTACTACTATAACTACTACTACTACTACTATTACTATTGCTGCTACTACATCTAATACAAGTACTACTACTACTATTACTACTACAAATACTGCTATTACTACTACTGCTACTACCCTTGCTACTACGGATACTACTACTTCAACTACTAGTACTGCACCTCCTCCTCCTCCTTCTCTTGCTATTAGTGCCACTACTGCTAGTACTACAATAATAACAACAACAACTACTTCTACTACTGCAACTACTATGACTACAAGAGGAACAACAACAACTACTACTACTCTTGCTACTACTACTACTATGATTATGACTACTATTACTTCTGCTACAACTACTACAACAACAACTGCTACTGCTGCTGCTACAAATTCCTCTACTACTTCTACTACTGCTACTACTACCACACTTCAACTACACTACAACTATAAGTAGAACTATTGCTACTACTACTACTCCTATTACTACTACTATTGCTACTACTACTACTGCTACGGCTATTGCTGTTGATGCTGCTACTACTATGACTACAACTACTACTAAGACAACACTACTACTACTATTGCTACTACTAATACTATTGCTACTACTACTACTACTACTACTACTACTACTATTCCTTGTAGCAATAATAATAGTAGCAACAGTAGTAGCAACAGTAGTCACAATAGTAGCAGTGGTGCTAGTAATACCCGTAGCTGTAGTGGTAGTAGTAGTGATAGCAGTAGTAGTCATAGACATAAGAGTTACCGCAACAGTAGTCATAGTAGTTGTAGCAATAGTAGTAGTAGTAACAGAAGCAGTTGTAGCAATAGTAGTAGTGCTAGTAATAGCAGCAGAAGTAGTAATAGTAGTACTAATTGTATTAAGAGAAGTGGTAATTGTGGTGGTAGTAGTTGTAGTAGTAGTAAAAGGGGTAGGTGTAGGAGTAGCTATAGCATTAGGAGCAGTGGTAGTTGCAGTAGTAGTATTAGTAATAATAGTAAGCATACTAGTAGTAGTAGTAGTTGTTGTTGTTGTAGAAGTAGTAGAAGTAGTAGCAGTAGGTGTAGTAGAAGTAGCATTTGGACTAATAGTAGTAGTCCTAGTAGTCATAGTCGTAGAAGTAGTAGTTGTAGTAGTAGTAGTAGTAGTTGAAGTAGTAGTAGTGGCAATAGTAAAATTAGCAGTAGTAGCAACAGTAGGAGTGGTAGTGGTAGGAGTAGTTTTAGTCATTATAGTAGTACCAGTAGTAGTAGTATTTGTAGTAATAGTAGTAGTTGTAGGAGAAGTACTGGTAATAGTAGTAGTAGTTATAGTAGAAATGAAGTAACAGTAGCAGCAGTAGTAGTGTAGGTAGTAGTAGAAGTAGTAGTCGCAGTAGTAGCAGCTGTAGTTGTAGTAGTAGTAGTAGAAGTAGTAGTAGTAGTAGAAGTAGTAGTAATAGTAGTAGTAGTAGTAGTAGTAGAAGAAGAAGAAGAAGAAGAAGAAGAAGAATAAGTAGTAGTAGTAGTAGTAGTAGTAGTAGTAGTAGTAGTAGCAGCAGCAGTAGTTGTAGTTGTGGCAGTAGGAGTAGCAGTAGTTGTTGTTGTTGTTATTATTGTTGTAGGATCAGCAGTAGTAGTAGTAGTAGTGGTAGTTGTTGTTGTTGTTGTAGTAGTAGTAGTAGAAGAAGTAGTAGTTGAAGTAGTAGCAGCAGTAGGAGTAGTAGTAGTAGCAAAAGTAGTAGAAGTGGAAGTAGTAGTAGCAGCAGTAGCAGTCGTAGTAGTAGTAATAGTAGTAGCAATAGTAGTAGTAGTTGTTGCAAGATTTGTAGCAGTAGTAGTAGGGGAAGTTTTAGTAGTAGTAGTAGTAGCCGTAGTAGTAGTTGTTGTAGTAGTAATAGTAGTAGAACCAGTAATAGGAGTAGTAGAAGTAGTAGTATTTAAAGCTATGATAGCCGTTGTTGTAGTGGTAATTGTAGTAGTAGCCGTATTTGTAGTAGTATTAGTAGTAGTAGTTATTATAATAGTAGGTGGAGGAGTGTAGTAGTAGAGGTAGTAGTTTTAATAGTAGTAGTAGTAGTTGCAATAATAGTAGTCACAGTAGTAGTTGTAAGTGTTATAGTAGTAGTAGAGGTATTACCAGTAGTAGTAGTAGTAGCAGCAAGATTACTAGTAGTAGCAGTAGTAGTAGCTGTAGAAGTGGTAGTAGCAGCAGCAGAAGTTGTAGTAGTTGTAGTAGTGGCTGTAGGAGTAGTAGCAGTAGTAGTAGGTGTAGTAATAGTAGTAGTAGTAGTAGTAGTAGTAGTATAGTAGCAGTAGTAGTTGTAGTAGAAGTAGTTGTAGTTGTGGTACTATTAGTAGTGGTAAGAGTTGTCATTGTAACCGTGGTAGTAGTAGTAGTAGTAGTAGTAGAGTAGTAGTAGTAGTAGTAGGAGTAGCTATTGTAGCAGAAGTAGTAGTAGTGTTAGTAGTAGTAGTAGTTGTGGTAGGAGTAGTTGCAACCATAGTAGTAGCAACAATAGTAGGAGCATTAGGCGTAGTAGTAGTACTACTACTAGAAGTACTTGTAGCTATAGTGGTAGTTGTCATGCTAGCAAAAGTTGTCGTAGTCATAAGAGTAGTAGCAGCAGTATAGTTGTAGTAATAGCAGCAGTAGTAGTAGCTGTAGCAGTAGTAGTAATGTAGGAGTGTTAGTAATAGTAGTAGCAGCAGCAATAGTAGTGCTGGTAGTATTAGTAGTAGTAATAATAGTAGTGGTAGTAGATGTAGTAGTAGTAATAGTGGCAGGTATAGGAGTTGGTTTAGTAGGAGTAGTTGTATTAGTATAAATGTTAGTGGTAAGAGTACTAGTAGCAATAGTAGTAGCAGCAGTAATAGCAGTAAGAGTAGTAGTAATAAGAGTAGTAGTAGTAGCAGTAGTAGTAGAAGTAGTTGTAGTAGTATGAGTAGGAGTAGGAGTAGTAGTAGTAGTAGTAGTAGTAGTCAATCAAAGTAGATTTAGGAATAGGAGTAGTAGTAGGAGTAGCAACAGTAGTAGTAGTAGAAGTAGCCGTAGTAGTAATAGTAGTAGTAGTAGTAGCAGCAGTAGTAGTCGTAGGAGTAGTACTAGCAATAGTAGCAATAGTACTAGCAGTAGCAATAGTAGTAGTAAATGTAGTAGTAGTAGTAATAGTAATAGTGTTAGTAGTGGTAGTTGTAGTCGTCGGAGAGCAATAGTAGGTGTAGTAGTAGTAGTAGTAGTAGGCATAGTAGTAGTAGTATTACAAGCAGTAGTAGTAGCAATATTATTATTATTAGTAGTAGTAGTAGTAGTATTAGCAGTAGTTGTTGTAGCAGAAGTAGTACTAGTACTAGTCGTAAGACTAGTAGTAGGGATAGTAGTTGTAACAATAGTAGTAGTAGTAGTAACAGTAGTAGTTGTTGTAATCGTACTAGTAGTAGTACTAGTAGTAGTTGTAGTAGTAGTTGTTATTGTTGTAATTGGAGTAGTAGTAGTAGTCATAGCAATAATAGTTATAGTAGTAGTAGCAGTTGAAGTAGTTGCAGTAGTTGTAGTTATAGTATTAGTAGTAGTTATAGTAGTCATAGTAGTAGTAGTAGCACCAGATGTAGGAGTTGGAGTAGGAGTCATTGTAGTAGTAGGAGGAGGAGTAGCAGTAGCAGTTGTAGCAGTAGTAGCAGTACAAGCAGTGGCAAGGGTAGTAGTTATAGTGGGGGTAGTATTGGCAGTAGTTGTAGGAGAAGTAGGATTCGATATAGGAGTAGTAGTAGGGGTAGTAGGTGTTGGAGTAGTGGTACTAGTAGTAGTAGTAGGAGTCTAAGTAGCTGTTGGAGTTGGAGTCGGAGTAGTAGTAGTAGTAGTTGGAGTAGTAGTCATGTTATTGATAGTAGTTGTAATAGTATTTGTAGTAGTAGTTTGAGTAGTTGCAGTGTAGTGGGAGCAAAAGCACTAGTAGTAGCAGCAGCAGTTGTTGTTGTAGTAGTAGTTGTAGTGGTAGTGGTTGTAGTCGAAGTAGTAGCAATAATAGTAGTGGTTGTATTGGTCGTAGTAGTAGTAGTTGCAGTAGGAGAAGTAGCAATAGTAGTACTAGTGGTAATAATAGTGCTAGTAGTTGTTGTTGTAGTAGTAGCAGCAGCAGTACTAGTAGTTGTAGGAGTAGTAATTGTGGTAGTAGTAGTAGTAGTAGATGCAATAGTTATAGGTATAGTAGTAGCAGTAGTAGTCATACTAGTAGCAGCAGTAGTAGTTGTAGTAGCAGTAGTAGAAGTAGTTGAATTAGTAGTAGTTGTTGTAGTAGTAGTAGCAGTAGTAGAAGCAGCGCAGCAGCAGCAGTAGTAGTTGCAGTAGCCGTAGAAGCAGCAACAACCGCGGCAACAGTAGCAGTAGTTGGACTAGCAGCAGAAGTAGTAGTAGACGTGGTAGTAGTACTACTAGTAGTAGTAGCACAAGAAGTAATAGTTTCAGCGGTAGTAGTAATTGTAGTAGTAGGAGTGCAGTAGTAGAAGTAGTAGTGGTAGTAGTAGTAGTATTAATAGGACGAGTAGTAATAGTAGTAGAAGCAGAAGTAGCAGTAGTATTGGTAGTAGTAGTAGTATTAGTAGGAGTTTGAGTAGAAATTGTTGTAGAAGTAGTAGTAGTAGTAGTAGTAGTAGTAGTTGCAGCAGTAGTAGTAGTAGTAGTAGTAGTAGCAATAGAGGGAGTAGGAGTAGTAGTAGTAGGAGTAGTAGTGGTAGAAGTATTTGTAGTAGTAGTAGTAGTAGTAGCTGTAATGGTAGGAGTAGCAGTTGTAGCTGTAGTATTAGTGGTAGTATTTGTTGTAGTAGAAGTAATCATAGGAGTAGGAGTAGTTGTAATATTAGTTGCATTTGTAGTAGTAGTAGTAGTAGTAGCAATAGTTATTGTCCTAGTAGTAGTAGTAGGAGTAGGAGTAGCAACATGAGTTGGAGTAGGCATAGTAGTAGCATTAGGAGTAGTAGTAATAGAGTAGTAGTAGTAGGAGTAGTAGTTGTACTAGCAGTAGTAGTAGAGTAGTAGTAGTCGGAGTAGTAGTTGTAGTACCAGTAGCTGTAGTAGTAGTAGTAGTAGCAATTGTAGTCAAAGTAGTAGTAATAGTAGTAATAGTAGGAGCAGTAGTAGTAGTAGTAGTAGTAGTAGAAGTAGTAGGAAAGTTAGGAGTAGTAGTGGTAGTAGGGGTTGTAGTAGTAGTTAGAATAGTTGTCGTAGCAATAGTTGCCGTAGTAGCAATTCTAATAGGTGTATTAGGATTAGTAGGAGGCATAGTATTAGTTGTAGTCAGGGTAGCAATAGCTGTAGGAGGAGTAGTAGTAGTAGTAGTAATAGTAGGAGAACTAGTAGTAGTAGTACTAGTTGGATTAGGACTGTGACTAGTAGCAGGATTAGTAATAGTAGTAGTACTAGCAGTAGTAGCAGTAGTAGGAGTAGTAGTACAAGTAGTAGTAGTAGTAGTAGTAGTACTTGTTGGGTTAGAGTGGGACTAGTAGTAGTGATACTGGTAGTTGTAGTAGGAGTAGTAGTACTAGTAGTAGTAGTAGTAGTAGTAGTAGTAACTAAGTGGTAGTTGTTGGATTAGGGGTAGTAGTGGTAGTAGGACTAGTAGTAGTAGGAGTAGTAGTAGTAGCAGTAGTTGTAGTAGTAGGAGTAGTAGTAGTAGGAATAGTAGTAGTAGAAGGAGTAGTAGTAGTAGTAGTAGGATTAGGAGCAGGAAATGTAGTAGTAGTAGTAGTAGTAATAGTAGTACTAGTAGTAGCTACTGTAAAAGGAGTAGTGGTAGTGGAAGTTGTACTAGAAGTAGAAGTAGTAGTAGTAGCAGCAGAAGTTGTAGTAGTTGTGGTGGTAGTACAAGTAGTAGTGGTAGAAATCCGAGTAGTAGTTGTAGTAGCAGTAATAGGAGTAGTAGTAGTTGCAGTAGTAGTCATAGCATTAGTTGGAGTAGTAGTAGTGGTAGCAGTAGTAGTTGTAGTACTAGTTGTTGTTGTAATTGCATTAGTAGCAAGAGTAGTTGTAGTGGTAGTCGTACTGGTGGTGGTAGTAGTAGTAGAAGTAGTCGGAGTTTTAGTAGTAGTTGTAGTAGTAGTAGCGGTTGTAGTAGTACTTGTAGTAGTAGTAGCGGTTGTAGTAGTAGTAGGAGGGGAAATAGTATAGGTAACAATAGCTATAGTAATAGTTGAAATAGTAGTAGTAGTAGTAGTAGCAGCAGCAGCAGCAATAGTAGCAGTAGTAGCCGCCGCTGTTGTAGTAGTAGCAGTAGTAGCAAAGTGAGAGCAGTTGCAGTAGGAGTAGCAATAGTAGTGGTAGGATAGGTTATGGTAGTAACAATACCAGTAGTAGTCTTAGTAGTAGTAGTAGCCGTAGCAGCAATAGTAGTAGTAGTAGTAGTAGTGGCATTCGCAGTCGTAGTAGTAGTTTTTGTAGCAGCTTTAATAGAAGTAGATGTAATAGTATGAGTGGTACTAGTAATTATAGTAGTAGCTGTAGTAGGAGTAACAGTAGTAATAGTAGTTGTAGTACTTGTAGTAGTAGTTGTAGTAATAGTAGGATTATTATTATTAATAGTAGTAGTAGTAGAAGTACTAGCAGTGGAAGTAGTTGTAGTATTGGTAACAGTTGTAGTAGTTGTAGGAGTTGGAGTAGAAGTAGGAGATGGAGTAGGAGTAGTAGTCGTACTTGTGGTTGTAGTTTTAGTAATAGTAGTTGTAGTAGGAGTAGCAGTAGTGCTGGTAGTAGTAGCAGTAGTAGGAGCAGTAGTAGCGGTAGTAGTAGTTGTTGTTGTAGCTGTAGTAGAAGTAGTAGTAGTAGAAGTAGTAATAGTAGTACTAGTAGTTGTTGTTGTAATAGTAGTAGTAGCAGTAGTAGTAATAGCGATAGTGGTACTAGTAGTGGTAGGAGCAGTTGTTATAGTAGTAGTAGTAGTAGGTGTAGTAGTTGGAGCATTAGTGGTAGCAATAACAGTCGTAGTAGTAGCAGTAGTTGTTGTAGTAGTAGTGGTAGAAGTAATAGTAGAAATAGTAGTTGTAGTAGTAGTAGTAGTAGGAGCAGCAGCAGTAGTAGTCATAGTAGAAGTAGTAGTCAGAGTCGAAGTAGGAATAGTTGTAGTATTAGTAGTACTATTAGTGGTAGTAGTAGTAGTAGTACCAGTTGGAGGAGGAGTAGTCAAAGTAGTAGTAGTAATAGTAGCAGTAGTAGTTGTCATAGTAATAGTACTAGTAGTAGTTGTTATAATAGGAGTAGTAGTAGTAGTAGTAGAGGAAGAAGTAGGGGAAGGAGTGGTAGTTGTAGAAGCTGTAGGAGTAGTAGTATTAAGAGCACTAGTAGGTGTTGTAGTTGTAGTCGGAGTAGAAGTTGTAGTAGTAGTAGTAGCAGTAGCAATAGGAGGAATAGTTGTAGTAGTAGTAGTAGTAATAGTAGTATTAGTAGTAGTAGGTTTTGTTGTTGTAGTAGCAGCAGTAGTAGTAAATTAGTATTAGTAGATATAGTAGTAGTAGTAGTACGAGTTGGAGTAGGAGTAGTAGTAGCAGCAGTAGTAGTTGTAGGAGGAGTAATAGCTGTTGTAGTAGTAGTTATAGCAGTAGTAGGAGTAGGAGTAGGAGTAGTAGTTGTAGTAGTTGTAGTAGTGGTAGTAATGGTAATAGTAGCAGTAATTGTAATGATTGTAGGAGTAGTAGTAGTTACAGTAGCAGTAGCAGTAATCATAGAAGTTGTAATTGTATTAGTATTAGTAGTAGAAGTAGTAGTAGAAGCAGTAGAGTAGTAGTAAATATTTGTATTAGTAGTTGTTGTAGTAGTAGAAGTAGAAGTAGTAGTAGAAGCAGTAGAGTAGTAGTAAGTATTTGTATTAGTAGTAGTTGCTGTAGTAGAAGTAGAAGTAGTAGTAGTGGTAGTCGTAGTGAAACTAGTAGTACTAAGACTTGTAGTAGTAGTAGTAGTAATAGTAGGAGAAGTAGTAGAAGGGGCAGCAGCAATAGTAGAAGTTGTAGTAGCAGCTACAACAATAGCATGATTAGGAGTAGCGGTAGTCGGAGCAGGACTAGTAGTAGTTGTAGTAGAGTAGAAATAGGGGTAGAAGTAGTAATAATCGTAGCAGTAGTTGAAGTCATAGTAGTAGTAATAGGACTGGGAGAAGTGGTAGTAGTACTAGGTCTAGGAATAGTAGTAGTAGTCGCACAAGTAGGAGTGGGAGCAGTGGTAATTCTACTGCTGCTTCTACTACTTACTACTACTACTACAACTACTGCTTACTACTACTACTACAACTACTACTGCTACTAGAATCCCTACTACTTCCACTACTACCGCTACTACAGCTACTACTTCCACGACTACTACTTCTATTCTTGTTACTACTACTGCAGAAATTGCTACTATCGCTACTGCCACTATTATTACTTCTACAACTGCTATTACTGCTATTACCATTACTTCTACTACTACAATTACTACTACTACTGCTGTTGCTGCTTATACAGCTACTGCTACTACTACTACTACTACTACTTATTATACAACCAATAAAATTGCTAATACTAGTTATACTACTACAAATACGACTACAACTACAACTACTTCTCCCACAACAACAACTACTACTACTACTTCGTCTCCTCCTACTATTATTGTTGTTACGGCTAGTACTACTACAACTACTGCTACTGCTACTACTACTACAACAACAACTACTACTACTACTGCTGCTACAACTGCTACTACTACATCCACTACTACTACTACTACTACTAATGCTACTACCATTACTACTACTTCTGTTACTCCTAATGCTACTACTTCAGATACTACTACTACAAGTAGTACTACAAATACTGCTATTACAACTATAGCTACTACCTCTACTTCTACTTCTCCTAATACCGATACTTCTAATATTGCTTCTCCTTTTACTACTACTGCTACTAATACTACCACCCCGACTACTACTACTATTGCTACTAATACTACCACTACTACTAAGACTAATATTACTCCCTCTACCACAGCTATTACTACTACTCCAAGTACTACTACTACTAATGACTACTACTACTACTACGACTACTAATATTGCTACTACTGCTATGACTACTACTACTACTACCGCTAATATTACTGGTTTACTACCATTGCTACTCGTACTACTATTACGACTACTACTATTCCTACTATTGCTGCTACTACTTCTAAAACTATTCCAACGCCCCCCTTTTCTCCGACTAGGCCGACTACACGACGAACGACGAGTACGACGACGACGGGGCTTACTACGAACGGATACTACGAGGCCTACGACGTCGACGACTACGTCGACTACTACTCTACTTCTACGGATCGACGACGTACTTCGCCTACAACGACTAGAGACTACCAAACAAACTGACTGAGGGACTAACAACGTACTCCAACAATGGCCAAACGCCGACGACGAAGCCGTACAATGAGGCGAGGGAGAGGACGATGGCTAATCCACACCCCGACGGGGGCTTGACGACTACGGACGCCTACGCCACGCCGACTTCCGACGCCTACGCCTTACTTACTTGCCACTACCATACTCCTCCTTTACTCCTACTCTCCTCCACCTCCTCCTCCTACTCCCTCCTCCTCCTACTTTATTGCTACAGCTACTACTACTAGTTCAACTCCCCCTACTGCTAGTACCACAACTACTACAACTACTAATACTACTACTACAACTTCTACTACTGCGACTTCTACTACTACTTCTATTGCTACTCATACTACTACTATTTCTACTACTACTGCTAGTACTAAAACTATTGCTACTTCTATTACTACTGTCGTTGCTACTTCTGCTACTATTGCTACTACTACTACTACTACTACTACTACTACTACTACTACTACTACTACTACTACTACTACTGCAACTGCTACCACTACTGCTATTGCTACTACTACTCTTATTACTACTACTACTACTCCAATTACTGCTTTTGCTACTATTGCTTTGACAACTGGTACTACTACTACTACTACTAATACTACTATTACTACTATTGCTATTGCAACTACTGCTTCTACTGCTTCTGTTGCGACTACTTCTCCCACTACTACTACTACTACTACTACTACTACAGTTATTACTACTACTACTACTACCACCACCACCACTACTACCACTACAACTACCGCCACTATCGCTATTACTACTATTATTACTACTACTTTGACTACTACTACTACTACTGGTGCTACAACTACTACTATTACTACTAGTGTTGCAACTGCTACTACTACAACAACAACTACTACTACTAGTGCGACCACTATAACTGCGATTGCTGCTGCTACTATTGCGACTACTAGTACTGCTACTACTGGTGCCAGTAGTACTACTACTATTGTTGTTGCTCCTGGAGCTACTAATACGCCTACTACTACTGCCACTATTACTACTACTATGACTGTTACTACAACTACTACTACTGTTGTTGCTACTACCACTGTTGTCGCTACTGTTCTTGCTGCTGCTTCTATTAATACTACTGCTCCTACTATTTCTACTGCTACTATTGCTACAACTACTGCTACAGCTACTACTACAGTGACTACTTCTGCTACTACTTCTACTAGTACTACTGCTACTACTTCGCCTACTACTATTACTACCACTACTGCTACTACAATAACAAATACTACTAGTATAACAATAATAACTACTACAACTACAGCTACTACAACTGCTACAACTACTACCCTTAGTAATGCTACTAGTACTACTACTTCAACTGCTACTGCAACTGCTACTACTAGTACTACTATTGCTTCAACAGCTACTACTACTACTACAACTACTCTAACTACTGTTGCTACTACTAGTGCTACCGCTACTAATATTGCGACTACTACAGCTACTACTCCTGCTGCTACTACTACTACTTGTACTACTACTACTGCTGCTGCTGCTGCTGCTGCTGCTAATACTACTACTACTGCTACTACTACTGTTGCTACTACTACTATTATTACTACACTACTACTGTTACTACTTCTGTTACTTCAACTACTATTACTCATACTAATACTATTATTGCTAGTACTAGTATTAGTATTAGTACTACTACTACTATTACTACTTCCACAACTATAACTAAGACTGCTACTACTACTAGTTCTGCTAATACTGCTACTATAGAAACCACTACTACGATTGTGGCTACTGTTATTGCAACAACTACTACAACTACCACTGCTACTACTACCACCACGACTACTACTACTAATAATAATAATGCCGCTATTGCACCACTACTGCTACTATTACGGCAACTAGTACTAGTACTGCTACTATTTTTGCTGCTAATACTACAACTACTACTTCTACTACTACTACTACTACTACTACGACTACCACCACTACTATTGTTACTAGCACTACTACTAGTACTACTCCTTCTGCTGTTGTTCCTACTACTATTGCAAATACTATCACCATACTACTACTCTACTTCTCTTACTACTACTATTACTATTGCTACTAACATTGCTTCTACTACTACTACTACTTTTGCTACTGATACTACTTCTACTACTACTACTACTATTTTTGCTGCAGCTACTGCTGCTACTACTACTACTACTATTACCGCTACTGCTAATACTACTGCTACTACTGCCACTGTTGCTACTGTTGCTGCTACCGTTGCTACTACTACTATACCTACTTCTTCTCCCAACGCTACAACTGCTACTACTGCTACTACATTTGCAGGTACTGCTACTACTTTTGCTAGTACTACCACTACTTCTCCCACTTTTACTACGGCTCTTACCACAACTACGACTACAGTTATTATTACTGCTACTACTGTTGCTACAACAACTACTACTACTACCCCTACTACAACAACAAGTACTACTACTACTACTACTGGTGCTATTTCAAATACTTCTCCTATTACTGCTGCTCCTATGACTACCACTAAGAATACTACTATAACTACCACTATAGCAACTATTACCACTGCTACTACTACAATAACTACTGCTACTATTACTACTACAACTACTATAACAACAACAACTACTGATACTACTACTACCACTACAACTACTAGTACTATCACTACTACTACTACTACTACTAATACTACTATAGCTTCTACTATGACTGCAACTACTGCTACTACTTCTATTGCTACTCCTACTACTACTCCTACAACTACTACACCAACTTCGATTACTATTACTACTACTCCAAATACTACTACTACTCCACTCCTAAACTAACTCCTACTACTACTACTACTAATACTACTTCAACTACTATTACTAGCACTACTGCTACTACTACTACTACCACAACAACAACAATAACAACTACTACTAGCACTATTGCTGCTACTGCTGCTGCTACTACAACTGTTACTAATACTGCTACAACAACAACTACTACTACTACTATCGCTGCGGCTGCTGCTGCTACTCCTTACTAATACAATTATTACAACTACTACTATTAGCACTACAACTACTGCAACAACAACAACAACAGAAACTACTACTACTACTACTACTACTACTACTACAACTTCTACTGCTACTGCTACTACTACTGCTTCTACACCTGCTACTATTGCTGCTACTACTCCTACTACTACTGCTACTACTTCTTCTATTTCTACTACTGCTACCACTACTACCGCAACTATACTGCTATTGCATCGACAACAACTACAACAACTACTACTGCTACTATAATTTTTGCTATAACTACCACTGTTATTACAACTCGTACTACTGCTATTACTTCAACTGCTACTACTATTAGTACTACTACTTCTGCCACTACTGCTACTGATGCTACAGCTACTACTCCTACGACTAATACTACCACTTCTACTACTACTACTACTACTACTACTACTACTACTACTACTGTTGCTACCACGACTATTACTACTACAACTATGACTACTACTACTACTTCTTTTTCCATAATAACAACTACTGTTCCTTCTCCGACTATTACAGCCACCACTACTACTACTACTCCTACAACTACTCCAATTGCTACTACTACTACTACTACTACTACTACCAGCACCACCTCTACGATTGCTAGTGCTGCTACTATTGCTATAGCTACTTCTAATCCAACTATTGCTACTACTACTGCTATAGCTATCGCTACTACTATTACTACTACTACTACTACTGCCATTACTACTACTGCTATTACTACTGCTACGACTTCTCATACTATAGCTACTACTATTGCTACTATTGCTGCTACTTTTGCCAATACCACTACTGATAATACAAGTACTGCTACTACTACTTTTACTATCACTACTACTCATATAGCTGCTACTGCTACTACAGCTAAAAAAGCTATTGCGACAACTATCGCTTCTACTGCAACTACCACTACAACAACAACAACAACTACTGCTGCTACTACTATTGCTACTCCTACTGCTACTCCTAATAATACTACTACTACTGCTACTACTATGACTACTGCTACTAGTACTACTGCTACTACTGCTACTGCTACTACTACTACTACTATTGCAACTACTCTACTACTGCTACAATGACTATGACTACTGCAACTACTATTGCTACTACTACTTCTACTGCTACCACTACTACGACTGCTACTATTACTTCTTCTACTACTACAATTATTATTATTACTACTACTACAACTACTGCTACTTCTGCTACAATTGATTATGCTGCAACACCTACCACTACTACTACTACTGCTACTACTACTACTATAACTACTACTACCATTGCTTCTACTACTTCTATTGCTACTACTACAACTACTACAACGCTGCCACTTCTGCTGTTGTTACCACTACTACTAGTGCTACTAGAACTACAGTTGCTATGACGACTGCTATTACTACTGTTACTTTTGCTGCTGCTGCTCTTACAACTACCACTACTGTTGTTGCTACAATTACTGCTACTACTTCTACTTCTACCACTACTACTACTACTACTACTACTACTACTACTACTACTACTACTACTACAACTACTACTACTACTACCACCACCACTACTACTACTACTACTATTATTACTACTACAACTAGTACTACTGCTGCTACCACTACTGCTACTGCTTCTACTGCAACTATTACTACTACTCCTATTACTGTTAGTACTACTACTACTACTACTTTTTCTACTATTCCAACTACCACTATTATTACTATAAGTACAACTACTACTGTTGCTGCAACTACTACTATTACTACTACTAAAACTATTACTACTACTAAAGCTATTACTGTTGTTGCTATTACTACTACTGCTACTGCTCCAGTACTACTACTATTCAAATTCCTACTACTACTTCTATTATTGCTGCAACTGCTACTACTATATTAGTTGCTGCACATAATGCTATTCCAACTACTACTACTACTATTACTACTACTACGACTACTATTGTTGCTACAACCTCTACTACTACTGCTACTACTACAACTACTATTGCTGCTATTATAACCACTACTAGTAATCCTATTACTACTACTACTACGACTATTATTGCTACTATTACTACAACTACCAATACTACTACTACTACT
>RXID01021540.1:47827-75132 GCA_005019695.1 Trichopus zeylanicus subsp. travancoricus
GTTGTACAAGTAGTATTGGGAGGAGGAGTAGTAGTAGTAGTGAGAGAAGTAGTAGTATAAGGGGCAGCAGCAGTAGTAGTTGTTATAGCTGTAGTAGCAGAAATAGCCATAGTTGAAGCAGTTGTAGCAACAATAGTAGTAGTGGCAATAGTAGTAGCAGTGGTAGAAGAAATAGTAAATATCGTAGTGGTTGTAGTAGTAGTCGTAGTAGTAGTAGTAGTAGTAGTAGTTGTTGTTGTTGTAGTAGTAGTATTAGAAATAGTAGTTGTAGCGGTAGTAGTAGTAGTAGTAGCTATAGTAGCAAAATTTGTAGTAGAAGTAGTAGTAGTAGTAGTAGTAGTAGTAGTAGCATTAGTAGCAGAAGTAGTAGCAGCTATAGTAGCAGTAGTAGTAGTAGGAGTAGTAGTTGTAGTTGCAGTGGTCATAGCATCCATAGTAGGAGTAGAAGTAGTAGCAGAAGTAGTTGTTGTAATAGAAGTAGTAATAGCAACTGTAGTAGCCGCAGTATTAGTGGTGGTGGTGTAGAAGTAGTAGTAGTAGTAGGAGCAGTAGGAGAAGTAATAATCGTTGGAGCTACAGTAGTTGTAGGAGAAGTAGTTCTAGTAGTAGAAGTAGTAGGAGTCTTAGTTGTAGCAGTAGTGGTTGTAGTAGTGGTAGTAGCTGGGGTATTTGTAGTAGGAGTATCACTAGTAATTGAAGCAGTAGCAGTAGTAATAGTAGAAGAAGTTGTATTACCAGTAGCAGTAGTAGTAGGAGTAGCAGTTGCATTTGCAATAGCAAAAGTAATTATAGTACTGTAGTAGTAGGAGTATCACTAGGAAAAATAATGGTAGTGGTAGTAGTAGTAGCAGGAGTAGTAGTAGTAATATTAGCAGTAGGAGCAGAACAAATAGTAGTAGTAGTACTAGTAGTTGGAGAATTCAAAGTAGCAGTATTAGTAGTAGTAGTGGTAGTAGCAGTAGTTGTTGTAGTAGTAGTAGCTGTAGTAGGAGTAAGGGGAGCAGTAGTGGTAGTATTAGTAGTAGTAACAGTAGTAGTAGTAGTGGCAGTAGTAGTGGCAGTGGTAGTAATTGCAGCAGTAGCAATTGTAGTTGTAGTTACAGTAGTGTAATAGCAGTTGTAGTAATAGTAGTAGAAGCCAAAGTAGTAGTA
Organism: Trichopus zeylanicus subsp. travancoricus; assembly: GCA_005019695.1. Classification (NCBI taxonomy): domain Eukaryota; kingdom Viridiplantae; phylum Streptophyta; class Magnoliopsida; order Dioscoreales; family Dioscoreaceae; genus Trichopus; species Trichopus zeylanicus. Next base: position 48,980 of record RXID01021540.1, read on the forward strand.
GTCATAGTATTAGTAGCAGCCGTAGTAGTAATAATTGTAGTAGCAGTAGTGGTATCTATAATAGTAGTAGTAGTAGTAGTAGCAGCAGTGGTAGTACTAGTAGTGGTGGTGGTGGTGGTACCAGTAGATGTAGTATAGTAGTAGCAGTAGTCGTAGTAGTGGATGTAGTAGTTGTAGTAGCAGCAACAGTAGTAGTAGTAATAGCAGTAGTATTAGCAATAGCAGTGATAATAGTAGCAGAAGTAGCTGTAATGGAAGTAGCAGTACTAGTAGCAGAAGTAGCAGTAGTAGTGGTAGTAATAACAAGTATAGTAGCAGAAGTAGTCGTAGCTGTAGCCATAGTACCAACAGCAGTAGTAGTTTTAGTGGTCATAGTTGTGGTAGCAGTATTTGCAGTAGTAGTAGTAATAGTGGTGATAGTAGTTGTTGTAGTAGGAGAAGCAGCAGCATTAGCAATAGTAGCTGTTGCAGCATTTGTAGCAGTAGTAGTAGTAGCTGTTGTAGAAGAAGTAGAATTAGAAGTAGTAGCAGTAGTAGTAGTAGTGGTAATAGTAGTATTAGCAATAGTAGTAGTAGTAGTGGTAGTAGTAGTAGTATTAGTAATAGTAGTATTAACAGTAGTTTTAGTAGTAATAGTAGCAGGAGAAGAAGAAGTAGCAATGATAGTTGTAGTAGTAGTTGCAGTAGTAGCAGTAGTAGTATTAGCAATAGCTGTAGCAGTAGCAGTAGTTGTAGTAGTAGCAGTAGTAATAGTTGTAGAAGAAGTTGTAGCTTAAGCTATAGCAGTAGTAGTAGTTGTTGTAGTTGTTCTAGTATTAGGAGTAGTAGCACCAGTAGTAGTAGCAATAGTGGCAGTAATTTTAGAAGTAGTAGTAGTAGTAGTAGTGAAGTACTCACAATTGTAGTAGTAGTTGCAAAATTAGTAGTCGCAGTAGTTGCAGTACTTGTTGTTGAATTAGCATTAGTGGTACCCGTAGTAGCAGATGCAGTACTAGCAGTTGCAGAAGTGGTAGAAATAGTACTAGTCAAATTAGTAGAAGTAGTAGTCATAGTAGTAGCTGTACTAGTAGTATCAAAAGTAGTAGCAGCAGCAATAGTAGTAATAGAAGCTGTAGTAGTCTAGTAGTAGTAGTCGTAGTAGCAGTAGTAGTTGTTGTAGGAGAAGTAGAGTAGTAGCAGTACTATAGCAACGATGACAACTGTAGTAGCAGTAGTAGAAGATGTAGTAGAAGGAGTAGCAGTAGTTGTTGTTGTTGTAGGAGAAGTAGTACTAGTAGCAGTAGTAGCTGTTGTGGTTGTACCGCTAGTAGTATTAATAGTAGCAAAAGTAGTAGTTGTAGCAGTAGTACCAATACTATCAGTAGGAGTAGAAGCAATAGTTATAGTAGTAGTAGTAGTAGTAATAATAATAGCATTGGTAGTAGTTGCAGTACTAGTAGTAGTATCAGTAGTAGAAGTAGCAGTGGCTATAGCAATTGTAGCAGTAGTAGTAGTAGTAGTAGTGTTGTAGCCACCGCAGCAGCGGTAGTAGCAGCGATAGTAGAAGCAGTGGTAGCGGAAGCATTAGTTGTTGTAGTAGTAATAGTAGTAGTAGGAGAAGTAGTAGTAGTAGTAATAGTAGTAGTCGTTGTAGTAGTAGTACTAGTATCTATAGTTATAGTAGGAGAAGTAGTAGCAGCAGTAGCAGTTGTTGTAGTAGTAGTAGTAATTGCAATAGTAGTAGCAGAAGTGGCTGTAATAGTAGTAGTATTATTAATAGCAGAAGAATTAGTTGTAGTAGTAGTATTAGCAGCAGAAGTTGGAGTGGCAGCAGTATTAGTAGTAGTGATAGTAGGAGTAGTAGTACAAGTACCAGTAGTAGTAGCAGTAGTAGTAGCAGCAGTAGCAGCAACAACAGTAGTAGTAGTAGTAGTAGGAGGAGGAGGAGGAGGAGGAGTAGTAGTAGTAGGAGGAGGAGGAGTAGTAGTAGTAGCAATAGTGGTAGTGGTAATAGTAATAGTTGTAGCAGCAGTGGTAGCAGCAATAGTCACAGTAGTAGCAGTAGTTGTAGTAGTACTAGTAGTACTTGCAGTTGTAGTAGTAGTAGTAACAATAGTATTAGTAGTAGTAATAGTAGTAGTAATAGTAACTGTAGTATTAGTAGTAATAGTAGCAGCAGTATTATTGGTAGTAGTAGTACTAGAAGTAGCTATAGTAGCAGTCATAGCAGTAGTACCAGCAGTTGTAGAAGTAGTAGCGGCAGTAATAGTTGTAGCATAAGATGGAGTAGTAGTAGTAGTAGCAGCAGCAATATTAATAGTCGTAGTAGCGATACTAGCAGTAGCAGTAGTAGTTGTAGCAACAGAAGTATTAGTAGGAGTATCAGTTGTTGTAGTAGTAGAGGTTGGAGCAGTGGCAATAGTAGTAGCAGATGTAGTAGCAGTAATAGAAGCATTAGAATTTCTAGTAGTAATATTCATAGTAGCAGTTGTAGTATCAGTAGTAGTAGTTGTGGTAGTAGTAAAAGCAGTAGCAATTGCAGTTGCAGAAGTTGTAGCAGTAGTAGTAGCCGTAGTAGTAGTGGTTGTAGTACTTGTAGTTGTTGTTGTTGTTGTTGTGGCAATAGTAGCAGTAGTAGTATTAGTAGTAGTGATTGTAGTGGAAGTCAAATTAGTGGTAGAAGTAGCAGTAGTAGTGGTGATAGTAGTAGTAGTAGTTGTTGTTGTTGTTGTTGTGGTAGCAATAGTAGCAGTAGTTGTTATAGTGGTAGTCGAAGAAGAGGTAGCAGTATTAGCAATAGTAACCGTACTAGTAGTAGTTGTTGTTGTAGTAGTCGTAGTAGTAGTCGCAGCAGCAGCAGCAACAATAGAAGTTGTAATAGAACTAGAAGTAGTAGTAGTACTAGTAGTAGTAGTAGTAGTTGTTGTTGTTGTAGTAGAAGTAGTAGTAATAGTAGTAGTAGTAATAGTAGTAGTTGTAGAAATACTAGTAGTAATAGTAGTTGTAGCGGCATTAGTATTAGTTGGAGTATCAGTAGTGGTAGCAGTAGTAGTAGTAGTAGTGGTAATTATAGTAGGAGAAGTAGTAGTAGTAGTAATTGCAGTAGAAGCAGTAGCAGCAACAGCAATAGAAGTAGTAGTGGTGGTAGTAGTAGCAGTTGTAGTAGCAGTAGCAATAGTAGTAGTAGCAGTAGCAGTAGTAGCAATACTAGTAGTAATTGTAGTAGTAGTAATAGTAACAGCAGCAGCAACAACAGTAGTAGTAGTAGTATTGGTAGTAGTTGTAGTAGTAGTTGTTGTTGCAGTAGTTGTGATAATAGTAGTAGTAGTTGAAGTGGAAGTATCAAAAAAAGTTGAAGTAGTAGTAGCAGCAGTAGCAGCCATAGTTGGAGAAGTTGTAGTAGAAGCAGTAGAAGTAGTTGAAGTAGAAGTAGTAGTAGTTGCAGTTGTGGTAGAAGAAGCAGTAGTAGCAAAAGTGGCAATAGTCGTAGTAGTCACAGAAGTAGCAGTAATAGTAGTAGAGGTAGTTGCAGAAGTAGTAGTAGTAGTAGCACTAGTAGTCATACCATCCTTAGTAGTAGTAGAAGTAGCAGCAGAAGTCATAGTAGTAGCAATAGTAGTTATAGTAGTAGTAGTAGCTTCAATAGTTGCCGCAAAGTAGTCGTAGTGTTGGTAGTAATTGTAGGAGTATTATTTTTGGTAGTAGGTGTAACAATAGCTTTTGTAGTAGTAGAAGTAGTAGTAGCAGTAGCAGTAGTAGTAATTGTAATAGTAATAGAAGTAGCAGTAGTAGTTGTTGTAATAGCAGTAGCAGTAGCAGTAGGAGTAGTAGCTGCTGTAATAGCAGTAGTAGTAGAAGTAATAGTATAAGCAGTAATAGTAGTAGTAGGAGTAACAACAGTGGTAGTAGCAGTAAAAGTAGTAGGAGCAGGAGTAGTAGTTGTAGTAGTAGTAGTAGCAGTAGGAGTAGTTGCAGATAGAAGTAGTAGGAGTAGGAGTAGTAGTTGTAGTAGTAGTAGTAGAAGTGGGAGTACTAATAGCAGTAGTAGTAGCAGTTGGAGCGATATTAGTAGATGTAGCAGCAGCAACAATCATAGTAGTAAGAGGAGTAGTAGTAGCAGTAGTAGCAGGAGTAATAGTTGTTGTTGTAGGAGCAGTAGCGTTAGTAGTAGGAGGAGCAGTAGCGGTAGTAGTAGGAGTCGCAATAGCAGCAGGAGTATCATTACTAAAAATAACAGTAGTTGTAGTAGTTGTGTAGCAGTAGTACTAGTAGTAGTAGTTGCCATAGCAGTAGTTGTAATAGTGGCAGCAGTAGTAGTAGTAGAAGCGGTAGCAGTAGCAGCAGCAATAATTATAGTAGTTGCAGCAGTAGTAGTGCCATTCGTAAAAGGAGCAATAGTTGTAGTTGTAGCAGTCGTAGAAGTAGTAGTATTAGTAGTAGTACTAGTAGTAGCAGTAGTCGTAGATGTTGGAGAAGTCAGAGTAGTAATAGCAGTAGCCGCATTGGTGGTAGTAGTAGTAGTTGTTGTAATAGTAGTAGTAGTAGTAGTAGTAGTAAAAGTAGTAGCAGTAGAAATAGTAGAAGTAGTAGTAAGAATAGTAGTAGTCGTAGTCATAGCAGTAGTAGCAACAATAGTAGTATCAGCTGTACTAGTTGTACTACCAGTAGTAGCGATAATATTAGTAGTAGCAGTAGTAGTAGCAATAGTAGCAGCGGTAGTTGCAGTAGCAGAAGTATTAGTTGTAGTAGCAGTAGCAGTAGTAGCAGTAATACAAATAATAGTCGCAGTAGAAGTAGCAGTCGTATAAGTATTGGTAGTAATGGTAGTAGTAGTAGTAGTAGTAGTAGTAGTAGAAGTAATAGAAGTCGTAGTGGCATCAGAAGTAGCAGTAGCAGTTGTTATAGTAGTAGCAGTCGTAGTAGTAGCTGTAGTAGTTGTTGTTGTAGCAGTAGTTGTAGTAGTAGTAGTAGTAGCAATAGTTGTTGTTGTTGTAGTAATAGTAGTAGTAGCAGTTGCAGTAGTAGTTGTTGTTATAACAGTAGTAGTGGTAGTTGTAGTAGTAGTAGTAGTAGAAGTAGTGGTAGTAGAAGTAGCGGTAGTAATTTTAGTAGCAGAACTAATTGTAGTAATAAGAGTAGTAGTAGTGGTAGTAGTATTTGTAGTAGTAGTAGTAACAGTGGTAGAAGTACTTGTAGCAATAGTAGCAGTAATATGAGTAATAGCAGTAGTAGTAGTAATGGCATTAGTAGAAATAGGTGTGGTAGTACAAGTAGTAGTAGTAACAATAGTAGTAGTACTAGTTGCAATAGTAGTTGCAGTAGTAGTAGTCGAGGTGGTGGTAGTAGCCGTCGTAATAGTAGTAGTAGTAGTTGTTGTTGTTGTTGTTGTAGTCGCAGTAGTAACAATACCAATACTAGTAGTTGAAGTAGTAGTAGTAGTAGTAGTAATAGTAGTACTAGTAGTACTAGTAGTTGTAGTAGCAACAGTAGTAGTAGTTATTGCAGTAGTAGTAGTACTAGTCCAACTCCTACACCAACTCCAACTACTTCAAGTACTAGTTCTCCTACTACTTCTTCTACTTCTACTACACTTCCTCCAACTCCTACAGCAACTTCTACTCCAACTACTACTACCAATATTACTGCTACTACTAGACCTACTACTACTCCTACTCCAACTCCTACTACTACTACTCCTACTATTACTACTACACCTACTCCAACTACTACAACTCCTACTACTACCCCTACTCCATGTCCGAACACTACTGCTACTACTACCACTGCAATTACTACTAATACTACTACTACTACTACTACTACTACCACCACCACTACTACTACCACTACTAGTACAATTACTACTACTACTACCACTACTACTACTGATCTATTGGTACTACTACTACGAATACGACTTACTACTACTACTTACTACATACTACATACATCTTTACTACTGCTATGATACTCCTACTACTACTATACTACTACTACTACATACTACTACTACTACTACTCCTGCTACTCCTACTACTACTACTTCTACTACTACTACAACTCATACTCCTACTCCTACTACTACTACTCCTCCTACTACTCCTACTGGTACAGCTACTACTACTACTCCAACTCCTATTGCTACTACTACTCCTACTATGATTAGGCAAACTCTAACTCCAATTGCTACTACTACTACTACTTCCACTACATCTACTAACTACTAATCCTAACACTCCAATACCTTCTATGATTGCAACTCCTACTACTTCTACTACTACTACACTCCTATTACTACTACTACTGTTGTTGCTGCTACTGCTGCTACTACTACTGCTATTACTACTGCTTCTGCTACTACTAATACTGCAACTACTACTACTTTTACTACTACTACTACTACTACTACTACTACTGCTGCTACTACTGCTGCTGCTACTACTACTGCTACTACAACTACTTCTGTTACTACTACTCCTGCTATTACTTCACCTATAGCTACAACTACTGCTACCACTGCAACTGCTACTACCACAACTACTACAGCGATAGCTCCCGCTGCAACAACAACAACAACTACTACTACTACTTCTATTACTGCTACTACTGCTCCTACACCATCCACTGTTACCACTGCTACTACAACAACTACAACTACTACTACAACTATAACTTCTATTGCAACTGCTACCACAGCTTCTACTACAACTACGGTTACTGCTATTGCTACGACTACTACAACTACTACTCCTACTACTTCTACTACTTCTAGTATGAGTATTGCTACTACTACTACTACTACTGCTACTACCATTACTGCTATTACTTCCACTGCTACTACTACTGCTGCTGCTGCAGCTAGAACTACAACTACTACCACTACTACTACTAGACCTACTACTACTACTACTGCTACTTCTGCTACAACTACTACTAGTGCTTTCACTAAAAGTACAACAACAACTACTACTTCTACTACTACAAGAACAATAACAACAACTACTACTACTACGACTTCTACTATCACTACTACTCCTACTACTACCACTAATACTAGTGCTACAACTGCTACTACTCCTTCAACTACTACAATTGTCGCAACTACTACCACTACGGCTACAACTGCTTCTACTATTACTCCTACTACTACTCCTATTCCTACTACTATTACCACTATTACAACAACTACTACTACTATTAATGCTACTACTACTGCAATAGCCACTACTACTGCTAACGCTACTACTACAACTAGTTCTACTACTATCACTGCTGCTGCTGCTACAACTGCTACTTCAACTACTACTGCTATTGCTGCCATCACTACTGCAACCACTGCTGCTACTACTATACTGGTACAATTACAACTCCTACTACTAAGTCAACAACTACAGATACTGCTAATACTACTATTGCTGCTGCTGCTGCTACTCCTAGTACTACTGTTACTACTCCTACTCCAACTCCTACTGCTACTACTACTCCAACACCAACTTGTACGACTGCTACTACTACAACAGCAACAACAATAACAACTACTGCTACTTGTAGTACCAGAACTATTACTACTACTACTACTACTACTAGTACCACTACTGCAACTACCCCTACTCCAACTCCAACTCCAACTCCAATCATTATTATTGTTACTACTACTACTACTACTACTACTACAACTACTACGACTACTACTACTACTACTACTACTACTGCTGCTGCCATTACTACTACTACTACTGCTGCTACTATTACCACTACTACTATTAATACTACTACTACTACTGCTAATATGGCTACTACTCATACTCCTATTGCTACTCTTGCAACTAAAACTACTATAATCACTACAACTACAACGACAGCTATTACTAGTACTAGTACTACAACTGTTACTACTGCAACTACTTTTGCTTCTCCTACTACTGCTACTAGTACTACTGCTATTAGTACTACTCCTGCCACTACAACTAATATGACTGCTGCTACAGACGTTGCTGCTGCTACTACTACCATGACTGCTACAACAACAACTACTATTACTACTGCTGCTGCTACTAGTACTACTACTACTTCTACTACTATTTTGACTACTATTCCTACTACTACTCTTACGACTGCTACTCCTACCACTCCTACTACTGCTACTCCTAATACTACTACTATTACTGCTACTACTACTCCTACTCAAACTCAAATTACGACTACTACTACTACTATACTACTACTACTACAACAACTACTACTGTTGTTGATGCTAACACGAAATTTACTACCACTGCTACTACTACTACTACTAGTAATACTACGACTACTACAACTACTACTTTCACTACAATGACTTCCACTAATACTACTGCTACTACTACTACAACTACTAATTCTAATATTACTACTACTACAACTACAACACCAATTACTAGCGTTACTACTACTTCTGCAATTGCTACTACCACTATTGCTCCTGTTACTACTACTGCTACTACCACAACTACTCCAATAACTACCACTACAACTGCTACTACAGCTACTACTACTACTTCTACTACTAGTACAACTGCTACTACTGCTACTCCTGCCACTACTACTACTACTACCTCTACTACTCGTACTATTCTTACCCCTACTCCCACTAGTACTACTACTACTCCTACTACTACTACTACTATGGCCACTACTATAGCTACGCGAACACACATTGCTACTAATAATCCTACTACTACTACTACCCCTACCCCAACAACTACTACTCGAACTACTACTAATACTACAACAACAACTACTACTACTCCTACTCCAACAACCACTACTGCTGCAACTACTACTACTACTACTACTAATACTACTACTACTGCTGCTATTTCTATTGCTACTACTGCTAATACTACTACTATTACAATTACAACAACAACAACTACTACTACTATTACTTCTAATACTACTATTAATGCTAGTACTTCGACTACTGCTACACCTACCACTAGTGCTACTACTACAACAATGACTCCTATAGCTACCGCTAATGCTTCTACTAGTACGACTACTACTGCTGCTACTGCTGCTGCTATTGTTGTTGCTGTTGCGGCAGCTACTACTCCTACTGCTACTACCACTATTACTACCACCATTACCACTACTACCACTACTACTACTACTACTTATACTACTATTACTATCGCTAGTACTACTACATCAACTACTATTAGTCCCACTGCCAATATGACTACAGCTCCAAAAATAATAATAACAACAACAAAAACTACTACTACTACTACAATGGCTAATGTTATAACGGCTACTACTGCCACTCCTACTACTGCCACTACTATTACTGCTACTACTACTACTGCTACTACTACTACTACTACTAATGCTACTACGACAATTTTTGCTACTACGAGTACTACTGCTAGTACTACTAGTCCTACAACTATTGCAACTGCTATCACTACTTCTACCATGACTACTACTATGACTACATTATAGCTACTACTACTACTATGACTACTTCTACTTCTACAACTACAACTACAACTGTAACTACTACTGCCTCAACTACTACTACAACAACTACTACTAGTACTAATTCTACTCCTACAATTATGACTATTACTATAACTACTACTACGACGACTACTCCTACTGCTTCTACTACTACTCTTACTAATATTACTACTATTACAACTGCTGCTGCTACTATTACTACTACTACTACTACTATTGCTACTACTTCAACTACTATTCCTACTCGTACTACTACTAGTACTACTGCTACTACTACTACTACTTCTACGACAACTACTACTTATAATACTCCTACTCGTACTACTACTACTCCTCCTACAACAACTACTACTCCCACTGTAACTACTACTACTTCTTCTGCTACTACTACTACTACTTCTACTACTACTTTTAATACTACAACTCCTTGTGTTATTCCTACTACTACTTCTACTACTACTACTACTACTTCTACTAATACGACTGCAACTCCTCCTACTCCAACTACTACTACTAATACTACCATTACTCCACCTACAACTAATACAACTATAACTCCTACACCTACTACTATTCCTACTACTACTTTTGCTAATACTATTACTACTACAATAAATACTACTACTACTATTGCTACAACTACTACTACAGCTACTCCTACTACTGCTCCTTTCCCACTCCTACTCCTGCTACTAATACGATTACTTCTACTTCTACTAGTAGTAGTAGTACTACTAGCAGTATTACTACTACTGCAACTACAACTACTCTAACCACTACTATTGCTACTGCTACTATGATCATGACTACTACAACTACTAATACTATTGTTGCTGCTACTCATACTACTACTACTACTACTACCACAACTACTAATGCTGCTACTACTACTACTACTTCCACTATTACACTACTACTAAAACAACTACGACATCTCCAAGCAATACTACTATGAGTACTACTACTACAATAACAACAACAACATCTACTACTACTACTACTACTTCTAACACTACTACAACTATTACTACGACTACTACTATGCTACTACTACTGCTACTACTTCTATTACTACCACTACTACTACTACCATAACAACAACTACTACTACTACTTCTACTCCTACTACTACTACTACTATTACTTCTCCTACTACTTCTCCTACTACAACAACTACTATAGCTACTACTACCCCTATCGCTAATGCTACTGCTACAACTACTTCTGCTACTTTTGCTATTGCGATTGCTTCTACTAATGCTACTATTGCTATAATAATAACTACTACTACTACTACTCCTCCTCCTCCTCCTCCTCCTCCTCCTACTACTACTACTACTACTCCTAATGCTGCTACTAATACAACAGTATTGCTTCGCCGACTACCACTACTACTAGTACTACTACTACTATAGCTACTACCACCGCTACTACTGCTATAACTACTACTAATGCTATTGCTGCTACAACAACTGCAGTTACTACTACTACTACCATTGCTATTATGGTGACTACTGCTACTCCTGCTGCTACTACTACAAAGGCTGCTATGACTACTACCGTTACTACTATCACTACTTCTACTATGACTACTACTATGACTACACTACTGCTACTGCTATTACTACGACTACTTCTACTTCTACTACTACAACTACTACTACAACTACCACTACCTCAACTACTACTACTACTACAACTACTACTACTAGTACTACTGCTCCTGCAACTATGACTATTACTATAACTAATACTACTACGACTACCACTACTACTACTACAACAACTACTCGTACTAATACTACTACTACTGCCACTACTACTACAATTTCTACTACTACTACTAATACTGCTACTACTTCAACTACTACTCCTACGCGTACTACTACTACAACTGCTACTGCTACGACCACTATTTCTACGGCTAATACTACTTCTACTACTCCTACTCCTCCTACTACTAATACTATTAACACTATTACTACTTCTGCTAGCACTACTGCAATGACCACTACTACTACTACAACAACAACAACAATAATAACTACTACTACTTCTACTAACACTACTAGTACAAAAACTTCTACTTTTACTACTATAGCTACCGCTACTACTACTGCAACAATAATAGCAACAACAGCAACAACTACTACAACAACAACAAATAACAATGCTAGTGCAACAACTTCTACTGTTACTGCGATATCTACTTGTACTACTATTGCTACTACTTCTTCTACGTCTACTACTACTACTAGAGCAAGTGCAACTGCTACTACTACCGTAACAACAACAACAACTACTACTATTACAACTACCACTGCTGCTACTACAACTAACACAATGGCTACAATTATAACTACCACTACTACCACTACCATTACACCTCCTACTACTCCTACTACTACTATGACTATTGCTACTACTACTGCTACTATTACTTTGCCAACTACTACTACTACTGCTACCACTACTACATCTACTACAACTACTACTGCAATTACTTCTACTACTACTCCTACAACCGCTACTACTGCTACTGCTACAACTACAATAACAACAACAATAACTACTACTGCTGCTGCTGCTGCTACTTTAATGCTACTAGTACTATCTAAATGGCTATTTCTTCTACTACTACTACTAATACTACAAGAACTACTACTACTAGTACTACTACTACTAGTACTACTACTACTACAACTGCTACTATTGCTAGTACTACTACAGCTACTACTCCTACTACTTCTACTACCACTGCTTCTGTTGTTGTTGCTACTACTACTTCTTTTACTACTGCTGCTGCAACTACTGATACTACTACTACTAGTACTGCTTCTATTGCTACTACTGTTACTACTAGTACTGCTACTCCTAGTACTACTACTACTACTACTACAACAACAACTACTACAACAACTATTACTACTACTACTACTAAGACTACTACTACTACTACTTATTCTACTATTGCTAGTACTAGTACTACTACTTCTACTACTACTACTACAACTACTATCACAATAATAATAATAATAACAACTACTACTATAACTTCTCCTACTACTTCTTCTACTACTACTACTACAATAGCAACTACTACCGCTATCCCTATTGCTACTGCTACAACTACTTTTGCTACTGTTGCTACTGCTCCTACTTCTACTAACACTAATACTGCTACAATAATACCTACTACCACTGTAGCTACTACTGCTACTACTAGTACCCCTATCGCTACTACTAGTACTCCTACTTCTACTACTGCTGCTACTACTACTACTCTAACATCTACTACTACTACTACTACTACCACTACTATTACTATTACTGTTACTAGTACTATACTACTGTAACTACTACGATGACTACTACTACTACCACTACTAATAGTATTGCTAGTGGTAGAAGTAGTAGTGGTAGTAATGGTAATAGTAGTAGAAGTAGTCGTAGTAGTAGTAGGCAAAGTTATTGTAGTAGTGGTAGTAGGAGTAGTGGTAGTTGTAGTAGTAGGAGTAGTAGAAGTAGCTGTAGTAGTTGCAGTAGCAGTAGTAGTCATAGTAGTAGTAGAAGAAGAAGTAGTAATAGTAGCAATAGAAGTAGCAGTAGTAATAGTAGTAGTAGTTGTTGTAGTAGTTACAGTAGTAGTAGTAGTAGGAGCAATAGTAGTAGCAATAGTAGCAACAGCAATAGTAGTAGTTGTAGTAACATACGTTAGCAGTAGCAGTAGTAGCATAGTTGTTTGTTGTTGTAGTAGCAATAGTAATACTCGTTGTTATAGCAATAGCAAAAGTAGCAATAGTAGTAGTAGTGGTAGTAGCAGCAGTAGCAACAGTAGTAGTAAAAGTTGTAGTAGCAGTATTATTAGTAGCAATGGTAGTAGTAGTAGTAGAAGTAGGTGTTATTATGATAGTAATAGTAGTAGCAGTCGTATTAGTAGTTGTAGTAGTAGTAGCAACAGTAGTAGTAGGAGGAGGAGAAGTCATAGTAGTAGTAGTAGTGTTAGCAATAGTCGCAATAGTAGTAGTAGTTGTAGTAGAAACTATTGCTACAACAGTAGTAGTTGTTGTAGAAATAATAGTAGTAGTAGAAGTAGCAGCAGCAGCAGTAGTAGTAGTTGTAGTAACAGTACTATTAGTACTAAGATTAGTAGTAGGAGTAGTAGTGCTTGTAGCAATAGTAGCTACAGTAGTAGTAGTGTTGTAGAAATAGTAGTATTAGTAATGTTAGTAGCAATCGTAGAAGCAGTAGTAGTTGCAATAATAGTACAAGTAGCAGTTGTCATTGTAGCTATTATTGTTGTCGTAGTTAAAGTAGTAGAAGTAGTAGTAACTATAGCAATAATAGTAGTCATAGTGGTAGAAGCTGTAGTAGTAGAAATTGTAGTTGTTGTAGTAGTAGTAGCAGTGGATGTGTAAGTAGTTTTCAAGCATAGAAATATGTAGAGAAGTAGAAGTGGTAGTGGTAGTTTAATTGTAGTAAGTAGTACTACAAGTAGTAGTAGTCGTAATAATAGTCCTTGGTCGTAGTAGGTGGAAGCAGTAGCAGTCATAGTTGCGTAGTAGCACAGTAGTTGATTCAATTAATAGCGGTAGCAATAGTAGTAACAATACTAGAAAAGCAGAAGTAGGTAGTAGGAGGAAATGTAATAAGTTATACAGTAAGCAGTAGTAGTAGTAAGAGTGTAGTCAGCATGGATAGTAGTAGTAGTTGTAGTAAAGTGGTAGTTGAATTAGTAGTAGTAGCAGAAGTAGTAGGATTAGTTTGTAGTAGGATAGTTAGTACTAGTCATATTAATTAGTTTTGTTGTTGTAGCAGTTGCGTAGTATTGAGTAGTACCAGTAGTATTTGTTGTAGTCAGTTGTAGTAGTAGTAGCAACAGCAACAATATGAGTAGAAGTACTAGTGGTTAGACGAGTAATAATAGTAGTAGTACTAGTTGTGGTAGTAGTAGAGGTAGTAGTAGACACATTAGCAGTAGTGGTAGTAGTAGCAGGAGTAGTATTAGCAGTAGTAACAAAAATAGTAGTTGCAGTAGGAGTAGGAGGAGCAGTAGTAGCAGTAGAAGTAATAGTAGTTGCAGTAGTGGTATAAGCAATATTAGTAGAAGAATTTGTTATTGTTTGAGAAGTTGAAGTAGTAGTAGCTGAAGTAGTAGTTGTAGAAGCAACAGTCGCATTAGTAGAAGTAGTAGTAGTGGTAGTAGTAGTAGCAATAGTAGTACTTGTAGTAGTAGCAGTAGTAGTAGCAGGAGTGTTAGTAGTAGGAGAGTTGGTAGTATTTGTTATTATTGGATATGTAGTAGTAGTAGTATTTGTAGAAGCAGTAGTTGTATAGGTGCAGTAGTTGCAGTAGTAGTAGTAGTTGTAGTAATAGAAAAAGTAGTAGCAGAGGTAGTATTTGTAGTAGCAGCAGCAACAGCAGTAGTAGTAGCAGAAGTGGTAGTAGGAGTTGTCATATTATTAGTAGCAGTAGTAGTATTCGTAGTGATAGTAGTGGTAGAAGTAGTAGTCGCAGTAGCAGCAGTAGTAGTTGTTGTGCTAGCCGCAGTAGTAGTTCTTATAGTAATAGTAGTAGTTATTATTATAGTTATAGCAGCAATATTAGTAGCAATCGTATTAGAAGTAGTAGTAGTAATAGCAGTAGTAATAGTAGTAGTAGTTATTATTATAGTAATACAAATAGTAGTAGTAGTAGCAGTAGCAGCAGCAGTAGTAACATTAGTAGTAGTTGTTGTAGTAGTAGTAGTAGTAGTAGAAGAAGTAGTAGTAGTAGTAGTAGTAGTAGTAGTCGTGTAGTAGTAGTAGTAGTAGTAGTAGTAGTAGTAGTAGTAGTAGTAGTAGTATTAGTAGCAGCAGCAGAAGTAGTAGTAGTAATAACAGTAGTAGTAGTTATAGTAACAAAAGTAATCGTAGCAGTAGAAGTAGTAGTAGCAATAGTTTTAGTGGTAGAAGAAGTAGTAGTAGTAGTAGTAGTAGTAGGAGCAGCAGGAACAACAATAATAGAAGCAGCAGTAGCCGCATTAGAAGGAGTAGCAGCAGTTGTTGTATTAGTAGTAGTAGCAGCAGCATTAGAGGTTAAAGTAGCAAAAGTTGTAGCTATAGTTACAGTGGTAGTAGCAGAAGTTGTAGATGCAGTATTAGTAGCTGCAGTAGCAGAAGCAGTATTTGTTGTAGCAGTAGCAGCAGCAGTAGCAGTAGTAGCAGTTACAGTTGTAGTAGCAGTAGTAGTAGTCGCAGCAGCGATAGCAACATTGGTAGTAGTAGTAGATATAGCAGTAGTGGCGGTATTAGTAGCAGTAGTGGCGGTATTAGTAGCAGTAGTTGCAGCACTAGCAATAGTAGGAATGGTAGTAGTATTAGTATTAGTAGTAGTAGTAGCTGTAGTAGTAGTAGTAATAGCAGAAGTAGCAGTAGTAGTTGTAGTAGTAGTTGTAGCCGTAGCAGAAGCAATAGCCATAGTAGTTGCTGTAGTGGTAGTAGTAGTAGTAGTAAGAGCTATAGTGGCAATAGTTATATTAGTAGTTATAGCAGTAGCAATAGTAGCAGTAGTAGTTGCTGTAGAAGTGGTAGCCATAGGGGTAGTAGTAGCACTAGTAGAAGAAAGAGTTGTAGCCATAGCTGCAGTAGCAGTAGTATTAGTTCTAGTTGCGGTAGTAGTAGAAGTAGTAGCATTAGTAGTAGTAGTAGTAATAGCAGTAGCAGTAGTAGTACTAGTAGTAGTAGTAGTAGTAGTAGTAGCCTCAATAGTAGTGGTAGTAGTAGTTGTACTAGTTGCAATAGTAGTAGTAGTATTACTAGTAATAGTAGTAGTAGTAGTAGCCTCAGTAGTAGTAGTAGTATTACTAGTAGTAGTAGTAGTAGACTCAGTAGTAGTAGTAGTAGCAGTAGTAATAACAATCATAGGGGTAGTTGTACAAGCAGTAGTAGTAGCAGTCAAAGTAGTGGCAGAAGAAGTAGCAACTGCAGTGGCAATAGTGGTAGTGGTAGTAGCAGTAGCCGTAATAGTAGTAGCAGTTGTAATATTAGCAGTCGTTGTAGCGATAATAGTAGTAGAAGTAGTTATAGCAGTAGTACTAATAGTAGGAATAGTAGTAGCCAGAGTCATAGTAGTAGGAGAGGTAGTAGTACTTGGTATTGTTGCAAATATAGTAGTAGTTATTATTGTTGAAGTAGTTGTAGTTGTATTAGTGGTAGTAGTCATTGTTGTCGTGGTAATAGCAGTAGTTCCAGTGGTAGTTGCAGCAGAAGTAGCAAAAGTAATAGTAATAGTTGTTGTAGAAGCAGTAGCTATAAAGTAGCAAGAGTAGAAGTGGTAGGAGTGTAGTAGAAGTAGTAGTAGAAGTAGCAGTAGTTGCAACAGCATTAGTAGTAGCAGTGAAAGTAATATTAGTATTAGTAGTTACTGTTGTAGTAGTAGTAATAGTAGTAGAAGTTGTAGTAGTAATAGTAGTAGTCATAGCATTTGTAGTAGCAGCAGCAGCTGCGGCAGTAATAATAGTAGTAGTAGTAGCAGCAGCACTAATAGTTGCTAAAATAGTAGTGGTAGAAGTAATAGCAATAGCAATAGTAGTAACAGTAGTAGTAGCAGTTGCAGTGGTGGTAGCAGTTGTAGTCATAGTAGTAGTAGTCGTAGCAGTTGTAGTAGTAGTAGTTGCAGCAGCTACAGCAGCAGCTGTATTAGTGTCGGTAGTAGTATTGCTAGTAGTAGTAGTAGAAGTAGTTGCAGTAGTAGTAGCAATAACAGTCGTAGTAGTAGTAGTGGTGGTAGTAGTAGTAGTAGTAGTAGTAGGGGCAACAACCGTAGTAGTAGTAGTAGTAGCAGCAGAAGTAGTAGTTGTTGTACTGGTGCAAGTTGTAGTAGATGCAATAGTGGTAGTAGTAGTAGTAGATGTAGTAGCAGTCGAAGCAATAGTAGTAATAGTAGTAGAAGAATCAGTGGTAGTCCTAGCAGTTTTAGTAGTAGTATTTGCAGCAGTAGTAGGAGCAGCAGCAGCATTAGTGATGGTAGTAGTATAACTAGCAGCAGCAGTAGTAGTAGTAGCAGGAGTCATAGTAGCTGTGTTAGTAGCAGCAATAGCAGTTGTAGCTATAGAAACAGTAGCAGTATTAGAAACAGCAGCAGCAGAGTTAGCAGTAGTAGTAATAGTAGTAGTAGTTGAAGTAACAGTAGTAGTAATGGTAGTCATACCAGCAGTAGTAGATGCAGTTGTAGTAGTAGTAGTAGTCATAGTGGCAATTGTAGCAGTAGTAGTAGTAGAGGAAGTAGTAGCACTAACAGTAGAAGAAGTAGTACCAGTAGTAGTAGTAGTATTAGTAGTAATAGCAATAGTACTAGCAGTAGTAGCAGTAGTAGTTGCAATAGTTGTAGATGTAGTGGTAGTATCTGCAATTATAGTAGCAGCAACAATAATAGTAACTACAGTAACAGAACTAGTAGTAGTAGTAGTAGTAGCAGCATTAGCAGTAGCAGCAATAGCAGGAGTACTAGCAGCAGTACTAGTAGTAGTAGCAGTAGTAACAATTGTAGCAATAGAAGTATTAGTGGAAGCAGCAATAGTATTAGTAGTAATAGTGGTAGTAGTAGCAGCAGCAGAAGTAGTAGAAATAGTAGAAGTAGTAGTAGTAGTAATAGTAGCAACGATCTCACAGCAGTTGTAGTAGTAGCAGCAACAAATATAGTAGTCATTGTAGCAACAGTAGTAGTAGTATTATTAGTCATAGTAGTCATATTAGTAGTAGTAGCAGTAGTAGTATTAGTAGTAGTAGTTGTTGTTGTTGTTGTTGTTGTATGGGAAGTCATAGTAGTAGTAGTAGTACTAGCAATAGTAGCAATAGAAATAGTAGTTGTAGTCGCAGCAATAATAGTAGCAGTAGCAGTAGTAGTAGCAGTAGCAGCAGTAGTAGTAGTTGTTGTTGTTGTAGAAATAGTAGTTGTAGTAGAAGCAGCAGCAGTAGTAGTAGCAGTAGTAGTAGCGGTAGTAAAGATATTAGAAGTCATAGTATAGTAGCTGTAGTATTAGTAGTAGTAGTAGTAGCAGTAGAAGTAGTATTAGTAGTAGTAAGAGTAATAGTAGTAGTAGTTGTAGCAAAAGTAGTAGTGGTAGTGATAGTAGTAGTAGAAGCAATAGCAACTGCAGCAGTAGTATCAGTAGCAGTAGTAGTAGCAACAGTAGTAGTAGTGGTGCAGCTGTTGCAGTAGTAGCAGTAGTTGTAGTAGAAATAGTAGTTATAGTAGTAGTAGTAGCAGCAGCAGCAGCACAGTAGTAGTAGTTGTTGTTGTTGTAGTAGTTATTGTTGTAGTGGTAGTAGGAGTGAAGTAGTAGTTATATTAGTAGTAGTAGTAGTTGTTGTTGCAGTAGAAGAGTTAGGAGGAGTAGTAGTAATAGTAATCATTGTAGTAGTAGTAGCAATAGCAGTTGTAGTAGTTATAGTAGAAATAGTAGCAGTAGCAATAGTAGCAGCAGTTGTAGTAGTAGTAGTTGTTGTTGTTGTTGTGATAGTAGTAGTAGTAGCAGCAGTAGTAGCAGTAGTATTAGTAGTTGTAGTTATAGTAGTAGTTATTGCTGTAGTAGTAGTTATAGTAGCAATTATAGTAGTAGTAGCAAGAGTCATAGTTATATTGGCAGTAGTAGTATTAGTAGCTATAGTAGAAGCAATTGTAGTAGCAGTAGTAGTAGTAGTAGTAGTAGTAATAGTAGTAGTAGTAGTAGTATTAGCAGTAGGAGTAGTAATAGTATTACTTGTAGTAGTCGGAGTAGCAATTGCAGCTGTTGTAGTATTAGTATTAATAAAAGTAGTAGTAGTAGTTGTTGTTGTTGTTGTAGTAGTAGTAGTACTAGTTGAAGTAGTACTAGTAGTAATTGTAGGAGCAGATGGTGAAGCAGAGAAAGCAGTAGCAGCTGCAGCAGTAGTAGTAGTTATAGTAATAGTAGTAATAGTAGTAGTAGAAGTAGCTGTAGTTGCTATCGTTGCAATACAAGTAGTAGGAGTAGTAGCAGTAGCAAAAGTAGTAGTAGCATCAATAGCAGGAGTACTCGAAGTAGTAATGGTAGCAGTAGAAGTAGCAGTAGTTGTAGCAATAGTAGTATTAGTCGAAGCAGAAATAGTATTAGTAGTAATAGTGGTGGTAGTAGCAGCAGCAGTAGTAGTAGTGGAAGTAGTAGAGGTAGTAGTAGTAGTAGTACTAGTAATAATAGTAGTAGTAGTAGCAATGATGTAGCTATAGTTTTAGTAGAAGCAGCGACAAATATAATAGTCATAGTAGCAACAGTAGTAGTAGTATTATTACTCATAGCAGTAGTATTAGTAGTAGTAGTAGTAGTAGTAGTAGTAGTAGTAGTATTAGTACTAGTAGTCATTGGGGAAGTCATAGTAGTAGTAGTAGAGTAGCAATAGTAGCAATAACAGTTGTAGTTGAAGTCGCAGCAAAAAATTGTAGCAATAGCAATAGTAGTAGCAGTGGCAGTAGCAGTAGTAGTAGTTGTAGAAATAGTAGTAGTAGAAGCAGCAGCAGTCGTAGTAGCAGTAGTAATAGTCGTAACACTAGCAATAGTAGTACTAGTCATAGTATAGTAGCAGTAGCAGTAGCAGTAGTAGTAGTAGTAATAGAAGTAGTATTAGTAGTAGTAAGAGTAATAACAGTAGTAGTTGTTGTAGCAGTAGTATTAGTAGTAGTCATAGCAGTAGTAGGAGTAGTAGCAGCTGCAGCAGTAGTAGCAGTAATAGTACTAGTCGTAGCAACAGTGGTAGTAGTGGTGCAGCTGTTGCAGAAGTTGTAGTAGCAGTAGTTGTAGTAGAAATTGTAGTTATAGTAGTAGCTGTAGTAGTAGTTGTTGTTGTTGTTATTGTTGTTGTAGTAGTAGTAGTAGTGAAGTAGTAGTTGTTGTCGTTGTAGTAGAAGAATTAGGAGTCGTAGTAGTTGTAATAGTAGTCATTGTAGTAGTAGTAGCAATAACAGTTGTAGTAGTAGTAGTAGAAATAGTAGTTCTAGCGATAGTAGCAGCAGCTGTAGTAGTAGTTGTTGTTGTAGTAGTAGTAGCAGTTGTAGTAGTAGTAGGAGCAGTAGCTGTTGTACTAGTAGTTGTTATAGTAGCAATTATAGTAGTAGTAGCAAGAGTAGTAGTCATATTGGTAGTAGTAGTATTAGTAGCTATACTAGAAGAAGCAATAGTAGTAGTAGCAACAGCAGTAGTAGTAGTAATAGTAGTAGTAGTAGTAGTAGTAGTAGTAGTACTAGTACTAGTAGTAGTACTAGTACTAATTGGAGTAGCAACTGCAGCTGCTATAGTATTAGTATTAGTTCAAGTAGTAGTAGAGTGATTGTTGTAGTAAGCATAGTAAGTAGTACTAGTTGAAGCATATACTTGTAGTAAGTTGTAGTTGCAGATAGAAGAAGCAGCAACAGTAAAGCGAGCTTAGTAATAGTAGTAGTAGTGGTTGTTGTTGTAGTTGTAGTACTAATTACTAGCGTAGTTGGAGTAGCAGTTGTAGCTGCCGTAGTATTAGTATTAGTTGATGTAGTAGTAGTTGTTGTTGTTGTTGTTGTTGTATTACTAGTTGAAGTAGTAGTAGTAGTAGTAGTTGTAGTAGCAGCTGCAACTGTTGTAGTATTAGTATTAGTTGGAGCAGTAGTAATAGGAGTGCCAGCAACAGCAGCAGCAGCAGTAGTTGTAGTAGTTGTTGTTATTATTATTGTTGTTGTTGTTGTATTAGTAGTAGTAGTAATGGTAGTAGTTGTAGTAGTAGTTTTAGTTGTAGTACTAATAGCAGAAGTAGTAGTAATAGCAGTAGTAGTAGTAATAGCAATAAAAGGAGTAGCAGTTAGTTATTGTTGTATTTGTAGCAGCAGCAGTAGTAATAGTAGTTGCGGTAGTAATAGTAGTTCTAGTAGTAGTAGTAGTGGTAGTAGTAGTAGTAGTAGTAGTAGTAATAGGAGTAGGAGTAGTGGTAGTAGTAGCAACAGTAGTAGTAGTAGTTATAGCAGCAGCATTAGTTATTGCAGTAGTAATATTATTTGCACTAGTAGTAGTAGGAGTGAGAGTTGGAGTAGGACTAGTAGTAGTAGTAATAGCAGTGGTAGCAATAGTTGTAGCAGGAGTAGTAGTAGCTAAAGTATTAGTTGCGGTTGTACTATTAGTTGCAGAAGTTGTTGTAGGCGTAGAAGTAGGAGTTGGAGTAGGAGTAGTAGTAGTTGTAGTAGTGGTATTAATAGTAGCAGTAGTAGTAGTTATTGTAGCAGGAGTTGTATTAGTCAAAGTAGTAGTAGGAGCAGTAATAGGAGTAGAAGTTGGAGTGGTGGGAGCAATAGTAGTAGTTGCACTAGTCGTAGTAGTTACAGTTGTAGTAGTAATAGTAGCAGTTCTAGTAGCAGTTGTAGTAGTAGATGTAATAGTTAGAGTGGTAATTCGAGTAAGAGTTGGAGTACAAGTAGTAGTAGTAGTAGTAGTAGTAGTAGTCATAGTAGTAGCAGTCATAGTAGTTGTAGTAGTAGGAGTAGTAGTAGTTATAGTTGTTGTTGTTGTATAAGTAGTAGTAGTTGTAGAAATAGTAGTTGTAGTAGTGGTAGTAGTAGGAGTAATAGCAACAGCAGTATTAGCATTGGTAGTAGCAGTAGTAGTAGTTGTAGTAGTAGTAATATTAGTAGTAGTAGTAGTAGTAGTAGTAGTCGTAGTATTGGTTGCAATAGTAGTTAGAGTACTGATTGTTGTAATAATAGTAGCGGTAGTAGTAATAGGAGTAGCAATAGTAGTCGTAGTAGGAGTAGTAATAGCAGTAATAGGAGTAGTAATAGTAGTAATAGTAGTAATAGGAGTAGTAGTAGGAGTCGCAGTAGAAGCAGTAGCAGTAGTAGCAGTAGTAGTAGTAGTAGTAGTAGAAGAAGAAGAAGCAGTGGTGGTGGTGGTGGTGGTAGTAGTAGTAGTACTAGTAATTATAGTAGTAGGAGTTGTAGTAGTAGTAGTTGTTGAAGGAGTAGTAGTAGTAGTAGCAATAGTTATAGTAGCAGAAGTAGCAGTAACTATAATAGAAGTAGTAGTAGGACTAGTAGTAGTAGTAGCAAAAGTAGTAGTCACAGTAGTAGAAGTCGCAGTACTAGTATTATTATTAGTAGTAGTAGTCGTGGTAACATTAACAGATTGAGGTGAAGTGGTAGCAGCAGCAGTAGTAGTTGCACAAGTAATTGTAGTAGTGATAGTAATAGTTGTTATTGTATCTATAGCAGTAGCAGTTGTAATAGTAGTAGTGGCAGTAATAGTAGTACTAGTAGTAGTAGTAGGGGTAGGAGTAGTTGTAGTAGTAGCAATAGTAGTAGTAGTAGTAGTTATCGCAGCAACATTAATTGTTGTAGTAGTAATAGTATTAGCACTAGTAGTAGTAGGAGTAGAAGTAGTTGTGGTGGTAGTAGTAGTAGTAGCAGCAATAGTAGTAGCAGAAGTAATAGTTGCAGTAGTAGGATTAGTTGCAGCAGTAGTAGTACGTATAGAAGTAGGAATTGGAGTTGGAGTAGGAGTAGTAGTAGTTGTTGTAGTAAAGGTAGTAATAGTAGTAATAAGAGTAGTAGTAGGAGTAGTAGCAGTAGTAGTTGTTGTCGTAGTAGGAGTTGTATTTGTAGAAGTAGTAGTAGGAGTAGTAACAGGAGTAGGAGTTGGAGTGGTGGGAGCAATAGTAGTAGTCGCAGTTGTAATAGTAGAAGTAGTAGTAGGAGTGGTAATAGGAGTAGGAGTTGGAGTACAAGTAGTAGTAGCCGTAGTAGTACTAGTAGTCATAGTAGTAGCAGTAGTAGGAGCTGCAGTAGTAGTAGTTGCAGTAGTAGGAGGAGTGGTAGCAATAGTAATAGTTGTTGTTGTTGTGGAAGTAGTAGTAGCAGTAGTAGGAGGAGGAGGAGGAGGAGTAATAGCAGCAGCAGCCGTATTAGCATTAGTTGTAGTAGTAGTAGTAGTTATTGTAGTAGTAGTAGTAGTAGTTATTGTAGTAGTTGTAGTACTGGTTGCAGTAGTAATTCTAGTAGTATTGGTAATAGGAGTATAGTAGTAGTAGTAGGAGTAGTAATGGTAGTAATAGGATTAGTAGTATAAGTAGTAGAAGGAGTAGCTGTAGTAGCAGGAATAGTAGTAGTAGTAGTAGTAGTATTAGTAGTAGTAGTAGTAGTAGTAGTAGTAACAGTAGCAGTAGTAGTAGTACTAATTATAGTAGTAGGAGTAGTCGTTGGAGTAGCAGTAGTAGTAGTAGTACTAGAAGTAGTAGCTGTAGGAGTAGTAGTAGTAGTAGCAATAGAAGTAGTAGCAGAAGTAGGAGTAATAGTAGTAGAAGTTGCAGTACTAGTATTTGTAGTAGTATTAGTTGTAGTGGTAATTGTAACAAAAGGAGTTGAAGTTGTAGTAGTAGCAGTAGTAATAGAAAAAGTAGTTGTAGTAGAAATAGAAGTAGTAGTTGTAGCAATAGCAGTAGTAGACGTTGTAGTAGTAGTAATAGGAGGAGGAGGAGTAGTAGTAGTAGTAACAGTAGTAGGCGTAGCGATAGTTGTAGTTGTAGTAGTAATAGCAGTAGTTGAAGTAGTTGTAGCAGAAGCAACATTAGCAGTTGCAGTTGTAGCAGTAGTAGTGGTAGTATTAGTCGCCGCTGTAGTTGTAGTCATAGTAGTAGCAGCAGCCGCAGTAGTAGTAATAGAAGTAGTAGCAGTAATAGTAATAGTAATAGTAATAGTAGTAATAGTAGCATTAGTGGCATAAGAAGTAGTATTAGTACTAGTAGAAGTAGTAGTAGTGGTAGAAGAAGTAGTATTAGTATCCGTTGGAGTAGTAATAGTAGCAACAATAACAGAAGTAGTAGCAGTAGCAGCCGAATTATCATTAGTAGTAGTAGTAGCTATAATACTAGTAGTACCAATAGAAGTAGCAGCTGCATCAGTAGTATTAATGCTAGTAGTAGTATTAGTAGTAGTAGTAGTCATAGTAGTTGTTACAGTAGTAGGAGTAGTAGTAGTAACAGTTGTAGTTGCAGGTACCAGTAGCACTAGTATTGGGAAGTAGCTGGAGTAGTAGTAGTAGCAACAGTAGCAACAACAACAATAGTAGTAGTAGTAGTAGCTGAAGTAGTAGTAGCAAGAGTAGCATTTGCAATAGTGGCACTTGTAGTAGTAGTAGAAGCAATAACAGTAGTAGTGGTAGTAGTAGTAGTAGTAGTAGTAGTAGCAGTAGTAGGAGCAGTAGCATTAGCAACAACAACTGCTGAAGTAGTAGTAGTAGTTCACTAGTAGTTGTTATAGTAGAACCAGCAGTAGTAGTTGTTGTAGTAGTAGTAGTGGTACCAGTAGTAGTAGTAATAGTTGCGGTAACAGCCGTAGCAATAGAGTAGTAGCAGCAGCTACAATAATAGTAGTAGCATAAGTAGTAGCAGTAGTAAGTATAACTGTTGTAGTAGAAGCAGTTGTAGTAGGTGTGATAGTAGTAGTAGTAGTATTGGTAGTAACAATAGCAGTAGCAACAGCAGTAGTAGTGGAAGTTGTTGTACTAGTAGTTGTTGTTGTTGTTGTAGTAACAGTAGTGGTGGTAGTAGTAGTAGTAATAGTAGTAGTTGTAGCATTAGTTGCTACAATTGTAGCATTAGTAATAGAAGTTGAGGCAACAACAACATAAGTATTAGCGGAGCAGTAGTCGTTGTAGTGGTAGTGGCAGTAGTAGAAGTAGTAGTAGTAATAGTAGTAGCAGCAGCAGTACATGTTGTTGTTGTTATTGTAGTAGTACTAGCAGCAGCAGCAGCAGTAGTAGTTGTAGAAGTAATAGCAGTAGCAGTAGCAGTGGTAGTAGTAGTAGAAGTAGTAGTTGTAGCAGTAGTAGTAGCAGTGGTAGTAGTAGTAGAAGAAGTAGTAGAAATAATAATAGTAGTTGAAGTAGTAGTAGAAGTAGCAATAGTAGCAAAAGTAGCCGTAGTTGTAGTAGTAGTAGCAGTAGTATTAGTTATCGCAGTAATAATAGTCGTAGTAGTAGTAGGCATATTAGTACGAGTTGCAGTAGTTGTAGTTGCAGAAGTAGTAGTAGTAGGAAAAGTAGTAGTAGTAGTAGTAGTAGTAGTAATTGTATTAGTAGTAGTAGTAGTAGTAGTAGTAGTAGTAGTAGTAGTAGTACTAGTAGTGGTGGTGGTGGTAGCGGTAGTGGTAGTTGTTATAGTAATAATAGTAGTAGTAGTTGTTGTTATTGTTGTGGCCTCAGCAACAACAGTAGTAGCAGAAGTAGCAGTAGTAGGAGAAGTAGTTTTTGTGGTAGAAGCAGTAATAATGGCTGTTGTAGCAACAGTGTGAGCAACAGCAGGAGTAGTAGCAGTAGTAGCAGTAGTGGTAGTAGCAGAAGTAGTAGTAGTGGTAGTAGTAGGAGAAGTAGTAGTAGAAGCAGCAGCAGTAGTCGAAGTAGAAGTCGTAGTAGATGTAGTAGAAGTAGAAGTAGCAATTGTAGCACAAGTTGCAATTATTGTAGTAGTAGCTATTGTCATAGTAATAGTAGTAGCAGTAGTAGCAGTAGAATTAGTAGCAGAAGTAGTAGTTGTAGTAGTTGTAGCAGTTGTAGCCTCCATAGTCGTAGTAGAAGTAGTAGAAGAAATCATAGTGGTAGCAGTAGTAGTAGAAGTAGTAGTAAGAGCATAATAGTTGCCACTGTTGTAGTAGTAGTAGTTGTACCAGCA
>RXID01021543.1:429-61774 GCA_005019695.1 Trichopus zeylanicus subsp. travancoricus
CCCCCCCCCCCCCCTCCCCCCCCCCCACCCCCCCCCCCCCCCCCCCCCCCCCCCCCCCCCCCCCCCCCCCCCCCCCCCCCCCCCCCCCCCCCCCCCCCCCCCCCCCCCCCCCCCCCCCCCCCCCCCCCCCCCCCCCCCCCCCCCCCCCCCCCCCCCCCCCCCCCCCCCCCCCCCTCCCCCCCCCCCCCCCCCCCCCCCCCCCACCCCCCCCCCCCCCCCCCCCCCCCCCCCCCCCCCCCCCCCCCCCCCCCCCCCCCCCCCCCCCCCCCCCCCCCCCCCCCCCCCCCCCCCCCCCCCCCCCACCCCTCCCCCCCCCCCCCCCCCCCCCCCCCCCCCCCCCCCCCCCCCCCCCCCCCCACCCCCCACCCCCCCCCCCCCCCCCCCCCCCCCCCCCCCCCCCCCCCCCCCCCCCCCCCCCCCCCCCCCCCCCCCCCCCCCCCCCCCCCCCCCCCCCCCCCCCCTCCCCCCCTCCCCCCCCCCCCCCCCCCCCCCCCCCCCCCCCCCCCCCCCCCCCCCCCCCCCCCCCCCCCCCCCCCCTCTCCCTCTCCTCTCCTCCCTTCCTTAATAAGTAATGAAAAATAAAATACAAAATGGATAAATCTCATATGAAAAACTAAGCTAAAAAAGGTATTTTGAAAGATTAAGAACTAATTGGCATTTATGAGTTTGTAGACCTTAGATCCTCAAAAAATGGATGAGATTGCTAAAAAAAAGAAAGAAAAAGAAGAAAAAGAGGATAAACCCAGTCTCATCTCAGTGTATTATCAAGTAAGAAAGACAACTCAAAGAATAAGTACTGGGTGGTATTTGCTAGTGTGTAAACCTTAGAAATTGAGGTTAAGAGACATCCGAGATCAAAGCCAAAGTTAAAGAAGTAACTAATTAATAGAAATATGGTAAAACTAGTGAAGTTGCTAAAAAAATAGGTTTCTGAAGAAAATATTATACTAAAGATAAGGTGTAAGGGGAGGTCGATCAGTGATCTAAGTGTAAGAGGAGGTCGATTAGTGATCTACTACCTTCAAAGACCAAAATTATCCTTAAACTTCAATGGCCCAAATCAAGTAGGAGGCCTTAATCAAAGATGAAAGGGTATATGACTTGTTTACTAAAATATTTTCAAAATAATAGTAATAAATGATAGAAATCTCTAAAAAGTTTTCTTCCAAAAAATAAATAAATAAATATATATATATATATATATATATATATACACACACACACACATATTTTATACATATATATACATATTTTATACATAGATATATATATATATATACATATTTTATCATTTACTTCTTCCAATATCACAATCAAAGTAGAAAAAAAAAGACAATATCACCTTATAAGGTTACTTCTTTTAAAGCTTGTGTGCCAATATGACATTCTAGAGGTTGAACCCCACAATAATAATTATTTTTTGCTCCATTCTTTGCTCTACTTTTCTATATATAACAAAAGACACCAAGACGTAATATGGATAATAAGGTGAAGAAATTTCTGGATTTTCTTCAAGATAGCATGCCGAGAAATTAAAATCAAATCATTTAGACCGACTGGTCAAGTCATCAACCACTGTATAAAAGGATCAAGATTGGAGGTAAGTATCTCTGTTTGATCCTTAAACTTAAGACCACCCTAATATAAGTCAAGATTTCTTTCCCTAATTGTTATCTAGTGGCAGCCCTCTTTGTTACGAATATAGGGCTCTAACCTACTAAAAAGGGAAAGTGAAAATCATTTTAATTAAAATGGGGTGTTTTCTTCAAAATTGAGCACTAACTCCATTGCTATTCCATGAAAAGATGATAAATGCTCACATCTAAAGTATTTGAGCATATGCAACAACTCTCTTCCAAAAGTACATGATGAGGATCGAAGGCATATTGCTCGAGCATCCACTGTGAATGCTCTCGAGCATCCACTGTGAATGCTTCATCAAATATTAAATTCATCCACTCATATAAGAAAGATGGGGAAAGTAAAATCAAGTATCCTTTCTTATTTAATTGCTTAAAAAAATGCTGTTGCTAAAGCATTTCGACTAAAAAACTGATTCATCGGCTAACAACAAATGAGATTTTCATTTTTTTTATCCATCAAAAGCTGCGAACAAGAAAATGAAGTTTTCCTTGTTAATACCCACAAAGGAGGTATATAGCTGAGGTATCAGAAATGAAAAGAAATGATAAAGTATGGTCCCTTACCTTAAAAAATTGGGGCCAAGTAAAATTTTCTCCCTTAATGTTTAAGAGACATCTATCGCCATGACATTCAACGCAAACTAAAATATGTGATATTTTCTATTCCTTCCATAATCAACAAATCAAGTCAAAAGTTATGAAATTCTTGATATTCTTGACAAAAGTTTTAATTAAATTATTTATATAGTGGCAAAATCAAACAAGCTACCCTAAAATGGCAAAAGGAGCACATCACCTTTAATATCGTAAAACCAAGCTTATCACTTCCAAAATGGTAAAATCAAAATATCTCATCTGTGAGGATTGCAATGTCAAACACGTTAGCTTTAATATGATAAAATCAAAGGAACATCTTTCAAAAATTAAAGACCATTTTATATGATGATCAATTCCATATTTAAATGACAAATCAAGTCCACTTCTATATGGTAAATTAAAGCCCATTTTGCGTGGAGATCAAGCTCGCAACTACATGGCAATTAAGCACACTCCCATGTAGTAAATTAATTTTATTTTCATATGATAAATTAAAGTCCATCTTATATTGTGATCAAGCTTATATTTATATGGTAATTTAAGCTTACTCTCATATGGCAAATTAAGTCTACTTTCATATGGCAAACTAAATCCATTTTATGTAGCAATCAAGCTTACATATATGTGTCAATTTAAGTCCAGTTTTGTGTGGCAAATAAAATCCATTTTACGTGGTGGTTAAGTCCTTATTTAAAATGGTCAATCAAGTTTACTTCCATGTAGTAAACTACATCCATTTCGCATGGTGATCAATCCAACATTTACATGACAAATCAAGCCCATTTTGCATGGTGATCAAACCCACATTTGCATAACAAACAAAGTCTATTTTGTATGGTGATCAAGCCTGCATTTACATGGCCAATCAAGTCCACTATCATGTGGCAAATCAAGTTTATTTTCATATGGTGAACTAAATCTACTCCCACATAGTAAATTAAATCTACTCTCACATGACAAATTAAGTCTACTTCAACATGGCAAACCAAGTCAATTTTATTTAGTAATGAAGAACACATTTATATGGTAAACTAGGTCCACTCTCAAATGGTAAATCAAAGTTCATTTTGTGAGATGATCAAACTAGCATTTGAATAGCAAATTAAATTTATTTTCACATGGAAAACTAAATCAAACTCATATTTAAATGACAAAATTAAGTTCTCTCTCACATAACACATTAAGTCTACTTCAAATAGCAAACTAAGTCTATTTTGCACAGCAATTAGACTCGTATTTATATAGCAGACTAAGTCCACTTTCATGTGATAAAGCAAAGTCTATTTTATGTAATAGATTAAGCCCACATTTATATGGCAAGTTAAGCCCACTTTCACATGGCACATCAAGTCTATTTTAATGTGGCAAAATCCAATTTACTCCTGCTTGGCGAGTGAGTCTACTTTATGTGGCAAACAAAGCTCATCTTACGTGACAATTAAGCTAGCATTTAATGGAAAATTAAATCCACTTCACCTAGTAATTAAAATCCATCCTGCTCAGCAATCAAACCCGCATCTATATGACAAATTAAGTCATATTTTCAGGTGAAAAATTGATTAATTTTGAATGATAATTAAGCCTGTATTTAAGCGGTAATTTAAGTTCATTCTCACATGATAAATCAAGTCCATTCTCATATGGCAATTCAAGTCTATTCTTATGTGGCAAATGCAATCTACTTTCACATGGCTATCAAGCCTTCTTTTATATAGAGAATCAAGTCTACTCTTATGCGGCAAATCATGTCCACTTTCAAGTAGCAAATTAAGTTATTTTCACATAATAAATTCAATCCACTTTTACGTGATGATCAAGCCTATTGTTATGTGGACAATCAAGTCCACTCAAGTAAATTAAGTCTATAGCTATATGACAAACTAAGTTTACTTACATGTGGCAAATTGAAAATCCATTTTGCATCGCGATCAAACTTGCATTTATAATGACAAACAAAGTTCATTTCTATATGATAGATTAAGTCCATTTTTCATGGCATCAAGTTTGCATTTACATGATGAACCAAGTCCATTTTGACATGACAAACTATGTCCACATTCATGTAGCAAAGAGAGTTCACTTTTTTGTGACAAATAAAGTCTATCTTGCATAGCGATTAAGCCCTCATTTACATGACAAACTAGTCCACTTCGACGTGGTAAATCAAGTTCACTTTCACGTGACGAATCAAGTCCACTGTCATATGAAAATTCAAGTCTACCTTCACGTGACCAACCAACTCTACTTTCATGTAACAAACCAAGTCTACTTCAGCATGGAAAATCAAGTTCACTTTTATATGGTAAACTAAGCTCATTTTATATGACGGTTAAGCCCATATTTAAATGACAAATAAAGTCCACACCCACATAGCAAATTAAGTTTACTCTTATATAGCAAATGAAGTCCACTTTTATGTGGCAAATCAAGCCCATTTATATGACAATCAAGCATACTTTTATGTGGCGATTTAAGTCTACTCTCACGTGATAAATCAAATCTACTTTCATGTATCTATATACACATGACAAATTAAATTCACTCTTAGATGATAAAATCATTAGAATACTGATGTAGAGGCCAATACCTAAAAATTATTCATATTCTCTTCTCTCATCAAAACTCGAAAAGAGAATGTGAAGGGGCACTTTGTTTCGGTCTATTTTAGGTAAAACTAAATTTAATCGAAACTTAATCAGAATAGAGGCTTAAATGTCACTAAATTATGGCACAAACCTTAATCTAAATTATACTTAAATTTCTACCTAATTTGACCAACAATTAAGTTTGATTCGGACTTGAATTCAAGCTCAAAATAAATTTAGTTTGAGTGAGTTAAATGGGTTAGTATTTGGACCAAAATTAGGTCTAGAATTTATCAAAAAATCTAGGCTAAAATGAAAAAAAATACAAGAACATTATAAATATATCCCTATATTAAATAAATTACAACAAAAAGGTTCTTAAATGAATTTTTGTTACAAATAGGTCCCTGGGGTGGAATTTTTGTGAAAAAAGTCCATAAAAATTTTGAAATTACAAATCAGTCTCTACAAAATTTAGAATTTACAAATAAACCCTTCAAAGCTTAATAACTACAATTTAATCTTTAAAAAATCTAGTATTTATAAATAAATTCCTAAAGAATTTCATATTTATAAATAAATCCCTAGAAATTTTTACTTTTCGCAAAACATATCCCTCAAAAATTTCTTGTTCACCAATAGGTCCAAATTCTATTATTTTTATAAATGAAATTTTACAATAAGGATCTTGAGAGGTTCAAAATTTTACAAATAAGTTTATTTATAAATAAGTCTCTGATTCTCCCAAAATTACAATTTGATCCTTAGAATGAAAATTTGCAAATAACCCCCTTTATAATTTTGAAATTATTACAACTTTATCTCACTATGGCTTATTTATGTATTCAAAAAATAGGAAACTAATCACATCCAAACAAACCTTCATCCATCCAATCTCATCCATACAACCGCTAGGATTAAAAAAAAATTGCTATCTTATCGTCATCCATGCATATAAGAAAGATAATTGAGCTGCGCAAAATGGAAAGAGAACAGATCGTGAAATAGAAGAAAAGATAAGATCAAAATCAGGAAAGGGATCAAATGGGAACAAAGCTACTTATAGGTTCAAGGGTGAAGAAAACCCGTCAACAACAAGCAAAGGGAAGAACTCCTACCTCGTCGGAGCATCTTCAGTCGGTGGCTTCTACCACCCCCTACTCACACTGCACCAATCCTGCATCATCGTGTTGCAAGCTTAATGTTGGCATTGCCACCGCGATCCCTTCAACACCCGCATTGCTCACCTCCTCATTGCTGCTCGCCATGAAGGAGTTCAGGTCCTCTTCCTTGTTGCCGCCCATGGTGAAGGATGTTGTGCCCCTTCCTCATTGCCGCTAGCAGCGCTCGTCCCTTGCTCGGGTTAAAAGAAAAAGTTAAACAAACGAGTGGAGGACTCGAGAAAGGAGGAGTTTTTATATATATATAAGAAAATAATATAAAAAAGGGATTGTTGGCCTTAAAAAAATCCTGACATTATTAAGACGAAAAAAAAAATAAAAATATGTTACTAAAATAATATTATCTTTGCATACCTAAGTCAATCAATTTGGTTTCAACCTACGGGCTTATTCGAAAATTCAAATTAGTCCAAAAATTAATTTCTAACTGAAGACTAATCCGCAGGTTTACTTAAAAGTAAATCAATTTAGGATCAGTTTGTGGGTCTGCTTGAAAACCAATTTTTGACTCAATGTCAACCAACAGACTCACTTGAAAATCAATTAATTTAGTATTAGCCTACGGGCTCCTCTGAAAGTCAATTTCTAATCCAAAGTTAGCTTGCGAACTTGTCCAAAAGTCTAATCAACTCAAAACCAACATGCAAACTTATCTAAAAAATCTAATCAACTAAAAGCCAATTTGCTGGCTCATATGAAATCTAATTAACTCAAGGTCAGCCACTGGCTCATCCAAAATTATTCTAATCAAAAGACAGCATTAGAGTTTCCTAATAAATTAATCAAATTGACTAATATAAATCAATAAAATTAATTAACTTAATTACATTAAAATTAAGTTAATTCAGCTAAATTAAATAAACTAATTAAGTTCAACTAATTTTATTCGAATGAACTACCAAATGACCCTAAATTGATAAAATAAATGGACTAAAACTCAAATTAAACTTGACTCAAATCCAAATTGTGTTAACCTAAGTCAAATTGATTCAGGTCCAACCATAATCAGATTTAAAAAGGGTTAACCTAAAATCATTTCAGACCCAGCCCCAATCGAGTCAACCTAAATTAAATCAATTTAAACCCAATGCCAATCAAGTTCAACTTAGGTCAATGTAACTCAAATTGGATCTAACCCAAACCGAATCCAATCCTAACCGGGTCAACTTGAATCAAATTAGTTTAAGACCCAACTCAATTTGGTCCAAGTCAAGTCAATCTAAATCAAATCAGTTCAAACCTAACTCTAGTTAAGTTCAAATTGGGTCAACTTGAATTAAGTTGGCTCAGATCCAATCCTAATCAAGTTTAAATTAGGTTAACCCAAATCAAACCAAGTCAAACTAAACCCTAATTTGGTCAAATTAAGTTAAAACCAAATGCTAGTTTGGTCAAATCAAGTTCGAATAGAAGTCTAATTTGGTCAAATCACTGAATCCTAATTAGATTAAGCCAAGCTTGAGTCAACCCTAATTGGGTTAAATTAAGTTCAAATCACACCCAAAACTAGGTCGAATCTAAACCAAAATCAAGTCAAACCTAAACAAAAACTAAGTCAATCATAAATCAAAATCAGGTTGAACCTGAACTAGAACCAAGTTGAACATTAACCCAAGTTCATTAGGTACCGTTTGGTTCAAGATCAAGGTCAAGCTCAAAGCTCAAGATCAAGACTAAAGTACAAAAAGATAGTCTTATCAAATTTTTGGTATTTGGATACTAATATGACTAGTGAATGGTTTAACTTTTTTTTGGATCTTTATGCCCTTAGATATATTATTTATTAAAGTTTGAATGAATAAATGTAAGGGTAGTATGGTAATTTGATTTTTAAAGTAACATAAAAATAGTCTGGATATCTTTTTAGTGTTTGAATGATAGGCTAGTCAGGACAAGATGATCCTGATCTTAATTCCGAACCAAACACACCCTTAAGGTTTAAACCTAAACCCAATAATGGTCCAACATCAATTAAACTCAAACCCATTAATAGGTTGAACCTGGATCCAATAAGAACTCAATCAAGATTAGTTCCAAGATTCATTAAGGATCCAATAAGAACTAAATTAAGGTCGAATCAGATATTCAATTATGATCTAATAAGAACCTATTAAGAGTTAGATCCAAGATCTATGAAGGATCCATCAAAAATCCAACAAGGGTTGGATCCAAGATCCATCAAAAACCCATTTAGGATCTAATAAGAACCCAATTAGGGTTGGATACAAGATCCATTAATGATCCAACAAGAACCTAATTAGGGTTAGATCCATGATCCATTAAGGATCCAATAAGAACCTAATCAAAGTTGAATCCAAATTCACAATGATCCAATAAAAACCCAATCAAGGTTAGATCAAGATCCATTATGGATCCAATAAGAACCCAATCAAAATTGGATCTAGAATGCATAAAGGATCCAATAAGAACTCGATCAAAGCTACATAGAAGATCCATTAAGGATTCAATAAGGTCTTGATCAGGCCAAATCTAAAACCTATTAACGATTCAATAATAACCCAAAAATGGTCAGATCCAAGATCCACTAAAACCAAGTCTGAGACTCAATAGGAATTCATCATAAGGTTGAACACAACCCAAATTGAATCAAATCAGACTTGATCGAGATCAAGTTTTGAACATTAAATTGAATCCAATCATACTTCAATTGATATCAAGTTATGAATATCGAATTGAATCATATTTAAACTGGAATCAAGTTTGAATTTCAAATCGAAATGAATTAGACTTGAATCACAACTAAGTTTGGGTCAAGTCAAGTTCAAATCACTTTGGGTTAGCTGACAACAACCTCAAAGCCATTAACAACACCTAAAAACTTAATTGACAAATAGCCAAGAAAGGTCGTCAGTTATTAAATCGAAGATGGTTAGCATAAATCCATGTTCCTAATTGTTCCTTCAAAACAAAACCGAACTAAAGGAAAGCTTGAACTCACTTAATTAGTTTGCCAAATGCCTTGTTGAAAAAAAGTCAATTGACAACAAGTATAAAACCATCAACCACAATTCAATCTCAACTAACACAAGCTTAAGGTCATCAGTGATGTTTTAAATCTAATTGATAAGAAGCCAAAAGATCATCGATTATCAAATTAGAAATAGCTAGCATAAGCTAAGCCTACTAATCATTCTATCAAATCGAATATCAAAATAAGTCAACTGACAATAAGTAAAGAAACATTAGTAATGATTTAGATGTTAAAAGGGTCAATTGGCATAAACCAAGATAGTTAGCCATATCTCGAAATCTAGCAAAATTATTAGCATTTGTTAAGGATCAAACTAAGGGTCAAGCATCAAGCCTTTTCCCACTTCTGGTCTCATTTCATACTCTTCAAAATTATATATTTAAACTTATTAATTATAAAGTGTGGGTATGCCCCTTCTTAAGTCATGTATTTCTTTCTTATTAGTTACATTTATCATTGTAGGAGGTTCTTGATTATTGTTGAGGTAATTAACAATACGAAATTATGCCTATTGAAAGTTACATTCCCATAATTCTTGATTATATGCTCAAATCCACTAAATTTTTATTGGTTGTTCTAAGATTGCTTCTCAAGGTCTCTAGCTATCCTAAGTGGTTGATTTCATATCCACACTCAACATATTTTCCTTTTCTTGTAATAGTTAGAATAGGTTCTTCTTCATCCATAGTTGTTTTTGAACTTGTTTTTGGTTTCTCTTCCTTGAGAGTATGGAGAAGGTGGTCAAAGATTAAGCTTCACTTTGTGCCTAATGTCTAGAAGATAGATGCCCTTGCTGGTTGAGGCATAGTTTCTAACTCCTCATCAGGTTGGCTCTCCTCATTGAGAATGATGACATCATGATGTAGGACAACTACATTATTTTTACAGTAAAATTAGAGATCAAGTTCAAGTTGAATTTCAACTTCAATTAGGATCCGTTAAAATTCATACAGCTCCAATCTGAACGCCATATCTCCTATCATATTGATCCAAATCCCGCAAATAATTATCCATTGGAAATCTAAGATTGATTCCTACAAGTCTCTTATTTATTATTTTGGATAATTCAGACTTTGTATTGGTCAAAATTAGGATTTATTTATTAGTCCGAGTCAATAACAGTCCTAGCCCAATAAGGAATAGGATTTATATATCTTTATTTAAGATATATTAAGTAGAATTCTTAATGGAGTCTAAGTCCTATTTTTAATCTACATCAACTAGGACTCTAAGTTTATTAGAGGGCTATATATACAGCCCAATGTTGTAACAAAAGGGAAAAAAAGCTTTTTTATCAATAATATTCTCTTGTTTTGGGTTTGTTTCCTTTCTATCTTTCTTGTAGATTCAAGGATCTATCGTGGTGAGAAGATGGTGATCTTCTTCATATCTCTTATGCCCTCTCCTGCTACATCAAGTGGATATATCGTGGTGAGAAGACGATAATCTTCTTCCTATCTCTTATGTCCTCTCCCGCTACATCAAGTGGATATATCGTGGTGAGAAGACGGTAATCTTCTTCCTATCTCTTATGTCCTCTCCCGCTATATCAAGAGGATCTATCATTGTGAGAAGATGGTGATCTTTTCCTACCCCCTCGTGCCCCCTCTCCTACTGCATTAAGTGGTTTCAGAGTGACGTTATTCCTAAGCTCAACTCCATTAATCATAGTTGGTGGCAATAACTCCATAAACGGTGATCTAGGATATTATCCAATTCAAGATTTGATCAAACAAAGTTTTCTTGCTTCTATCATTAGGAAGTATGAAGTTTTGAAACAGATTGAAACTAAGAACCAAGTTCATCAATTGATCATCGAAGAGGCTCACGGTCCAATGTCTTGGAGATCAACATACGAAGCTATTTAGGAAAAGCAAAACCTTAGTAAGGTGAATATTCCATATTTTCTTAGTTATGAGAATTTGTTTATTTGGATCGATAAAGTTGAGAAATTCTTTAAGCTTATGGAAATTTCTGAAGAGAAGAAGGTGAAAATTGTTTAATACAAGCTTGATGGTTATGCTTCATCTTGGTGGGAGCAAATTCAACTCCAAAGAACACGTGAAGGCAAACCAAAAATCTGCTTATGGCCGAAGATGCTTAAACTATTCAACATAAAGTTCTCAAAAGGGGATCAAAATCAAGAAAGATAGATCTTTGATCCAAGGGCTTCTGGAATTGAAATCAATGGAGACAACCATGAGGTATTAATTTCACATCTTAGTAACTGTCCTCTGGTATTGAATTATCAAATCGAAGAAAAGGTTGTGGATCACGTGGGAGACAAACAAATTAATGAAGATTTTATTGAGGTCCCCAAAGATTCTTTCTTTGATGAGTTAGAAAATCATTCAAAAGTGGCTTTGGATGTTACAAAAAATTTTCAAGAGACTATCGATGAAAAGTCATATGAATCAGTTGATAATCTTGAAGGCTGTAAGGAAGAGTTTTCTACTTGTGAAAATATTGACTGTGCTACTCAAGATTATTCTTTGAATTCATCAAAATCCAACTCTCTTGAGCAACTGGAGGAAATTTCTACAGGAGTTATTACAATGCAAGATTCAAAATTTGTTATAATATATTCAAATTATTATAGTAATTGTCAGTAAACTTTTGAAAAATACTTTTATTCCATGATAACAAATCATAATTTGGTGTATAAAAAAAATTTATTTCAAATAAGGTCGAAGGGAACCATGCAAAAGTTCAAGTGGTTGTGCCAAAAAAAAAGGAGATTAAAGTACCGAAGTCATTACTCGAAGAAATCTTATTTGTTTACATCATCAAGTTTTATATTAGAAATAGTTCAAGAGGAGTACAACTGCAACAACGGAGACTCCAATCTTTGACTTGAGGACAAGTCTTTTATAAGTGGAGGGGTTTGATTTAGGACAACTATATTCTTTTTATAGTAAAATTAGAGATCAAGTTCAAGTTGAATTCCAACTTTAATTAGGATCTATCAAGATTCGTACAGCTACAGTCTGAAGGTCATATCTCCTAAGATATTGATCCAAATCTAGCAAATAACTATCCGTTAGAATGTTGAGATTAATTCCTACAAGTCTCTTATTTATTACTTTGGATAATTCGGACTCTGTATTAGTCAAAATTAGGATTTAGTTATCAGTCCGAGTCAATAATAATCCTAGCCCAATATGGAATAGGATTTATATATCTTTATTTAAGATATGTTAAGTAGAATTCTTAGTAGAGTCTAAGTCCTATTTTTAGTCTATACTAAGTGGGACTCTAAGTTTATTAGAGGGCTATATATACAGCCCAATGTTGTAACAAAAGGAAAAAAAAAGCTTTTCTATCAATAATATTCTCTTGTTTTGGGTTTGTTTCCTTTTTATCTTCCTTGTGGATTCAAGGATCTATCATGGTGAGAAGATGGTGATCTTCTTCCTATCCCTTGTGTCCTCTCTTGCTACATCAAGAGAATCTTTCATTGTGAGAAGACGGTAATCTTTTCCTACCCCTCGTGCCCCCTCTCCCACTGCATCACATCGAATCTTTTTCCTCTTATTGGAAGGTAAGAAGCAAATTTATCTTGTATGATTTCGGAACTAGTTGGTGAATAAGTAGATGCTCTTTTGAGCTAGCTAATCTCAAAGAGGGCTCCTAACTTGATTTGAGCTCTAGCTCCTTTGGTGATCATCAACTGAGGTAGATGAACAACTGATACTTCTCAAGATAATGGTGTATGTTGGGTTGGGGATTTTCTTTGTCAATGCCATTTGACACTTTTTTCTGCAAAGGAGAAAACAATTAATCAATTTTTAATTATAATTCTATTTTATTGATCTCTCTATCATATTAATTAGGTTTTTACACTTAGATGCAAAGTCATATCCCACTAAATATGCAGAATTTGTAGCCAACCAGTACTATAAGGTATTTAGTTTACATAATACAAATGTCTACCACAAACCAGAGAAAAGTTCCACCAAGTATACCCAAATTTATGGAGCCACTATCAACCACTCAGGATAACTAGAGGCTCCCTAGAAGCATTCAAAATAACAAATAAAAATTGAGGGTGATTTGAATGCGTAATTAGAAATTGTGAGAAATCTAGCTAATAAGATAGAGACATGAAGAAAGAAAAGTATGATTTGATTAATTTAAGAAAGGAGTTATATGGCTTAAGAAAGGGCATACCCTCACTTTATAATTTAAAAAATTTAAATTCATAATCATAAATGATATAAAATAAGAAAGGGGATGGAAAAGGCTTGATGCTTGCCATTGCCTTACTTTTGTGCACTTAACTGAGTGGAATTTGATTTGGATGGGTGCTTGGTTTGATCCTTATCAAATGCTAGTAACTTTGCTAGATTTTAGAGTATGGCTAACTACCTCGGCGTGCATCAGCTGACCCCATTAAGATCTGAGGTATCATTAATGGCTTTTCACTTGGTGTCAGTTGACTTCTTTTGATTTTTGGTTCAAGAGAATGATTAGTGGCCTTAGTTTATACTAATCATTTCTAATTTGATAATCGATGGTCTCTTAGCTTGTTATCATTTATGTTTGAGTGTCACTAATGGCTTTTTAGCTTATATTGGCTAAGCTTGAAGTATAATTGATGATGTTATGCTTATTCTAATTATTTTTTATTTGAGAATCGATGACATCTTTGCCATATTATCGACTAAGTTTGAAACA
This sequence comes from Trichopus zeylanicus subsp. travancoricus, assembly GCA_005019695.1. Classification (NCBI taxonomy): domain Eukaryota; kingdom Viridiplantae; phylum Streptophyta; class Magnoliopsida; order Dioscoreales; family Dioscoreaceae; genus Trichopus; species Trichopus zeylanicus. Next base: position 14,105 of record RXID01021543.1, read on the forward strand.
TCATCAATGACTTTTGACCTTGTGTTGACTAAGCTTAAGTGTGACCAACAACTTTATGCGTATTATAGATTGACTTTTTTCGAACATGGCATTTGGCTAACTAACTAACATCAAGCATATCTTAGCTCTATTAGATTTCAAGGAATAATTAGCTGCCTAAGCTTATGCTAATTGTCTTTGATTTTATAATCATTAACCTCTTTGCTGTGTTGTCGATTAGGTTTTGAGGTGTTGCCAATGGCTTTGAGCCTATTGTCAACCAACCCTAATTATCTTGAATTTGACTTAATCCAAACTTGATTTTGGTCCTAGTCTAATCTGATTCAATTTGATGCTCAAAACTTGATTTTAATTTAAGTCTGATTTAATTCAATTTGATGTTCAAAACTTGATTTTGATCAAGTCTGATTTGATTCAACTCGATGTCTAAAACTTGATTTTGATAAAGTCTAATTTGATTCAACTTGATGTTCAAAACTTGTTTTGATCAAGTCTGATTTGATTAAATTTAATATTTAGAACTTGATTCGTCAAGTTTGATTTAATTCAATTCAATGTTCAAAACTTGATTTTGATCAAGTCTGATTTGATTTAGTTCAATATTCAGAACTCAATTTTGATTTGAGTCTAATTTAATTCAATTTAAGTCAAGTTCAACCCTTATTAGGTTCGTATTAGATCCTTAATAGATTTTAGATCCAACCCTTGATGAATTCTTATTGGATCCTTAATGGATCTTAGACCCAACCCTTACCGGGTTCTTAAGGCATCATCTTTCCCTTTCTTCACTTTTTCTTTTTGTTTTACTCTCCTATTCCCTTGTCTCCCACAAGAACTCTGCCACTATTGCTGCCCCTTAGAACTCATTGCCCCATGCTCCTACTTTTCTCTGAAGGATGCTCTGCTACCTACATCCAACAGGAGGGAACTAGGTGCCTAAACTTTGCTGAGTACCTCTCGCTGCTCCTCAGAATACATTGCTCAAGCGATCGAACCCGAGAGGACTAGACATCCAAACTTCACTAGGAATCTCCTTTGCTTCACTAACATTGTGGCCACCCATAGCTTTGAGCATCAATGTCTCTACCAACACCACAGTTACTTGCAGCCTTGCACACACCATCAACACCACTACCACCTGTAGTCTTACTCGTCGGTGGACCTTTATTGCCACCACAATCAATGAAACTCCACTAACACCGTAGCCACCCGAGGCCCTTTACATACTATGCTGCTATCCCTAGCCAGGAAACTCAACTTTTGAAGCCCTCCATGAAATTCCTTAAAGATAAAGGAAAGACGATGACAAGAACTCACTCAAACTATAACCAAAACAACAAATAAGCGAACAAAACAATTAAAATTCACAATTGGACTATAGGCCAATCTTTGCACTCACCAAATATCTATAAGCCAGTCTTCAAGCTCATAACCATTTGGGATTATAGGCTAGTCTTTGAGCTCACTAAATGTCTATAAGCCAACCTTCAGACTCACTAAATGTCTATAAGTCAATATTCGGGCTTGCAACTATTTGGACTATAGGCCAGCCTTCTAACTCATCGAATATCTATAAGTCAACCTTCAGACTTGTGATTATTTAGACTATAGGCTAGCCTTTGAGCTCTCTGAATGTCTATAAGCCAACCTTTGGGCTCGCAATCATTTGGACTATATGCTAGCCTTTGGGTTCGCTGAATATTTATAAGCCTACTTTTGAACTTACCGAATATCTTAAATTAGTCCTCAGACTCGCAACTATTAGACTATAGGCTAGCTTTTAGGCTTACTGAACATCTATAAGCCAACCTTCGAGCTCACAATTATTTATATTATAGGTCATCAAGATTTAAAACCTGAACCTAATCAAGTTGAACCAAGTCCAAACTAATCCAACCTAAGATCAAACACAAACATAATTTATTGAACCAAGTCCCAACCAAGCCATGCCAAGTTCGAACCCAAACTCAATCAGGCCAAACCAAGCTTCAACTAGTTCAAGTCTAACCTAAACAAATTTGAATATAACTAAATTGAGTTAGATTGACTCCCACTAGGTGTATCACCAAAGCCATCAATAGTATCTCAAATTTAGAATAGGGCAAAACATGAACCAGAAATAGGTCAAAGCCTGAACTAGAACATAAGACAAGCTTGACTAAGAGCAAGTTTGAATATAATTAAACCAAATCAAACTGAGTCCCGTTGGATGTGTTGTGAAGACCTTTGGCAACACTCTAGGGCTATGCCTAACTTCATAAGCAATGGGTGATGCTACCAACCCAACCTAAATCAAAGTAAGTTTGAACAAAACTAAATTGGGTCAAACCAAGTCCCACTAGGTGTACCATGAAAGCCACCAGCAACAATCCAGACCCAATCAATTATAAGTCAAGAAAGACAGTCGATTACCGAGTCCCACTGAGTGAGCTAGAAAAGCCATTGGCAATATCACAAATTTAATCAAAAACAAACCAATATAGGTCATTTATTATCAAATCAAATATGATTAACACAACCTAAAGTCATTAATCATTCCTTTAAATTAAATAGGATGAAATATAGGCTTGAACTCACTCACTCAGTCAGCCAAAATGCCTCATCCAAATAAGCTTAGTCAACAATAAGCTCAAAGTCATCGACAATACCTCAAATTTAATTAACAACAAGCCAAAATAGCTATTAATCATCAAATCAAAGATGATTAGCATAAGCCAAAGCTACTAACCATTCCTTCAAATAGGAAAAAAGGTAGGCTTGAATTTGGTCAATCAATCAGTGAGAATACCTTGTCTAAATAAGGTTAACTAACAACACGCTTAAAGTTATTGGTGACTCTTCAAGCCAGTCAAAGAAGCAATTGATGGTGCACCTTCAAATTAATCAATCTCAAAAGCCATTGATAACACGCTATTCAAGCTAGCTAACCCTAAAAGCGATTGGTAGTGCACCTTCCAAAGCCAATCAACCATCAAAAGATGTTGATGACTCTCCCTTTGAAGCTAAATCAGGCAAGTTGTCAGTCAAAAGAAGTTAATTACCAATGCTCAAATCTATCGGCCACACTTCAAGCTAAACCCAACAAACCATCAGTAACACTATGAAAAGAAGTTAAATGTTAATGTCCAAAGTTATCAACTACACTTCAAACTAAACCTAACAAGCCATCAGTAACACTATCAAAAGGAGTTAATTGTTAATGCTCCAAGCCATCAGCCACACTTCATGCTTGTCCTCTTTTCATCTCTTCATGTCCCACTAAATAATATCACCAAATCAAGTCATCAACATCTACTATGGATCTAGTCAAGACTTGCCTGAGCCAAACTCCACACGGTGCAGTATGCATGAAAGTGGAGCAGTAACACATATCAAAGCCTCTTTCTCACTTTCTCTTTTTTTTATTCACATATTTTTTCTGATTTCAGAATTTATCATAAAGTGAGAACATGCCCTTGCTTAAACTATATACCATTTCTCCAATCAATTAATACCATGCTTTCTTCCCTTTTTTGTGTCTCTATTTTTATTAAATAGGTTTCTTGCTTAGGAGGTTCTCCAATAATTAATGGGTTAATTAACGATAGGGACTTACATCTGTTGGAAGTCAATATTTTTCACAATACCTGATTGTGCATTTAAATTATATATTTTGATTTATGCATCAAGGTTACTTTCCAGGGTCTTTTCTATCTTGGGCCACAAATTCCAATCCCATAAATAACTTAAAATAGTTAAGGTCATTCCAAGGCTAACTCATTTACATAAAGAGATTCATTTTGATCCTCTTTGGAAAACACAAATCCTTTTCCAAATTGATGAAAGAGGATGCTCCATTCATTTAGGATCAAAAATACCAACAAATCTTTGAAGAGATTAAATAATATTTGTTAAAATCACTAATCTTGCAAGTACCCGTGTTTCGTAGACCCTAATCACTAATCACTAATCCTTTATATGACCATAATGGAAGGGTCTTGGGGGCACTTCTCAACCAAAATAATGAAAAAAAAAAAAGAAAATGCATTCTACTATTTAGGTAGAATACTAGTGGGGGTAGAAAATAACTACTTTTCCATCAAAAAGAATTATTTGGCACTCATATTTATAGTCAAGAAGCTTAGGCATTATTTACTTTCTCAGCATGTCATTTTAATATCAAGGGTTGATCTCATAAAATACCTAATAACCAGTCCCATACTCACTAGAAGGCTAGTAAAATAGGCTAAACCTCATGAAGTACGATATCAAATTCACTTCCCAAAAGGTAGTTAAAGGACAAGCCCTTACCAATTTTCTCATAGCTTATCTAGTGCTAGACAACTCTCCATTGAGTCATGAACTCCCTGATGAAGAAATATTTTTTGTCGAGGAAGGAGAACTCTACTAGAAGCTACATTTTGATGAGATGTCATCCATTAAACAAAGAATCAGGTCAAAGTTTTCATAAATTAAAGTAGGCATTGGACTCGTATTTGCCACCCTAAATGGGGGCATTTTATGATACTCATGTTCCCTCTCAAAACCATGCACAAACAATGAGATTGAATATGAGGCCCTAATTGCAAGTCTAGAAATGATCTTTAATATGAAAAATATCGCGCCTACATATTTTTGGTGACTCATAATTAGTCATCAATCAAGTGGGAGGTGGATATAACATCCATAAATTCGAACTACTAAAATATTATGAAAAGACTCAAGAACTCAAGGAACAACTTCCACATGTTCAAATAATTAAGGTTGTATGGTCCATCAATATGAAAGTTGGTTCGTTAGCCAAGTTAGCCAAGATATTGGCTAATCCTAACCAAAGAAAAATCCTAATCACAATACATAGATAGGTGATAAGTTTAGTCTTTAGTATCAAGTATGAGAAGACTGAATCTAAGGTAATAAAGGTAGCAACAGATTGGAGAATACCATTTACTAACTACTTCAAAAATAAAAAATTTTCAAAAAATAAATCAGTGCAAATACAACTCAGGCAGAGGACTATACACTTTTTGCTCATTAGTGACACCCATTATTGAAGGTTTTTTTATTTACTACATCTAAACTACCTTTCAAACAAAAAGGCAAGAGAGGTCATATACAAAGTGCACTTTGAGATTTGTGAAGCTCACTAATCAGCTCCAAAAATGATAATGAAAATCAAGTGTGCCAGTTGCTATTAGCCCATGATAGCAAGAGTTTGCATTGAATATGCAAAAAAAATCACTTATGTCAAATTCGCAATGATTTTATTCATCAACACCTAAATCTTTTACATCCAATAATATCCTCATGGACATTTGAAGTATAGAATATGGATATAATAGGCCCAATTAAGTCATCTTCTTCCAAATCTCACCACTTTATTTTAGTAGCAATCGATTATTTCTCTCAATGGGTAAAGATAATCCTACCGCAAGACTATTTTTTTTCTTCCGGAAAAACATCCTATACTAATTCGGTATTCTTGGAAGGATCATTTTTGCCAATTGACCATGCTTTAGAAACTTCAAGGTGGGACAATTCATGCATTATCACAATATAGATTGGAGGTATTCATCTATCTACAATGCAAGGGCAAATAACCTCATAAAGGCATTCAATAAGACCCTCTCCAAAATATTAAAGAAATTTATGAGGTAAGAAAAGACATTCGTAAATATCTAGGGCCTACAACAAGATGGCCCAGCTCAAATCTTTCTATAAGGAAGAAATAGTTTTAGTATTAAGAAGACTCATAATCCCAAGTCAAAATAAGAAAGGCAAATTTGAGCCTAATCAAGAAGGCTCTTATATCATCAAAATGGTATTTGAAGGGGGGATCCTATCAATTGATTAATGAAAAAGAGGAAAGACCTATGCCACTGATCAATGTCCAATTCCTAAAGACGTATTACGTATGAGCCTTTTGGGAAAACAACAAGAAATAAAATTGCCTATGTTTTGTCTATAACGGTACATCCAACTTTTTCAAGAGAATATCCGATCAAACATGCATTCCATGTTTTTTGAAACAAAACATGAACACAAAATCCCAAATGACAAACTAAGTCCATCTTGCATGATAATTAAGCTTGTATTGATATGGTAAATCAAATCCACCTTTCAGTGGTAAATTAAGCCCATATTGCATGGTGATTGAGCCTGCATCCACATGGTAAATCAAGTTCACTCTCACATGACAAATTAAGTCCACTCTTATATCGGAAATAAAATTCTCATTTACATGGTAAATGAAGTCCACTTACACATGATAATTCAAGTCCACTTACATGTAGTTAATTAAGTCCACTTCTATATGGTAAATTAAGTTCACTTTCATGTATCAAATCAAAATCCATCTTGTGTGGTGAATCCAATCCACTTTCACATGGAAAATTAAGTCTATTTTTATATGAAAAATTAGTTTCATCTTGTGTGGTAATCAAGCTTATATTCACATGGCAAGCTAAGTCCATTTTCATGTGGAAAATCAAGTCTATTTTCATATGGCAAATTAAGTCTACTTTCATGTGATAACTCTAGTTCATTTTTATATGGTAAATCAAGTCCACCTTCATATGACAAATTAATTCTACTTATATGTGAAAAATTAAAATCTACCCTCAAATGGTAAACCATATTAGAACACTAGCACAAGGACTAGTATGTAAAAATTATTCACACCCTCTTCTCTCATCAAAACTTGAGAAGATGATACAAAGGGGACACTTTGCTTGGGTTGACTTAAATCATAGTCAAATTTGATCAAAAATTGAATTTGATTCGAGTCCAAATTATTGAAAAATTCAGTCTTAAGCTAAATTCAATCCAAGTGAATTGAGTGGGCCAAATGTTTGGACCAAAATTAGGCCGACAATTAATCCAAGATATGAACTAAAATGAGAATATAAAATTCTTATAAATAGATCCTTAACTAGAATTTTCTTACAAATAAGTTCTCGCTAAAAAATTCTTGAAACTTACTCAAATTATATATAGGTCCTTACAAAATTTAGGATTTGTGAATAAAGACCTCAAAAATTTTATATTCACAAATAAACCCCTTGAATTTCAACTTTTTTGCAAACTACCCCCTTGAAATTTTTTTTAATAAATAAGTCCAAATGCTATAAATGAAATTTTACGAAGAGGACTTTGAAAATTTTAAAGCCTTACAAATAAGTCCATTTTACAAAAAGGCCCCCCTAAGATTTGTAAATTTACAATTTGGTTTGAATTTTCTAAAAAAATTTTGACATAGCCCCCTCCTAAAATTAATATCACACGTGAGTACAATTTTATTTCATAACAAACATTATCCATATTCACAACAAATAAAACAAAAAAGGGAACCAATAAGATTTCTAGTTCAAAATTTGAATGAATCTAGGTCAATCCAATTTAATCTTCTTGATGCCTATAAAAGTATGAGAACTTACAAAGCAAGAGAGGATAAGCAGATCATCGAGGAGGATCAAAGAGATGAAGTAAGAAATCTTCACTTATCTTTTTTTATTTTCTTTGCTCCTTTTGTTGTTAATCTTTAGCCTTATTCTCTATGTTCCAACGAGATACCCGTGCTCTTGCACTCGCCTTGCTCCTTCCTGCCATGGGTCATCCATCTCCACGTGGCCAACACCTATGGCCACTGCATGCTCACTCCAAACACCACCACAGTTCACATCACCGTGGCTCTTTCATCACCAAATTTCCTGCTCCTCCATAGTCAGCCAATCACTGACAACTTTCACAACCTTCCAAGCTGCCATGGGGTATCTCTCCTCACTTGCAGCTGACTATGCTCAAGTTGGCCTCTCCTGCTTTACCTGACCCATGCCTGGAGTAGCCCTTCATTGACTTGTGCCCCCATTGCCCCAAGTTTGCCAGTCTATGCTTAGCCAACCCCCTCCCCTACTCACCACACCCATGCTCTTGTGGCTTCTCCCTATCGGCCCATAGCCCTGCCTGCTAGTTGACTTTGTTCGCACCTTGCCAGAGCCCCACTAACCAACCTCCCAAGCTCATGGCCAAACATATAGGTTTGTGCCTCACATGACCTTCTCTCTTGCTCACCAACTCACTACCCCTGCTCACTGATTGGAGCTGATTATTGCCACTTGCAGTTGGATCAAAATCATCCTTACCAGATCTAGCCAAATTTGAGTGGATCCAGCCCAAACCTGGAGGAAAAGGGCTTGGTCCTACTCTAGCAGAGAATAAAACAAAAGAGAAGAAGAAGAAGAGTTTGAAAATAAAAATAAAAAAGGGGTTATGCCTATAAAAAAAAGAAGTTTAGGCTAGTAGTGAAGAAAAATAAAAAAAAGAAAGGAAAAAATGTCGCTCACAAACAAAAATGCTACCTCGATTTTTGTGCAACTACCAACTGACTTAGAATCAACCTATAAGCTCACCCAAAGGTCAATTTAGACCTAATATCAACCTGTGGGCTTGTCCAAAAGTTAATTTTAACTCAAGGTAAATCTGCAGGCTCACCTAAAAGTCAATTGGCTTAGGGCTAGCTATGGAACTCATCCAAAAGCCAATTTTAACTCAAAAGTCAACTTGCGAGCTTTCCTGAAAGTCAATTCTAACTCAAGGCTAGCCCACAAATTTGCCTAAAAGTTAATTAACTTTGGACCAACACATGAGCATATTTGAAAGCCAATATCAACTTAAGGCCAATTGCAAGCTCACCTGAAAGTCAATTCTAACTCCAAACTAGCTTGTGGGCTTGTTTGAAAGTTAATCAGCTTATAACCAGCCTGTAGGCTCTTTCAAAAGTTAATTTTGACTCAGGGTCAGCCCACAGGCTTGCTTGAGAGTCAATTCAATTTAGGACTAGCTTGTAAGCTTGCTTGAAAGTTAATTCAGACTCAAGGCTAACCTACAGACTTCCTTGAAAGTCAAATCAACTAAAAGCTAACTTGCAAATTGGCTTAAAAGTCAAATCAACTAAAGGCCAACTTACAGACTCACCTGAAAATCAAATCAACTCAAGGTCAGCTCGCAAGCTCACCCAAAATCAATCCAATCAATTGATAGCTCGAGAGCTCTCTAATCAATTAATCAAATTAATTAACATAAATCAATCAAATTAATTAACTTAATTAAATTAAATCTAAGGTAATTTTCTTGAGTTAATCCAAGTCAAATTAGCTTAGACCGGGTAAGCCTTGTTTAAATCGGGTAAGCCTTGTTTGACATGATTTTTTTACAATCAAATTTGATTAAAATATTATTAAAATTGAAACTTGTATATCACTAAATTATACCTCAAATATGGGTCTCAATTAGACTTAAATCACATCTAAGTTTAACCAAAAATTGAACTCAATTTGATCCTAAATTCTTCAGAAATTTGAGCTCAAAGACCCCCCACACACCGCAAAACCCAACAAACACCCCCCCCCCCCCCCCCCCCCCCCCCACCCCACCCCCCCCCCCCCCCGCCCCCCCCCCCCCAACCCCACAAAAAAAACCCATAAAAAAAAGAAAAGAAGCCCCAAATGGAAAAATCTCATATAGAAAACCAAATCAATAGAGGGAGACTCAAAGAGTAAGAATTGATTGGTATCTGCGAGCCCGCAAATTTTGGATCCTTAAAAGAGGAATGAGATTGCTAAGTCAAAAAGAGAGAGAGAGAGAAAAAAAAAGAGAATAAAAAAATGAGGAAAAAATTGAATTGCATGCCGAAAGTAGGAGGACTGACCCAGACTTATCTCAGTATATTATTGACCAAGAAAGATTACCCAAATAGTAAGTATTGGTTGGCATCTGTGGATGCATAAATTTTGAAAATTGAGATTAAGAGGCATTCGAGATCAGAGGCAAAGTCAAAGAAGTAACTAACAAATAGGAACATGGTGAAACTAATGAAGTCGCTCGACAAATAGATTCCTGAAGAAATCATTGCACTAGGGAAAATGTATACGAAGAGGTCAATCGGTGACTTTTGAGACCAAAATCATCCTTGAACTTCAACAAACCTAACCAAGTTGGAGGCGTTAATTGAAGATGAAAATGATATATCACCTATCTACTAAAATATTTTCAAAATAATAAATCTATGAAAAAATTTTCTTTCAAAAAAAGATAAGTACGTATGCTTTACATCATTCACGACTTTGAATGTTATAATCAAAGTAAAAAAAAATCACTTTATAAGGTTACTTCTCTTGATATTCGTACGCTAATATGGCCTTCTAAAAGATGAAATATCAATATGAGGTACTACAGTTTGACAAGCACCATTCAAGATAGGTGCTCATTGATCTACCTAATTATTATAGCATGTTCTACTCCAACATGTCAATATGGTATTATAGAAGACAAATCTCATGAAAACAATAACTTTCAGCCTTATCCTCATTTTTGTAAGACATGGTATAGAAGACAATGTGAAGAAACTTCAGGGTTTCCCTCGAGATAGCCCTAAGAAATCAAAGTCAAATCGCTTGGACCAACTGATCCAGACATCAATCACTATCTAAAGTGATCAAAATTGGGAGAATATCACTCCCCAGGTCCCTCGATTCAATGACTACTCCAATATAGGTCGAGATTTCTTCTCCTAACTATTGTCAAGGGACAGTCTTTACATTATGGATGCAAGAGATCTAATCCACATAAAAAAAAGTGAAATCCTCTTTATCAAAATAGGATGTTTTCCTCAAAAATAAATACCATACTCCTTTGCTATTCTATGCAAGGATGAAAATAGGGAATGCTCACATCTAAAGCATATGAGCATATGCAACAGCTCGCTTCTAAAGATACATGATGATGTCACCTAAGCATATATTGTGAATGCTCAATCGAACATTGAATCCATCCTTCCAGAGAAAAAAAATGGTAAAGTCATGTCTTTTCCCACTCAAACGCTTAAGAAAAGCATATTGATAAAATATTTGAATTGGACAATCAACCTATTGGGTTAATACCGAGTGAGAATCTTCATTTTTCACCATCAAGAGGTTGCAGGATAGGAAAATTGACTTTGTTGTCAAATATTCACAAAGGTAGCATATAGCGAAGACTTCAAAAATATAAAAAAGGGTGATAAGGGATTCTTCTTTCACCTTAAAATACTGAGGGCAAGTACAATTGTCTCCCCTAATGTTTAAAAGACGTCTATTATCATGGCATTCAAAGAAAACTAATATATATAATGCTTTCTATTACTTCTATAATTAATAGATCAAGTTAAAAGTCATGAAATCCTTGACAAAAACTTCAAGCGGACTATTTATATAGTAGTAAAACTAAATATGCTATTCTAAAATAGCAGAAAAAGTATACCATCTCCAATATGGCAAACTCAAACACATCACCTCCAAAGTGGTAAAATTAAACTTACCTCCAAAATGGTAAAAGCAAATATCTCATTTATGAAGATTACAAAGTTAAACTGCTATCTCTGACCTAGTAAAATCAAAGTAGCAACTTTGGAAACAAGCCAAGTAAAGTCTATTTTGCGTAGTGATCAAACCTACATTTAGATGGCAAACTAAGTCTATTTTGCATGATTATCAAGCTCACATTTATATGAAAAATCAAGTCCTCTTATTGTGACAAATCAAATCCACTTTCATGTGGCAAATTAAGTCTACTTTCACGTCATAAATCAAATCTACTTTTATGTGGTAAACTAAGCCCACTTTTATGTAGCAAATTAAAGTCCATCTTGCTGGCAATTGAGCTTGTATTTACATGGCAAACTAGGCCCACTTTTATATGGTAAATTAAAGTCCATCTTGTGTGATGATCAAGCTCATATTTATATGACAAAGCCCATTTTTACGTGGTAAATTAAAGTTCATATTGCATGGTGATCGAGTCCATATTTACATGGCAAACTAAGCCCATTTTTATGTGATAAATTAAAGTCCGTCTTGCATGGTGATCGAGCCTGCATTTACATAGTAAACTAAGCCCACTTTAGCATAGTAAATTGAAGTCCAACTTGTGCAGCAAGCAAGTCCACATCTACATGACAAATTAAATCCATTTTTATATAGCAAAATAAGTCCATCTCGCATAGCAATCTAGCTCATATCTACATGGCAAACTAAGTCCACTTCTATGTGGTAACTTAAGTTCACTTCCATATGATAACCAAAGTCCATTTTTACATGATAATTTAAACCCATATAGCCAACCCTTGGAAGGTTAACATGGGCACAGGTACTCAAGGTTTATTCGCACCCTCTCCTCTAGTCAAAACTTGAGAAGAGGATGTGAAGGGGGTAATTTATTTGAGGTGATTTTTATTATAATTAAATTTAATTGAAATATGATTAAAATCAAAACTTGTATGCTACTAAATTATGGCTCAAATGTGGATCTCAATCAAAATTAAATCATATCCAAATTTGACCAAAAATTGAGCTCAATTTGAACATGAATTCTTTAGAAATTCAGGCTCAAACTAAAGTGGACTGAGTGGGCTGGATACTTGGACCAAAATTTGGTCCAAAATTCATCTAAAATCTGGACCAAAATGTCAAAATATAATAATTTTACAAGTAGGTTCTTGGACAGCATAAATTTTTATAAATGGGTCTTTGGTCATATTTTTCTTACAAATAGATCTCTGAAATAAGAATTTTATGAAAATAATCTGATAAAATCTTAAAAATACAATCAATCCTGCAAAATTTAGAGTTTACAAATAAACCCCTCAAAAGATCCATAATTATCATTTGATCCTACTGAAATTTTGGATTTGTGAATAAACCCCTCCAGAATTCTTTATTCACAAATAAATCCTTAAAATCCTATATTTTGTAAATAAGTCTCTCAAGAATTTTTATTTGAGAATAAGTCTAAATTTTATTCATAAAGAACTTTGAAAGTTCCAAAATTTTATAAATAAGTTATTTTGCCGGAAAAAATTCTAAAAATCATAAAATTACAATTTAGTGTAATTTTTTAAAAAAAATTTAAATAACCCACGAATTTTGTACTTTTGCAAAGAATATAATTTCAACCATAATTTGAAATTTGAACAAGATTTGCACCTATAATTCAAAGATCTAAACTAAGGATCTTATCTTTATCCAAACCAAAGAATCCATATCCATAACAAGTCTCATCTATAACCAAATAAATTGATCATCAATTCAATTTTTGAAAGGAGAATCTAATTGTTTTAGTAATTCAAATTGTGATTCTGTCATCTTCTCAATTCCAATCTAATTGTTTTAGTAATTCAAATTGTGATTCTGTCATCTTCTCAATTCCTATATAAGCCTCGTAACATTGAAAAAAAGGAAGGAGAACTTGAGAACTAGGAACTGGCATCTGAAATATGAGGATAAGAATCAAAACTTGTAGCCAAAAATTAGAGATTGGATGAGTTCTTCTAGTTAGCCCTCTCATCTTTTATGTGAGCTTTCGACCTCTCTCTCCTCTTTCTTTGTCTTCCCATAGGAATAGTCTTCATCGCACTATATCCCCATCCTACATTAGCCACCACACTTGCCCACGAGGAAGACCTCCTCACCTGCTCTAAGTTCCTCCATGCCTTACTCGTGCCACCAGCTAGCCCAGCCACCCAGCCCACCTAGTCATTAGCCTACATCTTCCCGGTCTGCCTAGCTACACCAAGGTTATCTCCCCTCGCCTCACACCATCTCCTGCTTGTTGCGCCGACCTACATCTCCCTTGCATTACCCATCCCATCAGAAAAGATAAGAATGGTCTAGATCCAACCAACCAAATTTGGTAAGCTTACCAAATATCTATTTGGATTAAAGTTATGAGCTCATCAAATGTCTATTCGAACTAAGCCCAGTCTACAGGCTCGTCAAATATCTATTTGCACTAAGGCCAGCCCGTAGGCTTGTTAAATGTCTATTCGAACTATGGCTAGTTTGTGAGCCACCAAACGTCTATTTAGACTAAAGCCAGCTTGTGAGCTCATCGAATATCTATTCAAATTAAAGCAAGCCTACGAGCTTGCCAAATGTTTATTTAGACTAAGCCTAGCTTGCAAGCTTGCTAAACATCTAAATCAAGATTAGCTTGTGAGCTTGCTGAGAATCTAGGTAGCTCAAGGTCATAATGACAATTTGAGGGCTTTCGAACCAAATCGATTAAATCAAAGTAACTCAATTGTATTGAACAAATAAAATCATATTGACTCGAATGGATCACTAAAAATTAATCAAATATATAGACTAAAGCTCATATTGAGTTAGACTCAAATCTAAATTAAGTTAATACAAATGAAATCGGTTTTGACCTAACCCTAATCAGGTCTAAATTAGATCAATTTGAGATTGAATTAAACTCGAACTAAACCCTAATTGAGTCAAATCAGATATGAATTAAACTCTAGTTGGGTTAAATCAAGTTTAAACTAAAATTAGATTAAACCAAATTTGAACTAAACCCTTGTTTGGTCAAACTAGCTGGAATTAGACTCTAAATGGGTTAAATAAAATTCGAAATCAAATTCTAATTGAGTTGAATTAAGTTCAAACTAAACCCTAATCGGGTTAAGTCAAACTCAAATTCAAATCAAAACCAAGTTGAACCTGAATCAACTTAAACTTGAACCTAAGTCCACTAAGGTTCAAACTCAAATCCATTTGGAATCCATTAAGAACCCACTAAGGGTCAAATCCAAGATCCATTAAAAATCCATTAAGAATCCATTAAGGGTTGGATCTAAGTTCCATTAAAGATCCATTAAGAACCCATTAAGGGTGAGATCTAAAATCCATTAAAGATCCATTAAGAACCCATTAAGAGTCGAATCCAAAATCCATTACAGATCAATTAAAAACCCATTAAGAATCGAATTCAAAATATATTAAAGATCCATTAAGATCTCATCAAGGGTTAGACCCAAGATCCATTAAGAACCTATTAAGGGTCAGATCCAAAATTCATTAAAGATCCATTAAAATCTCATCAAGGGTTGGACGCAAGATCCATTAAGGACCTGATAAGAACCTATCAAGATTTGGATCCAATATCTATTAAGGATTCAATAAGAACCCAACCAGAATCAAATGAAACTAGACTTGATCAAAATTATGTTCTGAACATTAAACTAAGACAAATCATATTCATATCAAATTCAGTATTGCCCCAATTAGAGTCAATGATTAGTATTTGACAAATGTTCTTCTAAAAATCAATGCCAATCTTGGTGAATTAATTTCATCATTATAAATTGAATATTTATTGTCAATGTTAAAAGTGATTTTGAGAGTGGATATGTCACATGGTTCCCCTAATTATGTTAGAAGGCATCAATGTAAACCCTAAATACCAAAGATTCTAAAAAGAGAAAATCGAAACATATCATTATCCCTTAGCAAGGGGTTAGTGAATCACAAGTCAATCAAGTCCTAAATATTGAATTGAACAAAATCATATTTGAACCAAAGTCAAGCCTGAACTTCTAACCATGCAAACCAAATTAAGGCAAGTGTGAACTCACTTAATCAGTCAATCATAACACCTTATTTAAACAAGACCAATAGCATACTCAAAGTTGTTGGCTACACTTTGAAGCTAGTCAACCCCAGAAGCTATTGATGATGCATCTTTCAAGCCAAGCCAACCCAAAAGCATTGACATTCTTTAAATTTAATCAACAACATACCTAAGAAGCCGTTGATTATCAAATCAAACTAAACTAAGGTAGGTTTAAACTCACTTAGCTAGTTAGTTATAATACCTTATTCAAACTAAGTTATCACCTATGCCTTATTGGCTATAGAAATACTCCAAATTATGAAGTTATCATCTATGTCTTATCGGTTATGAAAATGCTTCAAATCATAAAGTTATGACCAATGCTTTATTGGCTAATGAAAATATTTCAAACCATCAATTCGAATTAAGGTAGGCTTGAACTCGCTTAGTCACTCGACTATGATGCCTTATTCAAATGAAATTATTGCATATGTCTTATTGACTATAAAATACTTCAAACTATGAAATTATCACCACGCCTTATTAGCTAATGAAAATACTTCAAACCATCAAACTGAACTAAAGTAGGCTTGAACTCACTTAGTCAATCAACTACAATGTCTTGTTCAAATAAAGTTATCACTACACCTTATTGGCTATGGAAACACATCAAATTAAGAAGTTATCACCTACACCTTATTGGTTATAAAAATATTTTAAATTATGAAGTTATCACCTATGCTCCATTGACTATGAAAATACTTCAAAACTATAAAGTTATCAACAAGGTCTTATTGGCTATAGAAACACTTAAAATCACAAAATTATCAAGGCCTTATTTGTTATAGAAACACTTCAAACCATGAAATTATTTCCTATGCCTCATCGTCTTATGAAAACACTTCAACCACGAAGTTATCACCTATGTCTTATTAACTATAGAAATACTTTAAACAAAATGAAGTTATCACCTATGCCTCACTGGCTATGAAAATACTTCAAACCATGAACTTATTGTCAATGCTATATTAGCTAACAAAAATACTTCAAATTAGAAAGTTATCACCAAAGCTTAAAGCTATCAGGGATACTTCAAGATAATCCTGACAAGCAGCTGGCAATGCCATCTAATGAAGTTATCGTCGAAACTCAAAAGTTATTGCAAACACTTCAAACTCCTCTTATTTCTTTCCATGTCTTGTTAGACAACACCATTAAACTAAACCATCAACATCTGCTAACAATCAAATTACGATCTACGCGAGCCAAACTCTGTGCAATCGAGCATGTGTGAGCAGTGTAACAACAAACATTGAGCTCTTTTCATTCTCTTTCTTATTTTGTATTCAAATTTATTAAAATGTAAAGTGAGGGTATGCCCTTGCTTAAACCATGTATTCTTTTTTTTCTTTAAAATTAATAAAATGATGCTTTCTTCTTTACTATTGTATCTCTATTTTATTAACTAGGCTTCTCACTTTAGAAATTTTTTAATGATTGTTATGGTAACTAATAATAGGGGCTTGCACATGTTTAGAAGTCATATTCTCATAATACCTAATTATGCATTCAAACCACTACACTTTTAATTTATTATTTTGAGTTTACTCCTCAGGGTCTTCACTATCCCAAGAGGTTAATTTTGATCTTGGAAACCTGAATCAAATTAGTGTAAACCCAACCTTAATTGGGTTCAAATTAGGTCAACCCAAATAAAATAAATTTCAAGCTAACCCTGAGTGGGCTTAATAAGGTTTGAACCTAACCCTAAATTGGTCAAATCAAATTTGAACCAAATTTCGGTTAGGTCAATCCAAAACTATTGGTTTAGACCTAATACCAATTGGGTTCAAATTAGGTTAACATGAAATCAAACCAAATTCTAACCAAACTTTAATTGGTTTAAGTAAAGTTTAAATTAAACCTTAAATCAAGTTCAAATCAAACCCTAATTCGGTTGAACCAATTTTGAACCAAATCCTAATTTTGGTCAACTTAGGTCAAAATCAAACCTTAATTGGGTCAAATCAAGTTTGAATGAAATTAGAATTGGGTTAAACTAAGTTCAGACTAAATTCTAATTAGATTAAACCAAGTTCAAACTAAATCTTAATTATGTCAAATTAAATTCAAACCAAACTCTAATTGGGTCAAACTAAGTTTAAACTAAACTCTAACTCTAATTGTGTAAATCAAGTTCAAACTAAACCCTAATTAAATAAACCAAGTTACAAACCAAATCCTAATTGGGTCAGATTAAACTCAAACTCAAACTCAAACCAGGTCAAACTAGAACCCAAAACTAGGTCAAACCTAAACTTAAATCAAGTCAAACTTAAATCAAGTCAAACCTGAACTAAAACTAGATCAAACTTGAACCAGAACTAGCTCAAGCCTAAACTAGAACCAAGCTGAACCAAAACTAAACTAGTTTGAATTTGGATCCAAGATCAATTAAGAATCCAATAAGAACTCAATTAGGATTGGATCTAAAATTTATTAAGGATCCAATAAGAACCAAGTTAAGAGTTGGATTCAAGATTTATTACGGATCCAATAAGCATATAAAGGGTTGGATCCAAGATTAATCAAGGATCTAATAAGAATCCAACAAAGGTTGAATTCAAGATTCATTAAGAATCAAGTTCGAGGCTCAATGAGAATTCAATAAAAGGTCGAATTTGACCCAAATTAGACATGAATCGCAATCGAAATCTGAATATTGAATTGAATTAAATCAAACTTGAATCAAAATAAAGTTCTAAACATTAATGTAAATCAAATCATATTCAAACCAAAATAAAGTTTTGAATATCATACTAAGTTTAAATTAGATTTGAACCAAAATCAAGTTTTAAACATTGAACAAAATTAAATTAGACTTAATTAAAATCAAATTCTGAACACCGAATTGAATCAAATCAAACTTAAACCAAAATTGAGTTTGAATTTTAAACTAAATTAAAAATAGGCTTGAGGTTACTTAGTCAATCCACCGAATACTATATTCAAAGGAAGTTAACTAATAGTAAGCATAAAGTCATTGATCACACTTCAAGCTTAGCCAACACAAGCTTAGAAGTCATTAATGATGCTTCAAATTTAATCAATAATATATCAAAGAGTCTACAAATTATTGAATCAGAAATGATCAACACAAACCAAGATCACTTACCATTTTAAGTCAAGCTAACGTAGGTTTAAACTCATCTAGTCAGTCAGTCAAATATCGTATTCAAAGAAAGTCAATCGATAATAAGCATAAAGCCATCAGTCACTCTTCAAACTCAATCAACACAACTCAAAAGTCATTAGTGACACTTCAAATTTAATCAACAATAAGCCAAAAGAGGTCATCATTTATTAAATCAGAAATGGTTAGCATAAGGTAAGGCTTCTAACCATTTTAAACTGAATAAGGTAAGGTTGAACTCGCTTAATCAGTCAGCCAAATTTTTTATTCAAAATAAGTCAATTGGCAACAAGTATAAAACAATCAGTTACACTTCGAGCTTATCTAACACAAGTTTAAGGCTATTAGTGACACTTTAAATCTAATCAACAGCAAGCCAATAGACCATTCATTAACAAATTAAAAATAATTAGTATAACCAAAGGTCGCTAATCATTCTCTTAAATCAAATATCAAAAGAAGTCAACTGATAATAAGCAAAAGTCCTTCAGTGATACTTCAAATCTTAACAGGGTCAATTGACATAATTCAAAGCTATCAACTACACCCTAAAGTTTAGTGAAGTTATTAGCATTCATTAAGCATCAAACTAAGGTGCATTTAAGTCAAGTTGCACTCAATCAAGTGCAAAATAGTATAGCAACAAGCCTTTTTATCCTCTTTCTTATTTCATATCATTTATTATTATGAATTTAAATTGCAAAGTAAGGGTATGCCCTTCCTTAAGTCATATATTCTTTTCTTGGATCTTTCAAATCATGCTTTTCTCTCTTTATATCACTATTTTATTAGGCAAATTTCTCACTTTAGAAGATTATTGATGATTATCAAGATAATTAACAATAGAAACTTACACCTATTGGAAATCTGTTCTCACAATTTTTGATTATGCATTATTTTAAGATTACTTTTTGGAGTCTTTAACTATACGGAGCGGTCAATTTGGCTCCACACTCTTGCATATCGATACTAGACTATATGTAAAATTTCAAAAATTTTAGTTTGATAAGTGAACATTTGCATGAGTAGTAAGTGTCTTATATCATATCTTTTACTCTTCTAAAAGTAGGAATCTCTCTTAACTTTAGATTTATTAGATTATGTCATATTGATTTTGGTTTCTTAGTGTGACAAGGGATTTGAGAAAAGGTTTAATATTTTAAGATTGATTTTATCAATTTTTGAAATAGCCTAGTGATTTAATTTAAGGAGTAATGAGAATTTTATGCACTGTATTTGGAGAAATTATTATTATTGAAGATTGATATTTAAATTCTTATTTTTACTCACAATGTTTATTTGGAATTGTCAATATGGAAGACGGATATATATCGAATACTCTTATGGTTAGAACTACATCCATGCAATCGTATGATATGCCGGTATGTTTAAGCTTAGCATGTGATTTGAGTTACTTTGGTTTAAGTAAAAAAATATGGATGATGTGTGATGATTAAGCACTTAAGGTTTGTATATAATGGTGTTTTTAATAAATAAAAAATAATGGTTATTTTTTAATAATGGTTACTTTTGATAGTCTACTTGATTAAAGTTGTGGATTTGTAATTTCAACATTCATTGTTTAGACAAGAATAAGAAAAGTTTATTTATGAAATTTAGTTGACCATAAGAATATAAGAGATATATGTTGTGATATAATAATTATTTGTATATAAGTTATCAGATTATTTTGCATTAAGAATATTAAAGATTTTATGAATTAAAATTAGAATGTGCAGTAAAGATATACTAGGTATAAATTGCTAGAATTTTCTGATGATTTTCAAAAGATTTAAACTTTTTTATTCAACTTATTCATATTGTAAATTATAAAAATTTTGGGACCAAATTGAAGCAAATTAATTATGCTAATAATCATCTTAGAGAATTGGAGTTATAGTTCAATAATCATTTGTTTCTTGAAAATTCACCCTCTTGGCGGTGATGTCTTTTGGTGTTTGTGACTAACTAAGTTAACATTTTTTTTGTATACCTTTTGAGAATCTTGAGAGGGTTAGAAATGTAACAAACTCAATCTTACTTTTCCTCATGTACTTTCTAAAGTTCATAATATATTTAGTGTGTGTACACCATAGAGAGCATTCCATATCAGAGTCACATATTAAACTTTGTACTTTTATAGTTTATTAAGGATCTTTATAATAAGGAGTATCTCATTGTTTTAAGAGCAGAAAAGAGCAAGTGTTGAGGCATCAAATGGTGCTTTGAATATCCAATGAATCAATCTTTCTGAAATAAAAGTCGCTTTAGAGAAATACACCCATTTATTTTAGCATACTATTATGAGTAGATTTAAAATTAAGTTTAGATGACTAAACTTATTTTAAAGGGTGGTAGAATGTTAAAATCCAAAAAAAAAAAAAGAGATTTTAGACCTAGTTGAAATTTTCTTAAATTGAGATGATTTTTTGTAAAATAGACATTAAAAACCCGCAAGCCCAAGTTCTCTTGTGATTTGATTTAGGGAGGCATGAAACTCAACGATAGTAAGGTAAGAGCATGAATTCACATGTAAAAATGTAGACATCAATTTTTCTTCATTAACCCATGTTCTTGAGTCCAAAAATTATGAAATATAGATATTTCTTTCTCCTCTTTTTCATCACATTTTGGTGAATCATTGGACCAATTTGGAGGTATGATTTGTGGGATTATATCGAATATAATTTGTAGAATTAAATCAAAATACATTTCAAAATGTGTGATCTTGTCTTTATGCTTATATGAACTCAACTTGTGTAGCTAGATCAAGATTATTGTGGTAGCTTTAAAGCTTTTAAAGTTGAAAGTGTGTTGTGGCAAATGATATTGTTTTGAAGACATTAAGATTAAATATGCATTGAAATCTTATTACTAGATTTGGGAATGATACTAGTGCCTTAAATCCATTTAACTAAGATTTTGTTATGGAAAATATTATGTAATGTATCACCCTAAGTTGTATTACATGTGTTTATTGACTTCAATATCAAGATGATGTGTTTTATCGGCTTTGCTCTTGAGATTATTATGATTGATTTGCATTGAACATGAGATTAAGATAAACTTATTATAATGCATGCTCTTGATCAAATTTTGGACTTGTCTTGATATATAGATTTTAATATGTTAATGCGATCATCTTGAATACTCATATTTGTATTTTTGAGTTTATTTACTCATATTATAAGCTTTGATTTTGGAGTTATTATCAGCTTAGGTTGACATTAAAATAAAACGTATTGACACAAGTTATTAACCAAATTATTGTATAATGATTTTAGATGCTAACATGTAGTATATTAAAGTCAAAGGAGTAAGTTGAACTAGGAAATTGAGATAGTATATTCATGAATGATTGTTGTAATTATGGTATTCAAGGAGTAAATTTTGTTAATACTTGAACTAGTCCCTTGTGCTTATCGTGGCTTCCTGCCAGGTAAGCGAATGAGGGACTTTCATTAGTATTAAATAGAAACCTAATTGAATATTTGAATCTTTAAATGATTATAAATCATAGATATATGATATATATTTAGCTTGCAATATTTCTTGATATTTTGAAAATTTTATCAATATTATATGCTACCTTATATTTATGATATATTTACTTTTTTAGAAAATATAAAAAATCATGCATGTGAATTTACAAAAAAGGTTGTTCATTTTTTGATATTTATTTATATTCTTCTATTTGAACTTGAAAATTATGTATGTATTTCTATATAAGAACTTCATAAATTTTAAATATTATTGGATCTTGGTGTTATGTTTTACTGTGTTATCTCCCATTTAATTCATATTTTGCCCAACTATTGAGATTAAATAGTTATATCGATATGTACTTGTATTTTTACTAGAAAATAATTTTACTATCACCTACAGGTATTAGAGTAGTAACATATTCTTGACCTCTTTCGATGGGTATTCATAAAAGCACTCATTTTATAGAAAATTTTTTATTCATGTTACAACCACTTGTTCTAAATATATGCACTTGTGTATGATTCGGGTCACTTATTATGTATGTACCCAAAATTTCTGTTTTTTGTTACAGCCATCGATTTTAAATATGCCTACTTATATATGATTCAAGTCATCAATTGTGTATGTGCACCCAAAATTTCTAATTCTTGTTACAGTCACTGATGTACCTATTTGCATATGATTTGGATCATTTATCATGTGTATACCCATTCCTTATTCTCGAAATAGCAATCATTATTTATTTAATTTAATTTATATTTTTTTGGATATTTCTTATTTCATGAATTTAATCTATTGTTCTTATTAAACTTTGAAAAAATTATATTTGTGACACTTGGTTGAAGTTTGAAAAGATTTGATTCTATTTATAAATAATTACTGAAACTTTATATAGTATGTATATAAAAATATTGTTCTAATATGGAATCGCTCTTTTTTTATATAAATTTGACTATTAAATATGAGTTATTGACCATCAGCTAAGCTTAAAGTGATGTGAACATTTAAAGTAAGTATATTTGTTTTAGTACTTGAAAAATGTGTAAAACTAAGGTAAAATAATTTGACATTTTATAGTAATATTATCGAGATTTTTTTTTGGAGTTATAAATATAATTTTGTGAATTGTTATATGTACAAGTTTAAAGCTTTGATCTTATATGTTTATAGAATTTTGATCTCATAAATACACAATGTTATTAGATATCCAAGCTTACTAGGTTTCGGGTTCAAAACTTGACACAGTGCAACAATAATATTATAGCATCAAATATTCCTCAAAGCCAATCTCACATGCCAACCCCAGTTGCACCAGGTCAAGTGGCACCACAATAATTGTTGTTGCAATCCAGGAGGCACCTCCTTCCTTTTGCTCCTCCCGTTAATGGAGAGTCATTCTACAATGATTTTATTCACTGTCCATCAACAAATTCCAGTGCTGTCAGGGTTGCTTTACCAACTTTGGAGGCTGAACTTGGAAAATATACTGTCAATGAAAGTAGTAACTCTTCAAGCACCTGTGCTATCTGCCTTGATTCTCCAATTAATGGCGTGTGCATCCTATGTGGTCACATGGCTGGATGTATGTCTCGCTTGAATAAGATTGAGGCAAAAAAATGGGATGCCCTGTTTATCGTGGCAGTATTGATCAGGTAATAAAGTTGTATGCTGTCTGAGTATTTATCAAGAAGGGTATGTTAGTCCTGTGGACTTATAGACTGTTTATTGGTTTATTATTGTGATAAGTTTGTTTGTGCAATTCAGGTCAGACAGTTTGGGAATGTAGTGAGTGGCTCAAATTTGATTGTCTAATTAATATTTGTATGACAATGAATGATAATATAGACAGAGCCAAATATTATATATGTGTGCTCATTTGGGTGTTCCGTGATGGGTTGGAACATTTTACAGTATACCCAGCATCTAGTCTCACCCTGGGATTGTTTGGTTGGAGGAGGATAAATTATTTTATTTAAATTATTTGATTTGGACCTTTTTGTAAATATTTGGCCTTAATTATAATTACAAAACTTTGATTTATAATTACAAAACTTTGATTTGTAATTACAATGAACTTCATGGGCCTATTTGCAAAAAGCCAATATATACGTCAATTCATGAATCATGAATTCGAGATTTTTTGATTTAGAATGAATCATGAGAGACAAGAGCTGAAAATAAAGGGATTCTGACCTTTCTCAGCTCTGGAAAATTTTTCTTCCTCTTCGATTCTTCCCCATCAGAGAGTGATAAGAACTCAGGGTGGATCTGTTGGGATTTGCAGATTAAAGTTTCAGAATTTCGATTTAGGTCCTGAGGTATGTAAATTAGTTTTATTCCATTTTGAACTCAATTTTCTCGCAAATCTTACATCAAAGGAAAAATTGGAGCCCGCAATTGGTATCAGAGCAACCTTTTGATGTTTGGTTCACCAAAAATCAAGTTATAATTGTTTTTAGTTCAATTTCCCGAAATCTAATTTGGGAAAATTGAGTTTTTGTCTTAGGCTTGAACTGAAAATGATATGGAATAGCCTATTGGTCTCCACAATTTTATTGGTGAAGAAAAATTTAAATTTGGTTTCCAAAATTTTGATTTATAGTGGTTTTTCAACAGTCTGTTGAATTTTTGAAATTAATTGTGAATTAAAATTTTGAAAGGGCTTTTATGTAAAAATTGTAATTCAATTCATTTCCAATGGTTTGGGCCATGAAATGCAAATTGATTTGTGATTCAATTTGAGTTGTAATTGGGTTGAATTGATTCAGCCAGTGAATTGCAATTTGATTTTAAATTGAATTGTGATTTTGGATTTCAATCGCAGTTTGATTTATGGCTTATGTTAATCAAATTAATTGTGATTAACATTGAGTTTTTAATTATTTGAATTATTGAAAAATAAATTTTTATTATTATTTATTGGTGATCATATTTATGAGTTAAAATAACCAAATATTTCCCCAAAGTGTTTTGAGGCTATTTTAATTTATAAATATTATTATTCTGTATTTATTTTCAACTTTAATCAATTTGACACAAAGGTTGAGTTGGTGTAGAGAAGAAATGCATATAGAATATTTTGAAAATTTATTTGTGGCTATTGTAATTTTATTGTTCATTGGCGGAATCTCGTGGTTTGTATTATTCTCCCAGATGAGGTAGTACAATACTACAATTTATCTCGATTCTGATTTTATTTGTGGTTTGCGAGATCTCTTGGTTTATATTATTCTCCCAAAGGAGATAGTACAAAATCATAATTTAATCCCAATTCTATTTTGGCTTGTGATTTATGGGATGTCATGGTTTGTGTTAGTTTCCCAAAGGAGCTAATATAAGATCACACTGATAATCCCTATTTGGATCAATGGAATCATGGATTATTTGTTATTGAAATGAATTTATTGTGTTTTGAGCTATCCATTGCAAAATTTGCAGTATGGAATCTAGTAGTCAGGTCTTTAAGGTCGAGATCTTAAATGGATCGAATTACTCAACTTAGAGAAGTGAACTAGAAGCTCATTTGCCATTTTAAGGTTTTGACATTGTTCTTGATACTACTAAACCACCTATTAACTCAGGCTAGTTTAAAAAATGGCATAGAGCTGATAAGCTAGCAAGACTAATAATCAGAAGAATAGTTTCTGAAATAGTTCATGCCAGTTTGCCATATATTTATTCTGCTAAAGAATTACTTCAGATTATTCATGGCAGATTTGTTGGGTCCTCTAAAGCCAAGAAATTGTATTTGACTCGAAAACTGTACAACACAAAATTGGCTGAGCATGAGAATGTTCGAGAGCTTATTCTGACAATATTCTCGATTACACATGAGTTGAAAAACTTGGGCTTGAGTCTTGATGATGAATATGTCACATATTATATCCTGGACTCGCTCCCTATATCCTTTGAGACTTTCATTATTAGCTATAATACACATGATCGTCATTGGACGATGGATGAATTGCTGAATCAATGTGTCTCAGAGGATGAAAGGAGGAAGGCTATTAAAGCTAAACTTGTGAAAGCTGAATCAGCAAATTTGGCTGAGAAGAAACGGAAGTTTAATTCTTGGTTTAGAAAGTCTTTTACGGAACAAGCTTGGAAGAAGAAATTTGTAAAGAGTAAGGATGACGTGAAAGGAAAAACACCTGCTCAATTAAAAGAAAAGGTTTTTTTTTTGCAAAAAGAAAGGGCATTTTATGAAAGACTGTTACAAATTAAAGTTTCTGAAGAAAAAGAAACAAGGTAAATTTAAATATCTGGTTTGCTTTGAGTCAAACTATATTGATGTTTCTCCTGATGCATGGATTGTGGACTCGGGATCATTGGTCCATATATAAACTATTATGCAGGGATTCCTGGGCCTAAGGAACCCAGATGATCAAGAGAGGTATGTCTTCATGGGGAATAATGAACGAGCTCAGGTCGTCAGTGTTGGGACATACACTTTGGTTCTTCATAGTGGTCATACTATTTTACTATCAAATACAGTTTTTGCACTAGTTATCAGGCGTAACTTACTGTCAATTTTCAAACTTACAAAAGTTGATTATTGTTTTATTTTTGGCAAAAACACTGTATCTCTAATGTATGATAGTGTTGTTATTGCTACTGGTACTGTCTCTGATGGTTTGTATAAATTGCATGTGAAACTGGTAGTTGACTCTACAGTACAGTGCTCTACAGTACAGTGCTACAATGTTGATTCCAGAAATATATGCCCTTATAATTTGACTGTGCAGCTGGATAAGAATTCTTCTCATCTATGGCATTGTCGTTTAGGTCGTATTGGTAGAGACAGACTGAAGAGACTCTGTCATGACGAAATTCTACAAAATATAAATTTTGATGACTTTCGTATCTGTCTGGATTGTATTAAAGGAAAGATGACAAGAGCATCATTTCCAAAGGCATTAAGATCCAATCCATACAGATATTGTGGTCCAAATGGGGTAGTCACAAAGAATGGCCAGAGATATTTTGTGACATTCATTGATGACTACTCATGGTATGGATATGTGTATCTACTACACAGAAAGTGTCGGATGTGTTCAAAATATTTAAGGTGTATAAAGCTGAAGTTGAAAATCAGCTGGGCAGAAAGATTAAAGCTATCAGGTCAAATAGAGGAGGTGAATACACTTTCGATATTTTTTGACAATTTTTACAAGAGCATGGAATCATTGCAAATACAACCATTGCAGGAAATTCAGAGCAAAACGGAGTAGCAAAAAGGAGGAATAAGACTTTGATGGATATGGTATGTTGTATGTTAGTTTTCAGTAAATTGTCAGACTCTTTGTGAGGCGAAGCACTGAAAATGGCTACATACATTTTAAATAGAGAACCATCCAAATCTGTTCCTAAAACTCCATTTGAGTTATGGCTTGATAGAAAACCCGATCTGAATCATCTCAGAATCTAGGGTTGTGATGCAAAAGCTAGGTTTGCTAAACCTAGTATGCCAAAAATTGTAGCTCGAAGCTTAAGCTGTTAGTTTATTGGTCTTCCGAACAGATCTAAGGGTTACAAATTGTACAATCCTGTTTAGGGATCCATATTTGAAAGTAGAGATGTCAAATTTCTTGAACAGGGGTTATCTATCACAGGAAGCAAGAGGAAAAGAATTGAAGTTGAAGATGAGTCAGATAGAGCTGGACGAGGTAAAGCACCGATGGTTATGCCACACCAGTCATATGAAAGACCCAGAAGAGTTCGTAGATCAACTATATCAGATGACTATGTTGCATATTTAGAAGAAACTGGAGATATGCATATTCAGAGTTTAGATGATATAGATGAGGTGTCTATATTCACAAAAAATGATGATCCTTTGAATTTTTCAGAAACCATAAGCAGTCAGAATGTAACATTATGGTTGAATGCAATGATTGAAGAAATTAATTCCATGCAGAAGAATGAGGTTTGGTCTCTAGTGCCAACTCCTGTCAACTGTAAACTAATTGGCTTTAAACAAGTCTATAAGACTAAATTGAAAGCAAATGGTGAAATTAACAAATATAAAGTAAGGTTGGTTGCTAAAGGATACACTCAGAGAGAAGGAATTGATTATGATGAGACCTTCTATCCAGTCTCTAGAAAAGATTCATTGAGAATCTTCATGACATTGGTTGCTCACTATGATTATGAACTTATTCAGATGGATGTTAAAATAGCATTTCTGAATAGAGTTCTTGAAGAAAAAATTTATATGATTTAGCCAGAAGGGTTTATCTAACAAGGTGATGAATCAAAATTCTGTACACTACTTAAATCCATTTATGGTTTAAAGCAAGCCTCTCGACAATGGTATATTAAATTCATGAGGCAATCACAAAATTTGGCTTTCAAGAGAATATAGTTGATAATTATGTATACTTGAAGGTCAGTGGGGGTAAAGTTCAGATATTGATGTTATATGTTGATGACATCTTATTGGCAGGTAATGAACTGAATTCCCTCAAAAAAATTGAAAGGATGTTGTCTACTGTCTTTGAAATGAAGAATCTTGGCAATACTTCATATGTCTTGGGTATTAAAATATACAGAGATAGAAACCGTAGATTGCTTGGGCTTTCTCAGGAGACATATTTTGCTAAAATTCTTTAAAAATATAGTATGGATAATTGTAAAGGTGGAGAGTCACCTATAGTTAAAGGCGATAACCTTAATCTTCAGCAATGTCCTCAGAATGACATTGAGAGACGAGAGATGCAGAAAATTCCCTATGCTTCAGCTGTTAGCAGTTTGATGTATTTGATGATCTGTACCCGTCCAAATATTGCTTTTGCTGTGGGACTTCTTGACAGATATCAGAGTAATACAAGAATGACTCATTGGAGAGCAGTTAAGAAGATTTTCCGTTATTTGAAGAAAACTCAAAATTATGTGCTCTTATTTGATGGTTATAAACCATTAAATATTCTTGGATATACAGACTCTGATTGAAAAGAATGTGAGGACAGTCTGAAGTCTACATCTGGATATATGTTTACTTTAGCAGAGGGAGTTATTTCATGGCGCAGTATGAAACAAACTATTACTGCTTTGTCAACTATGGATGTAGAGTACATAGCTTATTGTGAGGCTAGTAAACATGTTATGTGGTTGAAATATTTTCTTTCTGAGCTCCAGGTGGTTAATTATATTGATAGGCCAATGCAGATAGTCTATGATAATGATGCAGCTATATCCCTTACTAAGGATGCTAGATGTCATTCCAAGGCAAAGCATATTGAGCTGCAATTTCATTATGTCCGTGAAAAAGTTCAGAAGAAAGATATTGTTATTTCACAGATCGCCTCTACAAATAATTTGGCTGACCCAATGACTAAAGGCCTGGTGGTGAAAATATTTAAAGAGCATATCAGTCATATGGGGATAGTTTGCAAACATAATGTCATGTTTTGATTGTTACATGTTTTTTCTCTAGTTATAGTTTATTTGTCAGTAAACTATTGCTTTCCCCTCTGAAATGATTCCATTGATGTATTTTGTCTGTAATCTTTCGGTGTGGAAGATGGAGCCTTTAGGAATATTGTGGGTCACTAAGTAAGTTGGTGATGACCACCTACATGAGGACCTAATGATCATGTGTAGATGATTTCTGAAATGCTTGAGGTGAAGGTATAACTGGGCATCATATCCATTTTATACCTCTCACTTAGATGAAGTGCATTGGCACTTGTGGGATGTCCTCAGTACAATTTGTACATCTAAGTGATGTGTTTCTAAGAGAAGCACGAAGCAACTAAACCGTGAGTAGAAAAGGCATGAGAATTCTCATTACTGTTATGTTTTCTTATATGTCTTGTTCCATGAGCACATTGTCTATGCTTATGTTTGATGTTATTCATCTCAACTGATGTAGTACTTTACTTGCTTGGATATGGAAACGGTTGGTATACCATTAGTATACATCCATCCGTGATTGGGCAGATATGGGGACTACTGAGAAAAAGTGGTATGATCCATTGTCTCTGAATTGCACAGTTGGGATCCCATTGTTCAAAATTATTTTCAGTATACTTGAATCTATTTATGTATAAATAAACAGATCTATAGGCCAAGTGGGGAATTGTTAGGCTTGTGACCTTATAGATTATTTATTGATTTATTTTTGCGATAAGTTTGTTTATGCAATTCGGGTCAAACAGTTTGGGAATGTAGCAAGTGGCTCAAATCTGATTGTCTGATTAATATTTATATGACAATGAATAACAGCATAGACAGAGCCAAATATTATATGTGTGTGCCCATTTAGGTGTTCCGTGATGGGTCGGAACATTTTACAGTATACCCAGCATCTGATCTCACCCTGGGATTGGCTGGTTGGAGGAGGATAAATTATTTTATTTAAATTATTTGATCTAGACTTTTTTGTAAATATTTGGTCTTAGTTATAATTATAAAACTTTGATTTATAATTATAATGAACTTCGGGGGTCAATTTGCAAAAAACCAATATATATGCCTCTCAAATCGTGAATTCGAGATTTTTCGATTTAGAATGAATCATGAGAGACAGGAGCTAAAAACAGAGGGATTCTAATCGTTCTTAGCTCTAGAAAATTTTTCCTCCTCTTCGACTCTTCCCCATCAAAGAGTGGCAAGAATTCAGAGTGGATCTGCTGGGTTTTGCAGATTAAAATTTCAGAATTTTGATTTAGACTCTAAGATATGTAAATCAGTTTTATTCTATTTTGAACTCAATTTTCTCGCGGATCTTGCATCAAAAGGAAAAATTGGAGCCCGCAGGATATACACTGGTTGCTCAAAAAGAAGGGTATTCTGTGTATGATCGAGAACATGGAAGAAATTCTTTTGCATTTTCAATGGATGCATATACTTGTAGAGGTTTTTTGGTATGTTCTACATAAATTTCAGAAACTACATTCATTACTGGCGGCAGCAGTTTGGATAAATAGATGAATCACCCAGAAAGACATACTAGAGTTTCGATAAAAAGAAAGACATACTAGAGTTGCAGTCCTAAAATGAAAGTCACATTCCTCATCCCTCTTCTTGAGAACAAATCATCAATAATAAAGTGCTAAACAGAAAGTTGAAATTCAATTAGCAGTGCCATCAGTTGAAGTTCGGTCAAGGGCTAGCTGGGAGAAAATTAGAAAAGAAAAGTCAGTTACTTATGAAACTAAACATCTTGATGCATGAAGGGACATGGATTCATTGTAGGATCACCTTGATACATGCCAAGGCATAGGCAACGTCAGCCTCTGAGATCTGATGATGGAGTACAAGCCTGACATTGAAAGAAAAATAAAAATTATTAAAGAAAATAATTTTCCTGCAACACTTATTTAATTTGTAACCTCAATAGACCAAGCACAGAGGTAGCATCCTCCAAAGGTTCAACAAGTTGTTTGCCAAAAATGAACTAATATATAGATAAATATATAGAATTGCCAAAATCAAAAGAGTAGCCCTGTAGTTAATACTCAGAAGCATCAGGAGGAATAAGCCACCTGAAGTTAATAAATGAGATAAAAATAGGATAATAACTTGTCTAATATAGATGAGCAAATGAGAAAAACCATTTATGAATGCAAAAGGCAGAAAACAGAATAAACTGAGCACAAAGAATCTGAGATTGAACCAGGTAGCACTTGCCGGCAACGCTAGTGCGCGATCTCTTCCAAAGTCTGGCACAGCTTTTCAGGTGAAGTGTGTGAGCTGTCCAACTTTAAAATGAACCTGCTACAATCAAGACAGAAACATATCAAATGGCATAAAAACCAATTTTCCGGCACAGAAAAATTAACTATGTTTGGCGTAGGAGGTTGATTGGTACTAACCATATTTGTCTCCACTTTAGACATATCGACAATTAGCTGCCTGATTTGATTCAGCCCTTCTGGAAATAGTATAAAATATATATAAAGAAAGAGTCAAAGATATCAAAGTGATCATGCATAGGAATCTCAGCATAAACCTTTGTTGCGCTAAATATTATATCCACCATAATTCACGATATAGAAAGAGAACAGAAAAAAAGAAAAAATACCAGACAAGATATTTATGTGACGAAAACGATGCATAAGATATTGTATTGATGAGAAAAGGAAGAAAAGATTACAACGATGGAGGCGAAACTTTAATATCACCAACTCTCAAAAAAAACTAAATAGCCTAACTGTCACAAGACGTCTTGAAAGTATTGATCTATGTCTCTCTCTCTTACTCTATATTAGAAATCTTTATATTAATAGAGTATTTATAGATATGGCCTAACTGTATTTGAGTCAGAGTAGAAGACTGACTTAAATAAGACTTCTACTAATTTAAGTCTTATACTAGAAGATAAGTTCAGATAAAAATTAGGCCCACTAAATTACTTCCTAATATAATTAAGGCTTTCTGAAAAATCCGAATTCGAAACACAATTAAGTCGACAATTTCCACCTTGGCTCAAACCCTCTTATTATCTGAATTTGAATTTTCAATAGATGTCTTTGCCATTACCTCATGGAGTAAGATCAATGACCTTGAACATTGATCAAGTCCAAACTGAGCTTGAACTTGTCAATCGGAATCACCTTCGTCAACATATCTGCAAGATTTCTTGAAGTATGAATCTTTTGTAAAGAAATCTCGTTGTCTTCAATAATGTCCCGAATAAAATGAATCTGGACATCTATATGCTTTGATCTAGTATGATATATTTGGTTCTTCGCAAGGTGTATGGCGCTCTACTGTCGTAAAAAATAAAAAGAACATTTTGAGAAAAACCAACTTCATTTGTCAATTATTTTAGCCATATAGCTTATCTGACGACTTCTGTAACTGCTATATACTCAGACTCTTTTGTAGATAATGTCACAGTTGACTGTAAGGTACACCTCCAACTAATAAGTCCTCCATAAAGAGTGAAAAGATAACCAATGAGGGATAGTCATTGATCAAGATCTCCAGCATAATCTGAATTAACGTAGCTAATAATTTTGGCTTCTTGAACTTTTAGTAATTTCACCAAGTCCCAAGTATGGTTCTTTTGAAAAGAATCCATCTCTTCATTCATAGTAGTTTGCCACTGAAAAAAATTCTTATCT
The DNA here is from genome assembly GCA_005019695.1 of Trichopus zeylanicus subsp. travancoricus. Classification (NCBI taxonomy): domain Eukaryota; kingdom Viridiplantae; phylum Streptophyta; class Magnoliopsida; order Dioscoreales; family Dioscoreaceae; genus Trichopus; species Trichopus zeylanicus. The sequence goes on from RXID01021543.1 coordinate 47,264, forward strand.
TGCCCTGCTTCTTTATAGGAAGACGGATCATTGTTGTCAGTAAATAAAGCAAAAGTTACTATATCTTCAAAACCATACCTTTCAAGTGACTTTATGTTTTTTTGAGATCTTCGAAGTGGAGTCTTCTCAGAAATTTGATTCTTAGAATTTTCTTGAGAGTTGGGCAAATCATGAATATCTTCTTCTAAAGGAACTATATACTCCACCTCCACTTGCATTATATCACTGGGATCTTTTTTAAAAGATTTTAACATAACACTTTCATCAAATACTACGTCTTTCTCAATAATTATATTTGAAATAGTAGGATCCCATAAACAATAACCCTTAACACCCTTGGCATAACTCAAGAAAATACACTTTTTGAAATGTGCACCTAACTTATCTTTGACAACATGCACATAAGCAGAGCAACCAAAAATCTTTAAAGAAGAATAATTTGCAGGTTGACCAGTCCATACCTCTTCTGGAGTTTTGTAATTAATGATTATTTGAGGAGAGCGATTCACAATGAAACATGTTGTATTGACTGTTTCTGCCCAAAAATCTTTATTAAGATTGGTTATACTGAGCATGCTACGTGCTTTCTCCAACAAGGTTCTATTCATCCTTTCAGCCACACTATTTTGTTGAGATTTTTCTGGGATGGTAAAGTGGCGTTTGATGCCTTCATCTTCACAAAATTTGAGAAACTCTCTTGATTTGTATTCTTCGCCATTATTACTTCTGAAGTATTTAATTTTTCTGCCAGTCCTTTTTTTAACTGAAGTTTTCCACCGTTTGAAAATAAAAAACACTTCGGATTTGTGATGCAAAAAATAAATCCACACTTTTCTAAAAAAATCATCAATAAAACTGACAAAATAACGAGCACCAAATTTTAATGGAGTAGGAGAGCATCACACATCAAAATGAATATAATCAATTAAGCCTTTAGTGCATTGAGTACTGGTGTTAAACTTTACGTTGGACTGTTTATCATAGAGACAATGCTCATAGAAATCCAATTTGCATGAGTTGAGATCTTTCAGTAATTTTCTTTTGTTAAGCTCACTTAAACCTTCCTCAATCATATGGTCGATACGCATATGTCATAAGTGGGTCATATCAGAAGAAGAAATTTGAGAAATTGTTGCACCACCTTCAACAGTTTTTTCTATTAACTCATATAAATTTCCATACTTTAAGCCCTTTATCATTATCAATGAGCCTTTAGCAATCTTAAGAACTCCACCTTTTGCAGAATCCAAAGCATCCAAAGAGATCAAATTCTTTTTCAAATCAAGAACATGTCTAACGTCAGTAAGAGTTCTAATAATATTATCAAACATTTTAATTTTGATGGTTCCAATTCCAATAGTTTTGCATGGATTGCTATTACCCATTAAAACTAAACCACTATCATAGGACTTGTAGTTTTTAAACCAATCCTTATTAGGACACATGTGATAAGAATAACCAGAATCAAGAATCCAAGTATCATGGTAATGATCAAAATTAGAACTAATAAAGAGAACATTACCAAAATCATCATCAGAACTCCCTTCAACAACTGACGCTTGTCATTTGGCTTGCTCTTTAGATCGAGATTTTCTTTTTTTTTTATTTTGAGCTTCCAACACTCTTTATTACATGTCCCATCTTTTTACAATACCTGCAGTTTATTTCTTTGGATTTAGATCTAGAACGACATGTTTTTGATCTTTCTTTGGTACGACCTCTGACAATCAATGCTTCTAAGTGTGACACGTCTCCTTCAATCTTTTTAAAATATTCATTAGATAGAAGGGCAGAAGACATATCATCAAATTTCAAATGCTTCCCATACATGAGAGTAGTCTTTAGATTCTCAAGAGAAGGAGGTAAAGACGATAATAAAATAATTGTCTTGTCTTCATCTTCAATTTTAACATCAATGTTTAACAATTGAGAGACTAGTTTATTGAAAATATTAAGATGATCAACTATATTCGTACCTTCTTTCATTCAAAAATTGAAGAACTTTTACTTTAAGTAAACTCGATTTGAGATAGACTTACTCATATATTGTTTCTTCAACTTTTTCCATAAATCTGAAAGTGATGTTTCATTAAGAAATGGATAGAGTACCTTATCGGTGAGACTGAGGATAATTGTGCTATGTGCACTAGCCTTCTGGTTTTCCCAGACACTTAGGTGACATCTTCAGACTTAATATCCTCCAATGTGTTTTTCAACCCTTGTTGAGTAAGAACTGCACGATCTCTTACTTGCCAAATAGGAAATCCTTATTTTTTATTGAATTTTTCTATATCAAACTTTATAGTAGACATGTTGAATCAAGCTCTGATGCCACTTGTTGCGCTAAATATCGATGTCCAACACAATTCACGATGTAGAAGAAGAACAGAAAAGAAGAAAAGACAGCAAAAAAGATATTTATGTGGCGAAGACAATCCAGAGGATATTGTATTGATGAGAAGAGAAAGAGAAGATTACAACGATGAAGGCGAAACTCCAATATCATCAATTCTCACAAAAAACTAAATAACCTAACCGTCACAAGACGTCTTGAGAGTATTGATCTATGTCTCTCTCTTTCTCTTACTCTATATTAGAAACCCTTACATTAATAGAGTATTTATAGATGTGACCTAACTATGTTTAAGTCAAAGTAGAAAACTGACTCAAATAAGACTTCTACTAATTTAAATCTTCTAGTAGAAAATAAGTTCAAATAAGAATTAAGCCCATTAAATTACTTCCTAATATGATTAAGACTCCCCGGAAAATCCAGATTCGAGACACAATTAAGCCAGCAAACCCTTCTAGTTTAAACAAAACTCAACAATATCAGTGATCTAAGTGGAACAGCCCTTCAAGGATTTGTTAAAATTTTCACTAGATCTGATGATGAGAATGCAGACAAACCAAGACTTTAATGAGAAAGGTGAAAAAACCTGCCAAAAGTTTAGCCTTCCTATGATCATCCTCAAGCTTCTTCACATTATCCCACAAGGCAGCACAAGCTGTTGCATAGAGAACGCCCACCTGCCTCATTCCACCACCTAAGGTTTTCGTCAGCTTCTTAGCCTGGAAGGAAGAAACGAAATAAAAAACACATGGACGTGTGTCTTAATTCCATTATTTGTTCATGCCTTAGTTATAAAAATTCTTGAGCCAACAATGACTGATCCAACTGGAGCTCCTAGGCCTTTGGACAAGCATACCTGATTCTCACAATCAACACTAGCAAGCACAAGGAAATAGTAGTAAGAATATTTCACAATAGATTTGACCACTCATTACCTAGGTCCAATAACTCATGACCCCATAACCACTTACTATTTTCAACTCATGTAGTTTGTAATTATCCATTATCAGATGTTTGTGATCTAAGAATAAGATTTATTTATTAGTTAATGAAGGAATAATAGATTTTTTCTACGGTAATCATTTTTTGATTGGCTACTTGTCTGAAGGTGAAAGCAAGGAATAATCACAATGAGAGCGTGCAAGCTACAAGGAGGTCCAGGATAATCATCTTCCGATTATGAAGTAGGTGAAGTTTGTCTTTTATTTATATTATTCCTACTCCTCTTACAAACTCATATTAAGGATTTATTTCAAACTCATATTGAGGATCTATTTCAAACTTAGTGACATTGATGATCTGTTAGTCACCAATTGATAACCTAAAATTAAAAAAAAAAACTTATTAAAAACTTGCTGGACTTAAATATATGTTAAATTATTAATATTATGTTGATTTGGGGATATTTACGTGTGACTTTTATGCGAATTCATTTTCAAATGAGGTATTTTATTGATAAATTTTTGAGGGGTCATTTTATAAATTGGCCATCGTCTTCCTCGCCATAGGCAGCCAGAGCTACTCACTCAGTGGCCAAAGCGGTGGCCGCCAGCAATAACACAAGAGCGCGGCGGCCTGAGATGGCACGGGAGCGCGGTGGCCAGGCCGGCGACAACGCGGCAGCAGCATGCACGTGGCTGGCAGCACATGCAGCTGTGTGCAGGCACTGCGCAGGCAGCACGTGCGATTGTGCGTGGCATGGCCACGCATGAGCCGGCAACAACTGCACGCTGCTGCGAGCAGTGGTGCGGGCCCGGCGTCGACGTGGTGGCACAAGTCTGGCGAGCAGTACAGCGACACGACTGGTGCTCTGCCTCGACGGACAGCACAGCGTGAGAAAGCAGCTCAACGGCGGACTGGCGATCGACGGCAGTAGGCGGCAGTGCAGGGACGAGTGTGCACTAGGGTTAGAGCTTGAATGAGGAAGAAGAAGGATTAATGTTTTAGTTTGGTTGGCATTAAGTTTAGTTTTTGGTTTTAGTTGTGGTTTGATTTGAGGTTTGGGGTCTTTGCTCGATTAGAGTTTGTGATGATTGGGTTTGAGTATTGATTTGGATTTGACTATGATTTAATAGGTATCATTATCAGTGAGTTGGGTTAGATGATCTGATCCATTAATTCCATCTGAATCTAATCTAAATTAAGTGAGTTTGAGTTTGTTATAATCAGATTAATCAAAAAAATTTGGATCGTAATCGGATCAATCTGTGTAATTCGTTTATGATCTTATTGACCCATTTATTTATCAGGGCATAAATGGATTGGGCCGAGTCGAATCAATTCATTTACTAATTAAGCCAATTAAAATTATTTAACATTTTATTTTACAATATTTTTAATAAATGTTAAAATTGTTATTTATAATTTAAGTATTTTTTTATTATAATTAGTTTTTAATAATATTATTATTTTAATTATTTGAAATATATTAAAATTATTCATATTAATTATTGATTTGGGTCAATTCAAATTAATTCGAACAAATTAGATTAATTCAGGTTGGGTCAAATTAAACCTATTTAATTAAATAGGCAAATTTGGGTTAAATCAGGTCATGACTCGAGCCCAACTCATTAATAAATGGATTAACTCAAGTCAAATCGGATTATTCATTTAAAAATTAGATCAAGTTTGAGTTCAAAAAATTGACTCATTTAATAAATGGGTCTAATTTAAGTTGACCCATTTATTATAATACTATAGGTTTGATCAATCCAAACCCGACTTGTGAACCAAAATTGCCAAGTCTAAGTTGGGTTGGAATAAAATAGATTAATGGATTGAATTTGCTTTAATTAATTAACCAATTGGGTCAAGTAATATGATGATGAGATAATGTTGGACTATTTTAATAAATTGGCTAATAAAAATTAGTTATTTAATTGTTATTAAACCTGGTGGGTTGGATGTGGAACGGGATTTGAATTTTGATGTGGATTATAGTAAATGATTTATATGTAAAACTTGATTTTGAGAACCTCGAGGATTGAATGCTAAATTTTGATTTATTAAGGGTTTATATGTGAAACTACTCTTTGAATAATTGTAATGGTTGTAATTCATTACTTTGAGGGCCAAATTATAATTTGGCAAAATTATGGAGATTATATGTAAATTATGTTATTTCATTTGCTATTATTCTAGGGTATATTTGCCAACATCATTAATCATATTTGTCTCACTTTCTGATTTAAATTATGCAACCACCATTCATTACACTTATCATTATATATATTAGTAATTTCATGTTATTAGGAATTTTTAAGATCAAAAATCAAGTATCCATTACTGGTGGAGGAGATGCTTTAAAAAACTTATATTTTTATGGATTTTATATATAGGAGGTATATCTTTTGTCATTTCTATAGCTTGAAATGATTGTTGAGATCATTCCTACTTTTTGAGCTTTTGTCTCATTTGTATTATCATTTCTATCAATTTCATAATCTTTTTTTGAGCTTCATTTTTCTCTTTTCTTTGTTGTCTAAATTATTCTTGTAGTGTTTCTACTATCATTTCTTTATTAGAACTTTTGATTATAACTAAAGTTTCTGTTAAAACATGATGGTCCATCTTGACAATCAAGTCTGAGTTTAGTGTACTTTGGATGAGACTAACTTCTTCCATCAACCCGTTGGCTTATTTAGAAGTCTACTCATAGAATAAATAGCTACACATTCTCTCTAACGTGATAGCAAGTGTTGACTCATAAGGGATATTTCTTCATAAATCTTCTTATTTGTAAATCTTATTCATGCAACCTTTTTTTGGAATTTGGTGGGTCAAGGCATAGACTCACGGTCTTTTCTGAAATTATGATAAGAAATGACTCTAACAATATGGGTGATCTCCCTTTATGCAGTCTCATATTGAGTTGCAGCCTTATAGTGGCTCTTGTTATTTTATTTAGCTATTTACCTCTTATCTACAATCTTGAGATAATATTGTCTCTTTTGACTTGCTTTACCCTTATCTAAACTACTTAATGGGTGAAAGAATTAGAGATGAAAATAGTGATAATTGTCTTCATTCAAGGGGCAAGCTTCTCAAGTCGGGTAAAAATTTCAACAATTTTTCTTTTGCTTGTGATAGTCAGGATGAGTTCTTCTTTATCTATGCATATATTTCAACTTGCTTTTAGCTGCTCCTCATTAAGAGTGGAGCAAAAATGATTAAAGACCGAGTTTTACTTTGCGTCTAACCTCTAAAAGATGGATACCCTTATTGGTTGAGACATAGCTTCTGCCTCTTTATTAAATTAACTCCTCTCATTGAGAATGATAGCATTAAGTTTTAAAAGGCAAGAAGTGGATTCGTTTTGTGTGATTATAGGATTAGTTGGCAAACTAGTATTGTCATATTGAACTAGATGATCTCAGAGATGATTCTAAACTCGATTTGAGTTTCAGTTGTTCCTATGACAATCATCGATTGAGATAAACGTATAACCAATCTTTCCTCCAAAATGATGGTGTAAGTTGGTATAGGAATGTTCTTTGTTGATGTCATTTAATATTTTCTTCTATAAAAAAGAATATAATTGATTAATTTTCAATTGTAATTCTAATGTCTTTACCATATTTATTATGTTTTTATACTTGGATAATAAGTCATTTTTCACTGGGTGTACCAAAATTTGTGGGATCAAAATCGACCACTTGAAATAACGAAGATTTTAGGAAACAATCTTGAAATAATAAATAAAAATTGATTGTGATTTAAATATACGGTCAGATATTATAGAAATATGACTTTCAACATATATAAATCTCTAATATTAATTATCTTAAAGATGGTCAAAAACTTTTTAAAATAAAAAATTTAACTAATAAAATATAGACAAAAAAATATATAATTTAATTAATTTGATGAAAATATATATATATATTAAATAAAAATATTTCTTTACTTTACATCTTAAAAAACCTAATTAAATAAAATTAAATTTAAACCAAAATCAAACCCAAAATAAATGGAAACTAAATTAACCGCAACCTGCGCTCCACCAAACCGCTAATTCTAATCCTAACCCGTCGCGGCTGCCATTATCATCAATGCCACCATCGCACGTTGCACGCTACCGCAACACCGCCACGGCGTCACTGCCGCTGAGCCACCACAGCACATGCCCCTCGCCTCCGAGCCACTGCCTGTGCCCTGCGCGACTATGCTTCGTGCCGTCACCACTCGAGCCACTGCCATGCCGCTCCATGCGCCATTCCTGGCTGACCGCACTTTCGCTGTCATGCCCCGCTCTGCCTAGCCTGTCCCACTGCGCCCCGTGCAGCCAGTCCCACGACTCGCGCGCCCCGTGCTGCCTGTCCCACAACTCGTGCTCCCTGCGCATGCCACATCCCGAGCGTCGTGCCGTCGCCAACCATCCAACTCCCAACCCTCCTCCATCGGCACTGCCGCTGCTACTCTGTAGCTTGCGATGGAGGAAGGAGATGGATGTTTTACGGAAAATCCCTTCTAAAGTTTTAAAATTTCAACAGGTCTTAAATCTAAAATACACAATCTCATTTAAGCCGTTCATCACGAGGGTCGGGCATCCGGTTCAAAATTGAACCGAATTGAACCAAATAAACCGAATCGAAATTTTCGATTATTAAAAATCCAAAACTAAACCAAACCGAATATTATATATATCAAATCCGAACTGAATCGAAATATTTTGGTTTGGTTCGGTTTAAATCAAAAACCGATTTTGAAACCAAATTTTTTGTGTTATTGAGGTTATTGACTCATTTGCATAATTGCATGTGCCCAATTTTTGCCCATAGGCCATGGATGCAAATAACAACCACTTAAGTTTTCTATTTGTTGATATTTCCCTTTTTTTTCATGTCTTAATTTTTTTCAATTGGTTTTCACATGATCCTCAGAACTACATAGTCCACACTTGATCGCATTTTTTGTGAGACAAAAAACAAAAAAAGAAGTATAGGGTATTTTGCTCGAACTAGCATCTATCAAGAAACATACTTAGTTATAGCTCAACAGATACTGAATCCCATAATGTACAGTAGTATGACATTTCATGCTTGCAAACACTCCTATAATATCATTTGGATCACCATATGGTAATTGAAATTTGAACACTTGCATCCATGAGATTGAGAATAATCTCAATAAGTGGGGCCAATATAGCACTCCTATTATCTTCTCTTGATATTGACCAGATCGCCGAAAAGACCTGCTATCAACAAATTAAAAGAAATACAAAAATATAAAAAAATTATTTTTAAAAATAAAATCATAGATGACAAAGCCTTAAAGAATCCCATCTTTCAGAATAATTAATCAAATTAACAAGGTTACAAACAAAACTAAAAATATAAATACAAGAGTGACTGTTAATGATACATTGTGTTCCAAATCAATTTATAAGTCAAATAACTTAGTATCAGCAACTATGACTATATGGTTCAGAATAAATATGATCAATTAGTTAGCCTTTGTCGGTTTATATCAAGTCCATTAAGAAAATCTTAAGGAATCTCCCATGTACAAAACTCTAATATATATACAAGTTTGCATGAAAGATCAAAAATCAGAAGTCACAACTAAAACTAAATTCTAAAATCCCACTATCCTAATACCCAATGCTTGCCATAATTCACTATGAGGGAAATAGATAAAACTGAAGCAATCAAGAAAGTCAAAACAAGTATAAAACTGATACTTGTTCTTGGATACATGCATCTAAATAGACTAAATTCACTTTTTCTATTGGATCATACTACTAGACCTAAAAAAAATAGTAAAATATCATCACAGTAAAAGAAAATATCAGGTAACTGGATAAGGACCATAAAGTCATAACTTCACACATGCACATGAATGATGAAGAGCCATATTGAAAGGCTATGAAGATACAAACCAAGTTACTATTCAGTAAAAAGGAGAGATAAAAATAAATTTGTAAGAGATGACCAATCTGCAAAAGATGACTATAGAAAGTTAGAAATAGTCAAAATAAAACTATCATAATATATACTATAAAAAACCATGAAAAGAAATATATCAAAAATAAGTAAGCATATTCAAACCTTAAATACTTTATAGAGTCTCAAAACATTAAAAGATGACTTCTCAAAATTCAATGGTTGTGACATCCAATTTCATCATTGTCAATTCTGAAATAAAAAAACTATTCAATGATTATTTGATCATAATAAAAAAAATAGTCTAATAATAAAAATGTTAGTAATACAAATCTTACCCTCTTGAATCTTTTCAAGTACTTCCAAACTTTCTTCAATATTAATTTCTATTTTTGATTTTTGAATCCAATCTTGAGTGCAAAGAAGAGCTTGTACTAGTGTAGGAATTAAAGAGCTCCCAAAATGATCAAGTATACACCCTCCTATGTTAAAAGTTGATTCAGAGGCTACTGTAGAGATACGTATAGCTAATATATCATGAGTCATATGTGATAAAATAGGAAATCTGTACTTATTCACTTTCCAGAAGTCCAAAATATTAAAGTTTGACTCATTTTTTTCAAGACCCTCAGATAAATACTTGTCTAACTTAGATTTTATTTCATCACCCATGAAATTTTTTCTATACTCATCAAATAAACTACTTAAGATATACTTTTCTGATTGCATTAGCATATTTGATCCTTCACCATCTTGCATCTCTTCTGGTTATAATCGCATCCTATATTCTTCGAATAAATCATATACAACTTCATATAATTTTCTCCTCATCATGATATCTCTTTTACCTTCATATATTTTTTCAACTTCAAACTCAACATATTCTAACTTGCGTCTTGGATCAAAGATGACAGAAATGAAAAAAAGCATATTAATCTTCTTTGGCTCACCCCAATACTTATCATTTTTTGCTTTCATCATGGCAGTCATATCTTGGACTTTTATGTCATTGCTGACTTTTCACATATTTAAAAGAAGATTAACTTGATAAATTTTATCAAAAAATAAATTACTTGTAACATACATAAAATTAGAAACTTGAAGAGTCAACTAATAGAAATGTTCTAAGAATGTAATAAGTCGCCTAACATTTTAGCTATCAAAAGATAGAGGAACTTTATCTTCATTATTAAGTTCATCATAAAAATTGCTATCTTTCTCTTCAAATTTTTCAAAAGCTCTTTCAAAAATTTGAGCTATTTCAAGCATCATATAGGTGGAATTCCACTTTATGGATACATCCAAACAAAAATATTTTTTTCTTTCAATTTTTTCAATTTTCACATATTTCTTGAACTTTTGTCATCTTGCTGGAGAATATCTCACATATTTTACTATAGATCTAACCCGAGTAATGAAATTTATTATCTCATTCAAATTATCTTTCACCAAAAGATTAATGATATGTGTTATGCATCGCATATGAACATATTTTTCTTGTGCCAAACAAGTATCCCAATTCAAAAAAAATTTCTTCAAATAGAAAATAGCAGTATCATTTGAAAAAATATTATCAACAATAACAGTCAGAACATTATTAATTTTCCATTTAGACAAATATTTTTTAATTGCTTTTCCTATAACTTCACCCTTATGACTTGTAATTTTGCAAAAGTTCAAAAAAAATTTCTTCAATTTCCAATCAATATCAATATTATGTGTTGTGATATACATATAATTTATTTTTTGAATTGAGGTCCAAGTATTAGTGGTCAAGCACACTCTTTGTTTGGACTCTTTGAAATATTGTTTTAACTTTACCTTTTCATCATGGTAGAGTTGATAACAATCTCTAGCCATAGTCCAATGTGAAGGCATTCGAAATCTAGGACAAACTTAAGACATAAAATATTAAAAATCTTCATGTTGCACAAAACTAAAAGGTAATTCATCTACAACAATCACGTATGTCAGTGCTTTTCTAATTTTTTCTTGATTAAACTTTCAATTAGTTAGCATACAATCGTTTTATACTTCTTTTTGAATAGGTTGCATAGCAAATTGTGTTTGATGTGTACCAACATTATATAGATATTTCTTGTATTGATTTATGTGATTTCTAAGGGAAGAAGTATCATTTCTTTTTATATCACAAAAAAATTCATTACCACAATAATTGCATTTGGCTTTAGTTAACTTGTCCGGTGTTATAAATTTTGCAAAATGCTCCTATACAATTGATCATGTTGTCATTCTCTTTCTTGGGATTGGAGGCTTTGTACACATAGATACATTACCCTTGTTTGAAACTTCCATAGGCGCAGAACTTTCTTAAAAATATGAATTTGGCATTGGACTTGGAATAATTGGATTTGTATTCGAAAGCTTATGATTATCATCCTCATTTAACATCTATCAACAGAGAATATAAGTAAAATACTAAATCAAAAATTAATTTTGAATAGAAGTAAAGAAAATAACTTGAAAGATATATTAAAACTTGTAAATAATGACTATTTTATTATCAAGCAATCCCTACAAGTATCTTCCAATAGATCTAAAACTGAATTGAACATACCCACATCAAAATCAAAAGATCAAAAATAGCAAATTAATTTTCATAAAAATACCAAACAAAATAAAGGTAGTAAGCATTGAGCAACTTGATTCTCATAAAAGTGACAAAACCCTAATTATCTAACAATAAAATCATTTGAAATCAAAAAATCCTAATTTAATTTCACAAAACTCAATTCAATTTCATGATTTCATAAATCCTCTCACATTGCAACTTGACCCTGATGATGCCGTCATAGAAAAATGAGAGATTGAAGCTCAGAGCATCGAAGGCCAGTTACAGAGAGATCTTGAGGCATTGTAACTCAAAGGTGGAGGGTGGACAATGGTGATGTCACGCTGTTGAAGACTAAAGGATGTCAGGTTGCTAGAGAACTTTCGAACTCTTCTCACCGTGATGATCGCGCGATGAAACCTTTGATCTCGACACGGCACAGTGCTACAGCCGCAGAGATGAAGGAGAAGGATAATCGGGAGTTCAGGACTTGGGGATTTAGGGTTAGGATAGAAATGAGATATCGGCGTCTGGTCGTGGAGAACCAGATGACTTATAGGATATATAGAGTCGTGCTTGTAAACCGATTAGCCTAAAATCAAAATCATGTATATATAGATGTAATTCGGCTCGATTCGATTTTTACGATTTTTCAAAATCAAAAACTAAAATTGAAACCAATATCAAATTTTCTATTTTTTAAAATCGAACCAAACCAAAAACCGAATAACCCGAACCGAATCAATTATTCAGCTTTGGTTTGGTCGGTTTATTCTATTTGAACCGAATATTGCATACCCCTATTCACCATCTATATTTTATCACAAATAGATCTTTTTTAATATAGTTTCCAGATTTTGATAATCAACATATATCTATCCTAAGTTTTGATAAAATTATTGTTTATAAATGTACTAGTATTTGAACATAAAATTCTCATCTATAATTCTATAAAAGGATATTTACCTACAACCCCCCAAGATTTATTTTATTTACTAAAAACTCCTACAATTTCAGTATTTATCTACACATCCTTTCTTTTGAAATTTATTATCAAAAACCCCTTATTGTTATTTAATCAAAATTTTTCCCAAAAATTCTATTTTTACTTTTTATAATTTTACAACTAAACCCCTTAAAATTTTTAGCTTCTCACCCTCTACTCTTTTTCTCAAATATTTATATACACAAATATTATCAATTTTATCAATTTTTTAATAAAATTTCACAATATTGAAGTTTTAAAACTTAAAATTTTAAATTATAAGTTTAATATTTGTACATTTATAAATAGACCCATTAAATATTTTTATTTATCAATAAGTCCAAATTATATCTTTTTTTAAATAAATTTTTCTTAAAAAATATTGAAGCTTTTAAAACTTAAAATTTTAAATTACAAGTTTAATATTTGTACATTCCTAAATGGACCACTCAAATATTATTATTTATAAATTTTATCAATTTTTTAATACAATTTCACAAAAAATATATTGAAGGTTTTAAAATTTAAAATTTTAATTTATAAGTTTAATATTTGTACATTTATAAATAGACCTCTTGAATATTTTTATTCATAAATAAGTCTAAATTTTGTCATTTTTAAATAAAATTTTACAACAAAGACATTGAAAGTTTTAAAACTTAAAATTTCAATTTTCAAATTTAATATTTGTACATTTACAAATACACCCTTTGAATATTTTTATTGATAAATAAGTCCAAATTTTATCATTTTTTAAATAAATTTTTTTAAAAAAGACATTGAATGTTTTAAAACTTAAATTTTAAATTATAAGTTTAATATTTATACATTTACAAATAGACTCCTTGAATATGTTTTTTTTATAAATAATTTCAAATTGTAAATAAAAATATGCAAAGGAGCTTCTTTGTAAATCTTACAATATTACACTTATAATGTAAATTTGAAACATCCTTTATATTATTTTCCTAAAATTATTAAAAAACTGATAACATTTGTACTTATTTATAAATAAAAAATTGTATTGGTCTATTGACCAAATATGACAACTTGTAATTTAAAATTTTGAGTTTTAAAACCTTCAATGTCTTTTTCATAAAATTGTATTTAAAACATAATAAATTTTGGACTTATTTATAAATAAAAAAATATTTAGGGGGTCTATTTGTAAATGTACAAATATTAAACTTGTAATTTAAAATTTAAATTTTAAAACCTTCAATATTATGAAATTTTATTAAAAATAATAAAATTTAGACTTATTTATAAATAATAATATTTCAGGGGTCTATTTGAGAACAAATATTAAACTTATAATTGAAATTTTGAATTTAAAAACCTTCAATGTCTTTTTTTGTAAAAAATATTTAAAAAAATGATAAAATTTGGACTATTGATAAATAAAAGTATCCAAGGGATCTATTTGTAAATATACAAATATTAAACTATAATTTAAAGCTATATGTTTTAAAACCTTCAATATTGTGAAATTTTATTAAAAATATTGATAAAATTTAGACTTATTTATAAATCAAAATATTTGAGAGGTCTATTTATAAATATATAAATAATAAACTAATAATTTAAAATTTTAAGTTTTAAAACCTTTAATATTATAAAATTTTTATTAAAAAATTTAGACTTATTTATAAATAATAATATTTGAGGGGTTTATTTGCAAATATATGAATATTAAAGTTGTAATTTAAATTTT
>RXID01021543.1:61794-214762 GCA_005019695.1 Trichopus zeylanicus subsp. travancoricus
TATTTATAAATAAGTCCAAATTTTTTTAAATAAAAATTTTATAATATCAAAGGTTTTAAAATTTAAAATTTAAAATTATAAGTTTGATATTTGTATATTTATAAATAAACCCATCAAATATTTTTATTTCTAAATAAGTCTAAATTTTATCAATTTTTTAATAAAATTTCACAATATTGAAGTTTTAAAACTTAAAATTTTAAATTATAAGTTTAATATTTGTACATTTATAAATAGACCCATTAAATATTTTTATTTATCAATAAGTCCAAATTATATCTTTTTTTAAATAAATTTTTCTTAAAAAATATTGAAGCTTTTAAAACTTAAAATTTTAAATTACAAGTTTAATATTTGTACATTCCTAAATGGACCACTCAAATATTATTATTTATAAATTTTATCAATTTTTTAATACAATTTCACAAAAAATATATTGAAGGTTTTAAAATTTAAAATTTTAATTTATAAGTTTAATATTTGTACATTTATAAATAGACCTCTTGAATATTTTTATTCATAAATAAGTCTAAATTTTGTCATTTTTAAATAAAATTTTACAACAAAGACATTGAAAGTTTTAAAACTTAAAATTTCAATTTTCAAATTTAATATTTGTACATTTACAAATACACCCTTTGAATATTTTTATTGATAAATAAGTCCAAATTTTATCATTTTTTAAATAAATTTTTTTAAAAAAGACATTGAATGTTTTAAAACTTAAATTTTAAATTATAAGTTTAATATTTATACATTTACAAATAGACTCCTTGAATATGTTTTTTTTATAAATAATTTCAAATTGTAAATAAAAATATTCAAATGATCATTTGTAAATATACAAATATTAAACTTATAATTTTAAATTTTTAATTTTAAAACTTTCATATTCTTTTCCTAACTTTTATAAAAAATGCTAAAAATTTGGACTTATTTATAACTAACAATATTGTATTGGTCTATTTGGAAAATATACAAATGTAATTTAAAATTTTGAGTTTTAAAACCTTCAATGTCTTTTTCATAAAATTGTATTTAAAACATAATAAATTTTGGACTTATTTATAAATAAAAAAATATTTAGGGGGTCTATTTGTAAATGTACAAATATTAAACTTGTAATTTAAAATTTAAATTTTAAAACCTTCAATATTATGAAATTTTATTAAAAATAATAAAATTTAGACTTATTTATAAATAATAATATTTCAGGGGTCTATTTGAGAACAAATATTAAACTTATAATTGAAATTTTGAATTTAAAAACCTTCAATGTCTTTTTTTGTAAAAAATATTTAAAAAAATGATAAAATTTGGACTATTGATAAATAAAAGTATCCAAGGGATCTATTTGTAAATATACAAATATTAAACTATAATTTAAAGCTATATGTTTTAAAACCTTCAATATTGTGAAATTTTATTAAAAATATTGATAAAATTTAGACTTATTTATAAATCAAAATATTTGAGAGGTCTATTTATAAATATAATAAACTATAATTTAAATTTAAAATTTTAAGTTTTAAAACCTTTAATATTATAAAATTTTTATTAACAAATTTAGACTTATTTATAAATAATAATATTTGAGGGGTTTATTTGCAAATATATGAATATTAAAGTTGTAATTTAAATTTTTATGGAGGATTTATTTGTAAAAAATTGAAGTATTTAAGGTCTTTTTTGTAAATTTTTATTTAAAAAGTATTAATATTTGGGCTTATCTATAAATAAAAAAATTTGAGGAGTCCATTTGTAAATATATAAATATATAAATTATAATTTAAAATTTAATTGAGGGTTTATTTGTAAATATTTGAGGGAAAGAGTAGAGGGTAAGAAGTTAAGAATTTAAAGGGATTTAGTTATAAAATTATAAAAGGTAAAAATAGAATTTTTGAAAAAAAATTTGATTAAATAACAATCAGGAAGTTGTAGATAATAAATTTCAAAAAGATGGGGTGTAGGTAAATACGAAATCACAAGGGGTTTTTAATAAATAAAGTAAATCTTGGGAGTTATAGGTAAATATCCCTTCTATAAAAATAAACATGAATCAAGAAATATCAAGAAAAAACATCAACAACTGAGAGTGACAACACAACATGAGAGCCACATACCTTGATTCTCGATTAGCCTTCACATAATCCAAAGTCTTCTACCTTGTCAATGGTTCCTCTGTCGAACTCTAATAACTCCTCCATCAAAACTATAATTAATATTTCTTATCTATTGGTTGGTATCTCCTTTGAGATCCTGTAGTGCTATGATTCTTTCTTGATTATCATTATTCATTCAAAAACTTCACACATTTTTTTAATTGATGATATAGAGTTCTTCTATTAAGCGTGTTAATATACTCATAAATTTATTTTTTACTTTCTTTTAGTTGTCAAAATAGGTGATTGACTAATGATAAAAAATAATGTGTTATATTGAGATGAGGAGAAGTGATTTTATTGAGAGTTAGTTTTAATTATGATTGTTCGATACTTATATTATTAACAGTAAGATTATAATTATGAAATTTTAAATTAATTATAATATTTTTATTTTAAAAGTTTATTATATTTGCTTTATTCTAATGATTTATATCTTCATATTTTAGAGGTGTTACAAGAAAACCCTCTTTGTCAGGATTCATTTAAACCCTACAAGAAACAGAATCCACGTTGATTCACGCCTTTACACGTCTCCGGATGTTGCTCCATGTCTTTGTTTCATTTCTTGAAAGTTTTTTTTTCCTTTTTTTCCTTTTATTTTCACCAATGAGGCTATGACCCTCGACATTTTGCATTTATCCCTCTATACGCAATTTTTCGTTGTTGAATAATGAAAAAAAATCTATTATTAATGTTAACATCAAGGGGCATTCCATAATTATGCCTATTTTTAGAGGTTTTACAAAAGAAGTGTTTTCAATTTGGTTTTATTACATATAACTTCTTCAAAATTATCAAATTACATATAATTTCCCATCTTTATAATCTACTTCATTATTATAAAAAAACTCCTCCATCTATTTCACAAATTAATTTTCAATTTTCCATTAATTATATATATAAATTTACTAAATTACTTTCTACTCCACCCACTCCTATATTTCACACAACAATTTCTATGCTCACTCCCTATTATCGCAATCGTCTTGCTGATTCCCTCTATCCCTTCCATTGGAAGACCTTGTCGCCAATAATTGCCCGAGAAGGCTTTCATCATCGATGACTGTTAAATTTTGGGTGTCTTAAACTCGGATTAGAGTTTGAGTTGAAATAGAAATTTAAATTTAGATTCAGAGTTATGATTGATTTGTAATATTAGGAGTTGTAATTAGAGTAAAACTCAGATTTAATAAAGACCTATAAATATTCTACTAATGCATAGGATTTAGTAGGGGCAGTGCTGATATTGAACTAGAGAGAAATAGAGAGAATAGAGAGAAAAAAAAAAAAGAGAGTGTATCAGCTCTCGTATATAGGTCTTTTTAGTGCTTCTTGGTGGTCTTTCGTGGTGGTTTCTCATGGTGTTCTTTTAGAGATTCTTTCTGAAAGTGGAGACATTACTAAGACTTGATAAAAGAATTTAATTGAATAAGAAATAGTACAATTTTTCTTATAAACTCTTGTAAAGCCTTTTGCTCCTTCTGTAAACGTAATCCGATTATGGATAAACCACATATATCATTATATCTTGTCTTGTTTTTTTTATTTTATATTACTTCTTGTTTCTTCTGTTATTTAAAAATAAGGTGATTTGTGAAATTACATGTTTGGTCAAAATTGCATGGAGCTATATGAAATTCTAGAACATAATTAGGTGTCTTTTGCAAATTCCAACTATCAGAAAATTTATTTGCAATAATAAATCCTTCTACAATGGCCAAAGTAACTTTTCATATGTCCTTGGCGACGATACATCATAACAATGGCCAAAGTAACGGTGCTTTGAATTCCAAATGGGCCACGCGTTAGGCCCCACAAAGGCTGAGCAGATTCTGCGGAAGACAAAATGGCCCTGCTGGGCAGTAGCAAGCAGTACAAGACTGCTCATTCAATATTGAGGTCCGAAACCGGCCCGTACATGGACACGAAGTCCCAGTTGGGCGACGGGCCTACCGGCCCAGTCCCGTACTGGCCCGCTCTCAACGATCTCATGGTTTTGTCTCCAAGGTCCGCGCCACAGTCCCCCTCGAGCGATTGTCGTCTTCCTCCTTCCAGATTGGTCGAAGCCAGTGGGCCCTGACTTCGTACCTTCCAGGTGATTGTTGCTCAAATTTATGGCTGCTGTTTTGCCAACTGTTCTTTGCGTTTTAGTTCCACAGAAATGTTTCCATTAAATATAGTCGATAGCAACTGTGTTAACGTCTAAAAAATTGTCTAAAGATTAATCATTCAATAATCGAAAAGGCTGCACCACTGTTTTAAAATATAGAGTTTGTAGCATGTAGCCATTCTTATTAGGAATTTATTAAAAATTAACTATTTTATTATTTTTAGTAAAAACATATTTATCTTATTTTATAAATTTGTAAAAAAATTATTTTTATTAAAATATTTAAATAAATTATTTTAAAAGTCTAAATTATTCTAATTAAATTTTAATTTAAATAAATATTAAATTAATATAAAAAATAATTTATTTTATTTTGATTTTTATGAAAAATTGATTGTCCAATTTTATAAAATTAAAAAATAAAAAATTATTTTTGTTAAACGGATGGTTGGATAGTTACAAATCAGTTGTTTGAAATAAAATAAAATAAAAATAAATTTATTTTTATATTAATTAAAATAATTTTTTCGAATTTATAATATAAAATAAATAATTTTTTTTATATAAGATAGATGATTTTTTATAAATTTACAAATAATTTTTTGATAAAAATTTTAAAATATAAATCAAGGTTCAAAATTTCGGCCGAAATGATTCGGTTTCGGCCAGTGTTACAACGTATTGGCTCAAATTATTTTGGTTTAGGGTTTTCGATGGTGACGAGTGCAGAGTAGGCGGGGCGAGTGCAGTTCGCGAGGAGCTCACGCCGCGAGCTCGCGCCGTCACCCCGCTTGTGCTCTCATGCTGGCTTCATGCCCGAGCCCGTGCTCTCGAGCTGGCTCTGGCGCCCGCACTTGCGCGCTTATGCAAGTGGGTTCGCCAGTCTGGCGCCCGCGTCGTTGTCGATCTCGTACCCGCGCCCTTGCCGAACAGGCCCCCACACCCGCTCTCTCACCAGCCTCGCGCCCACGCTTGCGCCCTCGCCTGCTTGGCCCCCGCGCGCATGCCAGCCTGCCGCCGCTTCCTCGCCAGCCTGACCCCTACATCGGCACACTCGCGTCCTCACCAGTCTCTGTCAGATATTGTTTATGTGCATGAGACTATTCACATGATTGTTCATTATTTGAAAATTTTTTAAACATATTATACTTTTTTAATTTGAAGTTAACAAATAATTAAATTTCGGTCAAAATATAATTAATAAATAAAAAAATATTTTAGTTGAAACTGAAATGAAAATGGTTTTGACTAAAACGCATTGATTTTTCTTTTCACGTGTATGCATGCATGATGTCAATCCCACCCTCATGTGAATCGCTGCCACGAGATCGCGAAGCGATAGTTATTCTGGTTTGTATGTTTATAAATGTTCATTTAAATTATCCAGGTACTAAATTCATAATTTCATATCCAGATGTTTTAAACTCAATTGATGATGATTATGATGATGATGATGATTAGTTGTATTTTGTTATAATTAATAAATTATGTTTGTGTCAAGTATATTTTAATAATAAGTTAAATTTATGTATGTTAGTTTTTTAACTTTTAATCATATTCATACTATTTCTCGTATATTTTTTATATAGTAATATATAAAAAATAGACTATATCAGTGTTAACTATCAAAATTAATTTTAATTAATTAAAATAATATTTAATATTGTGATAAAATTAATTATAAATTCTTTCATAATTTTTAAATTTTTATAAAAAAATTGTTCAAAATTTTATTGTATTTTTAATTTGAAGTCAAAGTATAGTTAAAATACAATCGAACTCTAGTTAATACACATTAATAACTAAAAAAAAATTTTTAGTCAAAACCGAAATGGCCGAAATTGAAACAAGCGAAACGGCCGAAAGGTATCGGTTTTGGTTGGTGCCGAAACAGAAACGGGAACTCAAATTTAAAACTTTGATATAAATACAATAAATTCATAGTTGAATAGTTTAGCCAAAATCTTTCCTCATCCACTGCGAATATTTTGCTCGATTATTGTCTAATTTTGTTCGATTGTTTCGACTACATTGCTTAAAATGAAATGCCGGATTTTTTTTTTCGCGGTCTCTTGAATATTAATCTAACTCTAATTCAAGTTGCGATTTGTAATAATGAGAAACGAAATAAATAAATAAATAAATGATACGAGTCTCAAATTGTAATGTGCGTGTATGATTGGGCCATCTCACTTCAGTGCAACTTGGAGCCATTTGATAAAGAGCCGCACGGAAGCACGTGTTTGCCAGAGACTGGGCTTGGCCAGGTTGATCCATCTGGTCAAACTATCAGTTCTGCTGATTTTTTTCATCCGGATCTATCCTCTTTTTCTTGTTTTTATTTTGCAAATATGATTCGGGTTAATAAGCAAAACTATTTTTACCTGCAAAGAAACGCCGCAAATAAGATTCAGGATAAGTCATTTAAGAATGCATTTAATTTGAGATAAACTCAACTTAATACGATTAAATTTTAATGTAACTAATGATTTTAGTCATATAATTAGTTAGTCATATACTATGGAAAAATATTTAAAATTAGCATGAATGGTATTATTCATATAAGTATCATTTTTTTAATTAATCACACTAAGTAGTAAATATTTATTTGTAAAATGGAGGTGAGAACATACTTTTTTTTTTAGTTTGAAATCAAACGAATTTTTGGTTTATGCAGATCGTAGCAGCATCCCACCATCGTTGAATAGATTTGAAAAACTTGTTTGGAAAGAACAATATAATATTTCGAAAAAAAACAGAGAAAGTAGAAGTTTTTTTTTTTTGTCGATGGCTTCTTATGTTTTGTTTCATTTATATTATATACTCGCTTCATTGTTCAAGACAGCGACAGTCATGTCGGCGGCCAAAAGCGATAGATTGAAAATGAAGCAAAAAACATCGATACTGTGAGAAGATAAAGGAAGAAACAAGCAGAAACAGGAGGAGAACAGTGTCATCCTCAACCACTAAACGAGGCCACAGAGACCTAATGCAAAATCGGGAGTAGCTCGTTGGCGTGCACTTTTTTATTTGCCATTTTCACTAAAAAATAACTATTTGCTAAATGATATATTTACAGGCGTAATATATTTAATTACATAAGGAAGAATTTTGAATAGAAAAAATTCTCACCAAGAAAGAATTGTACAAGAAAATATAAATTTAAATGGAAGAAAATTGTAGCACGTCGAATCCAGATTGAAAGCATGGGGTGGGTTTATGGAAGCATTGATTGCCGGCAAGGACTTGGTCCCTCTCACATCAGCTCCACCACCACTGTCGAACAACACCACCAATCAGTCGTTTACAGAGAAGCCCTAAAACTATTCTTGCTCTCTCTCTTTGTCTCTCTCTTCCACCCAAATACAAATTGGCAATGTGCCTGTATCTACCCAAAAACAGTCAGTGATCGCTGCAGTAGAATCTTTTCCTTTAAACTCAAGCATGTCACCCATCGTCATCCAAAACTTCCGCTGAAATGAAAGGCCAGGGAGGAGGGAATCCACCAAAGCTCACCTCCCTCTCCTCCTTAATTTGTCCACCATCACCATCTCTCACCACCAACGTTGCTGTGAAAACCACTCGTGCAAAACGACTACTCAGTGAGATCCCTCCCTTTTTTTTTTTCCTTTTTTTTCTTTTTCTTCTTGTTCTCCTTCTTCATCTTCTTCTTCGTTTAATGTTTGCGCATCTCCTGCATCAACTTCATGCAATATAAGAAGCAAAGCAGCTCAGCAATCATATCCATCTCCCAACGCTGAAGTGGATCTATAATTGGTTTGTTCTCTCCTTTAGGCATCAATCTCATTCATATCAGCACAGTAGATCTCCTTTACCTTTCACAAAAAATAACGAGATCAAGCTTAGCAGTACCCTATCAAAGCATGTGAAGATGAAAAAAAAAAATTCCTCACCAAATCATGTGATAGATCACCACCGCTACCATCACCATCATAATTATGATCATCTCTACTTCCGAATCATAAGCTAATACTGTAGAACTTGTTGCTCGGCTCTTCCTACTTCAGATCAAAGTTGAACAAGAAAAAGACGAGCTCAATCAAGATCACTCTCCAATGGATATGGTGCCGAGCTCCGAGAGCCCTTTGTCTGACTACGGTGCAAACACTAGCATGAACCCTCTTACAACCATCGGTAACCCCGCCTCTTCCACCTCCTCGCCGGCCCCGTCTCCTAGCCGCTACGAATCTCAGAAGCGCCGCGACTGGAACACATTCGGCCAGTACCTCAGGAACCACCGGCCGCCGCTCTCTTTAGCCCGGTGCAGCGGGGCGCATGTGCTCGAGTTCCTTCGCTACTTGGACCAGTTCGGCAAGACCAAGGTGCACAGCCAGATGTGCCCCTTCTTCGGCCACCCGAACCCCCCGGCTCCATGCCCGTGCCCGCTCCGGCAGGCGTGGGGCAGCCTCGATGCTCTCGTCGGCCGTCTCCGCGCTGCCTATGAAGAAAACGGTGGCAAACCGGAGAACAACCCCTTCGGTGCTCGCGCTGTCCGGCTTTATCTCCGCGAGGTCCGCGAGGTGCAGTCCAAGGCTCGCGGCATCAGCTACGAGAAGAAGAAGCGCAAGAAGCCGCCGCCGCTGCAGCAGCCGGTTGTTGCCGGTCACCAGATGCCGCCAACCGGTGCAAGTTAAAGCAATTCAAGAGGGCATGGCTCGATGCCAGGTGATGGTATTAGATCTTCTTCTACTATTAGTCGGTTACATTATCTCATATATGCGATGTTCTCTCTGTGTTCTTTAGGTCAGACTCAGTAGTTTCCATTGTTTTCTCCTTCGTGTGTTGCGTTTTGAACTTGTGCTTGGACTTGTGTAAGCTTTATTTCTTTAATTTATGTGGTCGTTACTACTGCTTCTAAAATTTTACGTTCTTACCCAATTGAAGCTGATGCTGCTGTAGTAAAAAGGGGGAAACAGAGAAGAATGAGAGAATAGAAGTCGGAACCTAGAAGTAGTAACATAAATGGTATGAATTTGACCTCTCTGGTATGACAAATGATACTAAAAATAGTAAGAGAATGTGGATACCGTAGTTTGAGCTGTGGAGTGACCATTGTGGAACTGGGAGATGCTGCGACATGTATGTACTTGATATCTCTTGTAGGGAAAGCTATCTATATATCTGGTCATGATACGTCTATTCTGCTGTTTTAGTTTTTTTCCTTTTTGTGGCATTAAAGTTTGTTTTTCTGCAACATCATGTGTCACTCTGGAATTTCTCAGATTAATGTGAACATGCACTATTGGAGGGGGGATCTGGTAGTCAGATGCTTCACTTTATACAGCACTTTTAATTTTGTCTTTGCTTTTTCTTCTTTTTTTTTTCCTTTGGTTAACCTTTCACGGAGTCATTTTTGGTTAAGAAATTAGAATTTCTTGATGGACTCTTGGCTTGTTTCTGAAAAGAATGGATGCTACAAACTTCTAGCAGAGTGTGTCCCTAGCCTCTGCCAAGTACTGGTCATACAAGGTGCCCCTAGTCTCCAATCACTCCCATTGTAGCAGATGATGTAAGGTTTAAGGTAATAGAAAGATATGGCCTTTTCCTTTTCGTATGAAGGAAAACTATGACCAAGTATATTGTATATTTTGGAAAGTATAATTTTGCTGAATTAATAGCTGTTGGGGAAATATCAAAGAAGACTAGAAAATTTTAGGAGCCTAGAGTCTATTCGTTTCATTCACTTATATTCTTGTCTTCCTTAAGTATATAGGAGCTGATTTTATAATTGAAGAATACATTGAATTAAGTTTCTACTAATTAATTAGCTTTTTAAAATATTTAAAGACAGTTTTAAATTAATCCATTAGACTTCTTATACATAAACACTTGGTCAAAGTAATTAGTTCAACACATTACTCAACATACCTTTCCCTTAATGTGTTGTTCTTGATTGCCCATGCAACTTTTCTCAAAAATAGTTGAATTTGTTTCTTGAAAGTGCTTTGGTGAAAATATCTGCAACTTGATCTCGAGTAGTATAGAATTTTAGCTCTACGTCTCCATCTTTAATTGCATCTTGAATGAAATGATGCTTGATAGCAATGTGGCAAGTTCTATTATGATAAATTGGATTCTTGGCAATGTCGATGGCTGATTTGTTGTCACAAAACATCACAGTAGCTTTCTTTTGTTTCTTTCTAATATCTTCAAAAATTCTTTTAAGCTAAAACACTTGTGAAATTGCCAAGCTAGCTGCCACATATTCAGCTTTAGTAGATGATAGAGTCATACTTTGTTGTTTCTTTGATGTCCAAGAAAATACATCATAACTAAGTTAAAAATAATAGCTGGAGGTGCTCCTCTATTGTTATAGCATCCTCCGCAATTACTATCATAATAACTAAGCAATTGTGCATCAACTCCTTTGTTGAATTTATCCCAAAATTGAGTGTGCCTTTGATATATCTCAAGACTCTTTTGGCTATCCCAAAATGGAATTGGCTTAGATTTTGCATAAACCTAAATAATAAACTTAAAGCATACATAATATTCGGTTTAGTTGTTATGAGATATAATAAATTTTCAACCAAACTTCGATACAAAGTAACATCAACCTTCTTCTTTCCATCTTCTTTAGCAAGTTTTTCATTCATAACAAGTGGTATAGACATAGGTTTGCAATCAATCATGCCAAATTTTGTCAAAACATTTTCAGCATACTTCTTTTGACAACTAAAGACTCTTATCATCTTGTTGATAAATTTTCATGCCAAAAAAATAATATAGTCTCATATCATTCATTTCATATCTTTTCATTTTGTCTTTCTTAAGATCAGCAATCATCTCTCATTGTTACAAGTATAAGCAAATCATCAATATATAAGGCAATAATAAGAATATTTGATTTACCGTCAGTCTTCAAATACAAAGTTGGCATACTTTTACTCTTCTTGAATTCTTGCTCCAAGAAATAAGAGTTAATTTGGCTATGTCAAGCCCTTGGAGCTTGCCTGAGCCTGTACAATACTTTCCTCAACTTGTACACTTTGTTTTCTTCTTCTTATTTAACAAAGCCTTGAGGTTGTTGAACATATACCTCTTCCTACAATTCACTATTTAAATATACAGATTTGACATCAAGTTGGTAAAGATTCCAACCTTTTTGGGCTGCCATGGCAATAAAAGTTTGAATAGTGTCAAGTCTTGTAACACAATGCGAATATTTCATTATAGTCAATTCTAGGCTGTTGCGAATAACCTTTGGCCACCAACCTTGCCCTTTTTCTTTGAATTGAACCATCTAGATTTAGCTTGAGTTTGTAAATCCATTTCAGTCCAACGATCTCCTTGTTTTGAGGTTTGTTAACAAGGCTTCAAGTGTTGTTTTTCTCAATGGCTTTGATATCCTATTTCATAGTTTTTCTCCAATTTTTTTCTCCATAAGCTTCATCAAAATTTTCTAGTTCAAACACATAAAAGTTACATCTTATATAAATATCACTCAAATTCTTCATTTTCTTTGGAATTAAGGATTAAGAACTCGAATTTAAGGTTTGAGATGATGTTGGACTGTTTGGTGGAATTGAATCTTATTTATTTTCATCATCATATTGCATTTTCTTCCACCTCATATTGCAAAACAGTAGCTTTTTCAAACTTGCTTTCATTCCAGTTCCAAGAGTCATTTTCATCAAACAAAATATTTTGACTAATAATAATTTTATTAGTCTTCAAGTTAAATAATTTTTGAGGAAGATTTGAAATAGAAAATGAAACATATATTACAATAATAAATATGATCAAGCCTTAATATATATTTCAAAATAATTATATTCAAATTTTCAATCAATTTCAATCAATCCTTAATTAAACACAAGTACAATATAAATAAAGATAAACAAAAGTGCACTATAAATTTTTACGTAATTCGGTAATCAATTGCGCTTCGCAACTTTTGTCTTATTCTTAAGGGCTTATATCACTCTATTAATGATGTCACTTCTTAAGATAAAATCAAGCATTTAAATGGAGTATCATTTCCTTTGGATAAAATTAAGCCCGTCACTTTTTATGGTGAAGTCGCGTCCGTACAAATGATCTCTCCAATTGAGACGATCTACTCCACATCAGAGATTTTGTACTCTCATATTCTTAATATGTAACAATATTTACAAATGGAAAGAAAAAACATAATACATTTGATACTCACTATAAGATCACTCAAAGGATGACAATAAGAGTAATAGGGATTTGCTTTGAGATTGATAAGTTTAGATCATTTTTTGACTAGAAGGTATGAAACTTGATCTCTTCTTTAAATAACAAATGAAGTTGTAAAATTTATTAAGACGAGTCCAACTATATTTATTTATAGTCATTAGGTCGAAACAAACCGTTGAAAGTGAAATTTTATCATTTGATTTACTCCAACAATAAAAAAAAAACCGTTAGTGATGTAAATTCTGCGAATCGAACATTTGATTGTAATTTTATGGAATTGGTTCGAAGCTCTATTGGACGTTTAGTTCTATACTAGACGTTCAATTCTATTAGATCAAAATGCTTGCCAAATATTCGATTGGAAATCAGATGTTCGATGCTTAGCATTACAGTAGCATCACTATAGCAGTACTGTAGCAATACTCTAATAATGAAATTCCTAAAGAATCTTACGCAATATATGTTCTAAACAAAATAATCTCAAAAATAAATTTTTGACTCGACTAAAATAAATAAAATTTAAACTTATGATTACGAAGTCGATCTAGCCTCTTGAATATTTTTGAACCTCCGAATTTGATTTTTAAGTTTTATCTCTAATTTATCATCCTTTTTATCTTCGAATCTTCATATTCAAGTTTTAATTTCGAAATTTGGCATTTCACAAATTTAGATAATCATTACAAATCTTGAAACTTATTAAAATTTAAGAAATTCATTAAATATTGATTTGATCATTATCGAAATTCAAAAAATAACAATTGAATCTTTTTCATTTTTCTCATCATACTGAATTTTCTTTCACCTCATCTTGCAAAACAGTAGCTTTTTCAAACTTACTTTCATTTCAATTCCAAGAGGTATTTTCATCAAACAAAATATCTTGGTTAATAATAATTTTGTTAGTCTTCAAGCTAAACAATCTATAGCCTTTACACTTTGAACTATAGCTGACAAAAATACATTTTTGACTTTATCAAGTATGTACCTTTTCTCTTTTCAAAATTGAGAATAGCAAATGCTTCCAAAAGCATTCAAGTGCTTCACCAATGGCTTTCTTCTACTCCATGCTTCAATTAGAATCTGATTCCACATAGCGTTTGGGGGACTTCTATTGATCAAATACACAATTATATAAATAGCTTCAGTCCAAAAGTGATTAGGTAATCCTTTGTCATGAAGCATAGATTTTGCCATTTGCATCACGGTTTGATTCTTTATTTCGTACACTCCATTTTGTTGTGGTATGTGACTAATGATCAACTACTTTCTTATGCCTTCATCTTCACAAAATTCTTAAAATGCATTTGAAGTATACTACTAGCTTGTATCATTCCTTGAGATCTCTACATAATGACCACTTTGTTTTTCAACTAGATTTTTAAATTTCTTGAAAATTAAAACACTTGAGATCTTTCTTTTATAAAATAAACCCAACTCATTCTTGTAAAAGCAAAATAAAGAGGATAAAATACTTGTTACCTCCATGAGAAGTTGTTCTCATGTTAAGATTCGTAGCGAAAATTTTACAAATAATCTTATTCTCAAACAACATAAAAAATAATTAATAATGCAAGATAGAAAAAAATAATAAGGAAAAATAACGAGAGATTTACTATCAAAAGGTTTTATAAGGGTCTATAAGAAAGACTGTATTTTTTCTTACTCAACTAAATTTTTTATCAAGATTCGGTAACGTCTCCACCTTCAGAGAGAATTTTCAAGAGAATGCCACGAGGAATCACTATAAGAGACTATCGAGAAGCACTAGAAAGGCCTACATACGAGAGCTAACACATTCTCTTTTTCTTCTCTCTATTTTTGTTATTTTTCTTTTTCTATTTCTCTCTAATTCAACCTTAACACTACAATACACTGCACCTAAATCCTATGTATTACAAAAGTATTTATAGGCCTTTATTAAATATGAATTTTACCCTAATTATAATTTTTAATATTACATAATAAGTATTCAAAATTAATCATAAGTCTGAATCCAATTTGGGTTTTTTACTTCAATTCAAATTCTAATTCGAATTTGAGATACTCAAAACTCAATAATCTTTACCTTAACTTGAATTCGGACGTGCCATTATCATAAAACTTTAACCATCATCTTTCATCCAGCCCCTTTTCCTGGGCTACTAGCTTATTTAGCTAATTGTAAGATACGAGCTCGAGGTAATTTCAAATTTACTCTTCATGTTTACAGTCTTGTACTTTAAAAATTTTTCGGATGACTTGTATCTACTGCTATTATAAAAGTAACTAAAAAAAAAGTCCATCTCTCGTCCAATCACTCCGAGTATCATGTTTACTCTTCACCACGGTAGCTATCAAAGTTTCACCTACAATAGTATTTCATACTGATCGATAAATATTGTCATACTTCTCTCTTTTCATCAGAATTCTAATACTGTATGTCACCTTCATAATTTCATCTATCGTTGAATAATTACAGTCTTTTATATTCAGCACACCAAGTGAAAATAGATTCTTCTACATTTTGGGAACATGCCTTACTCCAGTAAAAATATGAATTGCTTCATTAAATATCTAGATTTGGATTGTTTTCACATTAGCGATTTCACAGGTCGAATTATCACCCAATTAAATAATATCTTTTTTTTTATTTTCCTCATAAGAATTAAACTAATCTTTCTTAGAGTAAATATGATACGAACTACGGAAATTTAAAATTCATTCATCAGAAGTGCTGATTTCTGCAGATAGTATAAGAATGTTTTCATCCACGCTATTCTCAGAAGTATTATTCATTCGTTATTATTGTCGGCATATTAGAAGACTATTTTTTTACGTTTATGGTAATACCGTCTAATGTGGTTATATTTCTTATATAAATAACATTGTACTTTCGCCTTCAATTTTGATTTGGACAGTTTATCGCCTTTTCCATATTCTCTTAGTTTTCCTTCTTCGTGAGCTACTAATTTTTTACCAAACTTTATATCAATGTTAGAGTTAATCTTTTTCTCATTAGGAAAAAACTATCACATCTCCTATATTGAGAGTTTATTTATCATAAAGAATTATGGTTACAATATGATTTTACGAAGTAGGAAGAGACATAAAGAGAATCAATGTCTTATCGTCATCTTCAAATTTCATATCAATTTTTAGGAAATTATTGATAATTTTTTTGAAAGTATTCAAGTAATGCAATATAGTTGTACATTCGTTTATACGTAGTCTGTACAACTGTTATTTCAGATAGAACTTATTCGTGAGGGTTTTTTTAATATGTACAATTTCTCAAGTTTTGTCTAAATATCCATCGTCTCTTCAACAATGATATTATACAAGATTTCATCAGTCAAATTTAGAATAATTAAATACAATGTTTTATGATCTATTTTCTCCTAATCTTGATCACTTATTTTGGTCGGCATTTTTTATCTACTCTTTAACGTCTTTTGTAGATCTTGATAAATAAGAACCGTCTTTATGTTTTTCCTGGCATAAGGCAAAATTTATCTTGCCGTCAAATTCTCCATATTGAGTAAAAACTTTGTCATATGGTTATTTGCTCTTAAACTTTGATACTAATTATTGAAATTTGTAATTGAAGGTTCATAAATTATCTTATTCTCAAACAACACAAGAAACGAGAAGTAATGTAAAATAAAAGAAAATAATAAGAAAAGATAGTAAGAGATCCACTATCAAAAGTTTTTAAAAGGGCTTATAAGAAAGACTATACTATTTTTTATTCAATTAAACTCTTTCACCAAGTCTCGATAATGTCTCCACCATCTGAGAGAAGATCCAAGAGAACACAACGAGTAACCAATACAAGAGACTATCGAGAAATACTAAAAAAGCTCACATACCAGAGCTGATATTTTCTCTTTCTCTTTTCTCTATTTTCTCTATTCCTTTTTCTCTATTTCTCTCTAGTTCAATCTCAACACTATATTACATCTAAACCTTATGTATTACAAAATTATTTATAAGTACTTATTGAATCTGAATTTTACTCTAATTATAACTCTTAATATTATATAATAAATATTCAAAATTAATTATAATCTTGAATCCAATTTTATATTTCTACTTTAACTTAAACTCTACACCCAAAACTCAAATATCCTCATAGGTCTACAAACATCAGTATGCACAAGCTTTAAGATCTCCTTGGCTTATGCAACTCCTTTTGGAAATAGTTGCCATTGTTGCTTTCTAGGTGCATAACTTTCACAAACTTAATGGTTTTATTTAATTATTGGTAATCCATAAGCCATCCTCTCTTGTTGAAGTAATTTGAGGCTGCAAAATTTTAAGTGAACAAAACTTTTATGTCATAGCCATGAATCTCCATTGACATATACCTTCAAAGCATGATTATCAGCATAGTTAAAAACTATTGGAAAACTCTAGTTCTTTAACATTTGGACTTTTGTAACAAGTTGTTTTCTATCCTTCTTATCATAAATACAATAATGAAAATTATCAAAATTAAATGCATAATAATAATACTCAAAAATTTTCTAAGGCAAAGTAAAACTTTGGTCCAAGTGTGGGACATATAAGATATTATGAATCAACTTTTTGCATTTTTTTGTTTGAACTCCAATAAATCATTTCCTCTTGCTTCCACTATGATGCCACTGCCCATCTTCACTTGAGTGCATATGGATGTATCCATGTTAATAAAATGGATTTGTTTCTTATCATACGGTTGCTATAACTATTGTCAAGATACCACATATCATTTTTGGTTTTAGTGGCACTATAACAAGCATAGAATAGATTCCCTTTATCTTCTTTTTACAAAATTGTGCTTGCTGGTTGTTCTTCAATTTGTAATCTTTCTCAATATGACCAAATCTCTTGCGAAAGTAGCATTTTGGTTTATCTTTTTACCAACAATCTTTCTCTACATGTTTGCTTTTGTCTCAAATATTACAAATATGAGAATTTTCAACATAAGCTCTTTGAAAGTTGCTTCTTCTTCTTTCTCTCGCTCTCGAGCTTTTGCATTTTCCTCATCCATGGCTATATGTACCACATCTATGAGTTTCACCTCCTTTTTGATCATTGCTAGAGGCTTCTCCTTCATTAGATTTGTGCCTGAAATTGAGTTAGGACTAGAATATAATTTCTACAAATTTTTCATCATGCCTTGCCTTGCCAATATTTTCTCATGAGCCTTCGAGGATTTCATCAATTCTTGAATACCCAATGAGGAAATGCCTTTACTTTCCTCAAGTATAAAAACCATTAGATCAAATTTTGGAGGTAGACTAATAAAAATTTTCTCAACAATTTTGGATGTTGATGGAGGTTTCATATAATCTTCCTCTATGTACTTTGGTCTTGTGATTTGAAAATTATTTTCATCTTGATACACCAATGTTCATACTCTCCGATGAACATGAAAATTGAAGAATTATTATTGCTCAAAGTGACCATTTGTAGGCCACTGACAAGGAACAGAAGAAGCTCGAGAAGAAGGCAAAGAAGAAGAGGTCGACAGCTTCTAAATATGGCACTTCTTTGAAAGCTACTGCTGCATCTAAATATGGCACTTCTTTGAAAGCTACTGCTGCAAAGAAGAAAGCATCAGTTCGAGGTAGTTCTGGTACCAATTTTGTTGGGGAAATATCATAGGAGGCTAGAGAATTTTAGGAGTTAAAGAGTTTTTTCATGTCAATCACTTGTATTCTTATCTTCCTTAAGTGCATAGGAGCTGATTTTATACTTGACGAATACATTGGACTAAGTGGTCTATTAATTAATTAGCTCATTGAAATACTAATAGATGGTTATAGATTAATCCACTAGGCTTCTTAATACATGAACACTTAGTCAAAATAATTAATTCAGCACATTACTCAATAATAACAAACAGATCTGTGCTAAAATAGATATTAAGCAACACATTATATTCTTGAAAATTTTACAATGTTTCTAGACAATACATTTGAGTGAGATGGAAATGATTGTTCTGATTTTTGGTGAGGCCAAGCTATCTTATGGGAGTTAATTGTACAGTTTATAATTGGCCAACAATGTTAGAGCACCACTTCGATTGGATTGGGATTTGATATGAGCTGTTTGGACCACCAACAGTTCTCTTAAGCCTGCTCTTAGTTTAGATCATCACTTGTCTCTTTTCCTAATGAAAGCATCCGTTCCATTTTTATTATATTCATGATTGTTGCCATGCACTATGCCACAATTTCTTCTCTTCTGTTTCACATATTTTCATCACAAACATCGGGCCTAATTCAAGAGACGACTCTATTGAAGAGGAATTCCCATGACGCGTATATATAATTGCCTAACTTGTGATTCTTCATTGCACTATCTCACTATAATCTTAAAAGATGTAGTGTAGAGAGAGGAGCATCTTTTGATTGATGATTTAGTTCAGCATTCTTGGAAGGTGAAACATAAAGATAAATTGAATGCGAATTATTTCACGCAATGGAAGACTTCAGAAAACAGTTGATGTGCAGGAACTGTAATTTGATGCGCATGAAGGCTTATATATGTTTTATGTACCCAAAAAAAGGTCTTGTGTTATGCAGTTTCCTGATTCTCTGTTGGAAGCCTCAACTTGATCATTGGTTGGTTGTTTTTGTATCCAAACATGAGAGGGCCTTTTTATGATTCCATTGAGTCCTATGAAAGAGATCTTCATCAAATCGCACGGTAGCTTAAATGAGTTCTCCAGGATTGGAATCAGAAAACAATATAGGTTCAAAAAGCCGGTGTCAACTGTGTAATGAAATGGTAATTAATGGCTTTATGATGGTGATGGGCCTCTGTCATACATGATTTTTGTTCAAATTTCTGAATGCATGTTGTGTTTATTCTCAGAACCTATCTTGTTACAACCATTTGTGATTCAGTATGAGATTTAGTTATTTGGTTATTTCATGTGGCCATTGTGTTTTCAGAACTAGTTATCGGATGGCTTAAATTTTGAGTCCAAGGGTCAACATCCTAGAAGGAAATTTAAGTCTCAATGAAAATTCTTGAAGTATCTCCAAATTTAGATGAAGATCAACAAAACAGCGTCAATAGATGCATGCATATTTATGAGATACTTTGTGTTTGGTTTTCGCTTCCCCTTCTTTTCTTTGGTAGCCATCTCAGAACTGCAAAGAGGTAAGTGGCAACCTTAAAACCTTCAGAACGTCGTGAAATGAAAATACATGATTTTTTCCATACATCAAGCGCTCATTTGATTAGCTGGAGTCACTGATCGGTTCACTTCTGACTACTACTCAGTTCTTTCTGATTCAGCTCTATCAGATTTATATTAGCAGGAGGCAAGACATATGTAGTTGTACTCTATTGTTTTCTGGCAGCCTATTTGTAGTTCTACTTTATTCACCTAGACTTGCACTGTAAGAGGCTGCTTGTCAATATCCTGAGCTTCATTATCTGACAACAGGTTCTCGAAAGGATAGAATTCCCAATGAATCATACAGATCAGAATGACCCAAGGCAATGCGAGACACATGAAAGTGAAAAATCTTTCTCATCGCCAGCATCAGTTGAAATATCAAGCGAGGAATGCTGTGCATGGTGTGTAAGCATCTAAAACAAAGATCATCTCTGGAAGCTGTTTATTGTGCGGAAATTCCTCAAAGCTGATAATATTAACGTTTTGCTCATAAGCCTTAGTGTGTTTGCATTATAGTAAACAATCGTATAGTGAATTTTCGGTACAAATAAAGCAGACGTACATTTGAGGATTCAGTACTTTTTTTCGTGCATGGTGAGTGCAATGCAGTGCCTTGAGGATTCCGTACTCATTTATCATTAGCCATTGTCTAGTGGCCACATTCTAAAATATTTTTCTTTTTCTCAGTAGACTAATATTACTCAACTCTGACGAACATGATAAATATAAAATGAAAGACAGAGATATGTAATACATCTTGAATTCAGTCTCAAGATTTTAGAACCTTTATCAGAAGACTAGAACTAGAATCTACTGTTAGCACTTCATTGCCTAATGCACCTTCTTTAATTTGCATTGCTATGATGAGGCACCAAAATCATTAGTTTTCTTTCTTATCCGTGAACTTTTTTTTTTATCAGTTAATATTCTTCTTCTGAATGCAAATAAAATTTGTTGTTCTCATACGTCCATGTGTGAGAAAAAAATTAACTGTAATACAAGAAATATACGCGGCATATCATGTTGATCTATACTGTTTTTGACTTTACCTTTGCAAAAGTTCTATATTGTTGCTTTATTCTCAGTTCTGAAGATCTTCATGTCTTCTATTAATTTATGTTATAGCAATGATTTGTGCGTTATGGACAGATCAATTGAGATCAAAATTCCGCACGCAGTGCACAAGGTTTTAGCTGAAAGCGATAAAGAATAGGTGTTAAGACGCCGTGGAACATGAGAATTGTCAGTTTTGTTTACATTGTTTTCTTTTCATTTGATGAAGTATAAAGAGGAGTCGAACAAGATCTGTATTGAGGATTAATAGCGCCACTCTCTTGAAGTCTTAGCCCCGTTTGGTTTAGGATCAACATTAGTTTATTTTAGAATTTTTTTTTTTATAAAATTAATATTTTTTATTTTACACTATTATTAAATTAAATTATTATAAAAAAATTAAATAATTTTTTAAATTTTAAATTATTACAGTGTTAATTTTGATTAAAAAATATTAGTTTATAAAAATAATTTCTTAATCTTAATTCTAATTGCAAACGGTGGCTCGAAGAAGACAAAATGCTTTCAAGTGAAAGCAAAGGAGTAGGAACACAGATGGGCGGAGATCACTTCATGAATCTGTGAGAAAACATTGGAAAAAATTATTCAGTTCGATAACATGCAATTTTGACAGAAACTTACGACAAATTCGATTGGCTAACTTTCAAAATTTATATTATACCTCAATCAATGGCGTAGTGATTATGTAATGCTTAATGATAAATTGTAATTGTTAAAAAAGTTTTACGTAAAACTTGAACAAAAAACGGGACAAACGTTACCCGATGAACTTGTTTTTACGTGACTCAAGGCAAGATCACTTCTTTCTTGCTGTTTTTTCTCAAATTTGCGAGTATATGATTGTCGTATATGGTAAATGGTAACGATCCGGAGGATAAGGGGAGACCAAATTGGTGTCTTTCGTCGAGGAGGTGTTGATCTAACTTGAGATTCGCGGGTTGTTTGAGCCCGATTTGAGTTCAATCACCTCGTTTAAAAAAATTAATTTAATTTTCAGCTTGAGCTCGGCTCGGGCTCAAGCGAGACCCGGTTTAATTAGCTTCAACTGGAAATCTCGATTAATTTTTTATTTTTTAATAATATAATAATATAATTTATAATGCATAATTTTAAGTTTCTTTTTAAGCTTGAGATCTGGTTTAAATTTAAAATTTTATTATTATTTATATTACATAATAATATTATATATATTTATATTTTTTATTTGAATAATATGTTTATTTCTATTATTACTTAGGTTATTCATATTAATTTTTAGATTTTTATATTTATTATTATATTTTTTAAAAATATTAATTACTGCTTGATCATAAGTATGATCATATTTGACTATTAATTCATCATTTTAATGTAAGAGTTTTTTAAATTTATTTTGCTATTAATTAGCTAAAAATAATTATTAAAAATTAAAATTATAAAATTTAAATTTCAACTAGTCTTATTTGACTTTATAAGTCGAATTGGAACTGACATTTCTGATCACAAAATTAACTAACTTAAGTTCAACTCATTGACACCTCCTACTCTCGAGATACACTAAGGATATGTATTTCTTCTCTCTTAAGTACTTAATATTAATTATAATAATAACAATAATAATAATAATGTTATTATTATTTTTATTATTGTTGTTAATATTATTTAAGTCTCCTTTTCTCTAGTAATTTTTCACCTCTATGTCGTGCATATATGGGGCTGATAAATATTCAATCAGGGTACCGAAACTGACAATTTTTTATTATATTTTTCGCTTTGATCGTGATCTTGTTGGACACAATTTATTATTCCACAAAATAAAATCATTACTATAATTGTTATTTGTTGGCCAACCAATGGGCAATATTCAACCGAACCGAAACCAAAATCACCTTGATTCGCCTCCAGTGTGGCTGAGCCATCTCACGTGACCTCGGTTGTTGCGGACCTACGCTGCCGGCGAAATTGCGGAGCGAAGCATTTGTCGACACGTTTCGAAATCCCAAGGGTTTGTTAGTACGACGTACGGACGGCGTGGCGATCTGAAGCTGCGCTGTCACCTCAGTCGATGTCAGCGCCCATGGTTTTCTGTGAACTGGTGAGTTGTCGCGTTTGACACGTGCGTACGGTCGTGTCACATCGATTTCCCCGTCAGTAATATCAAATGTCGATGATTTCGAGTAATAATAATAAAAAAAAACAGATGAACAGCCGGGTTCGAGGGACAATGCACGGTGTATAACAAGGGATTAAACAAGATTTTAAGTTAGTTTTTAAATTTCGATTTCCCAATTAATTTTTAGATCGGTTTCAACATCCGCTAATTATTTTAATTAAAACTAATTATTTTAATTTCAGTTAAATTATTTTTAAATTTTTATTAAGATTTGATTTTAAATTTAAAAATTATATATGTTTAATAGTGGATATAAAATTATATTAATAAGATTTTAGCCTTAATCCTATTATATTTTAAACCGTTAAATTTATAAAAAATTAATATACTAGTTTAGGACTTAGGAATTAGAATTTAGAATTTAAGATATACTAATTCTTCGATAAATTTAGCGGTTTAAAACTTAATATAATTAAAGTTAAAATTCTAAACCTTAAACTCTAAATTCTAACTTAAAATAAATTAAAATACTGAAAAGAAATTATAAAAATACTATATAAAGTTATATAATATATCTTTAAAGTCGGAATATAATAAATGGAAACTTTTCGATTTCGACTAAAATTTAAAATCTTGATTTTAAAGAACTAATAGGTTTCGACCGAAATCAATTTTATTTTAATTTTGATTAAATTATTTTTTTAATTCTATTTGGACTTTTAAATTTAAATATATTAAAAAATATATATGAAAAATTTTATATATACACATTTTGTAAACTATTAAACACATAATTTTTTGGGAAAGGTTATAAAAATTAAATGCAATAGGAGAAGTTCAAACTTGTGATAGTGCAATCTGAAATCTTAAGTACCGTTTGGTTCTAGATCAGGATTTTTTAAAATTATTTTTTCTTACAAAATTAATATTACTTATTTTACAATGCTATTAAATTAAATTATTATAAAAAAATAATTATTATAAAAAGATTAATTTTAATAAAAAATGTTAGTTTATAAAAGTGATTTACTAGTTTTGATCTTGACCTTAATTTTAATTCCGAACTAAACGATGCCTTAACAACTTAAGTTAAGTATACCTTGTGAAATAATATATATATATATATATAATTAAATAATATATTTTGAAGTCTAAAATTGAATTATAGATTAAAATATTGCATATTAGTTTGAAAGCAAAATATTTCAGTTGAAATTTTGGTTTCAACTAAAAATTAAAACCTTGATTTTAAATTTTGCTTCCACGTGACTAGCAACCATCTAAAAATCAATTTCAAACTTAAAATATATTATATTTAATTATAGTATAATATTTATATTATTATCTCAATTTAGATGAGATGGCTAAATTTCTTTTATTATTTTAATATGTTTCGAGTTTCATCTTGTTTTTGCAATTTATTTTTTTAGATTTTAAAGTAATTTTTTCTATGAAATAATCTTTGTTTTAAAACTATGTATAATTGTGACTTTTGCCAGTAAGATACATTAATTATTTTAAAAAATTTTACATTTTTTAAATTTTATAATTTTAAATTTAAAGTTAAAGTATAATCCAATGAAATTAAAAATAATTTGACTGAAATGAAACGAGATCCGAAACTTAGAAACTTGGTGTATAATATTTTGTTTTTTAGTTATAAAAATGAAGCTTTGTATGAAGAAAATAGGGGCAATTTCCAGGGAAATCATAATGTTTTAGACATGCAACAAGACTCCAAAACAACATAATTGCCAAATGTAAGGCACGCCCTGTACAACAATTTCGGGTTGATTCTGATTTCTCAAGGACTCCATCAAGAATACAAGAATACCCTGAAGAGAATCTCTAGTGTCATTCTAGGCAATGACAAGTTCAGAAACAAGTGTATGAACGACAAATTA
This sequence comes from Trichopus zeylanicus subsp. travancoricus, assembly GCA_005019695.1. NCBI lineage: Eukaryota > Viridiplantae > Streptophyta > Magnoliopsida > Dioscoreales > Dioscoreaceae > Trichopus > Trichopus zeylanicus. The sequence goes on from RXID01021543.1 coordinate 86,486, forward strand.
TATTGAAAAAACAAAAATCGAGCATGATAAATACAAGAGCACTTTCTTATCACATGAGAGTGAGGTATCTGGAATGAATGATTTATGTACTTAGACTGAAAGCTGGAGAAGAGCAACAAATGCCAAATAAAATTTAAGCCAAGTGAATGGCTAAAGCCTGTGTCACAAATTTGGATGTCTATTAATTTCTCGATCAAGAATTCCAACGAATTTTGTTCTTGATGATGGCTTGTCCTCGCACAGTAAGCTGCGCAGAGCACACAGCTCTTCTGGCCTGGCCCTCTTTATCAGGCCGCCAAGTGCAATGTCAGTTGCCACAAGCATAGACTGCGCTCTGGTTCCCTCCGCCTCTTCGACTCTGGGAACACAGGCTGAAGCAGCAGGCAAAGGCAGGGTTGCACTTTGGTGCCTGGATCTCCAGTATTCCGAACACACATGATCACAATCAATGGCCTCAATGGTCTATATGAAAAAATAAAACAGTGAGAATAAAAACAACCAAGTAGCAGCTTTGTGAACAAAGGAGAGGCCACTGACAGATTCATCTTAATAAGGGAGTGCAATTCAGTTTCACAAAAAAGAGAAACCAAGGAAAGCAAATGTACAATTGTGACTTTTGCCAGTAAGACAGACATCCTTTGGGGCATAAACATTAAACCAAAAAAAAAAAAAAGATCAAAAGATTAGGATAGACCAACTTTGGAGACAAAAATTCCGTTACCTGAATGATTGTAGGTGAAGATAATCCAAACATTTCGAGGCCATCAATGGATCCTGGAGGTTGTAGGGATGGAAGATTAACTTTACCCAGGTTGTGTAGTTGCATAATTTCATGATTCACCCTTTCCCTAACCAAATCCCAACACTTCGTAGCAGAAACATGAAAAAACACTTCACTTGGACACTTCTCTACTTTAACCTGTAAGCAAGTTTGAGTCAAAATAAAATCAGTTCATGTTTTTATGCAAAATTCCAAAGATACCAGCAATATCAGCTATTCTTTTAACAGAATTAGTTAGAACAAGTGGCCTGGTTCAGCACAAATGAAATGTATCCAACATGTCTGAAACAAAGATCTAGTTTGCAGTGCAACATTTAAATTTAAACATCCTTAAAGGATACCTGGAAGCTTATAGGTACAAAAATTTTTGTATGATGGGAAAAGTGTCAAATGATAATCTAATACTATCACTGATTAAATTTAGAAAAAGAAAAAAAAAAGTTTTTAGCAAACAAAAAGAAGCCAAGGGAGTGTTTTATGTTACTTGTCATGAGGTCATCTGGAAGTTTATTTTATCAATTCCATATAACTGATTAAGTAATTTAACTGAATCATCATATAACTGATTAACTAATTTAACTGAATGATCATAGAAGTTTTTCTTTTTTCTTAACACAAAAAAGCTACATGTATATTGCTTTAAAGTTAATTCAGTTTGACTCTTTTCTCACTAGCAAAGTTAAATTAGAAGGTTAATTTGAACAATCAAAAAAGGGGAAAAAAGAGATTACCATAAAAAGTGGCCCAAGCAGTCCAGCATCCAGTATTTCTGAGATGTAGTAACACATCTGTGTTGGGTCTAATAGACTAAAGTACCTAACCCGACTTCTAAAGCCTGCACTTAAGCGAAGAATAACATCATGAGAAATAAATTACAAAATTCCAATTACAACAATTTGTTACATATTGTTATTAACTTGTTTCTGAAGAAGATCAAATTGATATCAAGATAGTAAGGTGAAAGGATCCCAAAAAATTAGTAAGCCAACACAGACAAATTAACCAACCACAAAAGTACAATATAAGTTAACCTTTTGGATAGATGGCCTGATTTGTTGACCACAATCTTCCCAAAAGCACAACACCATATTCCAAAGGCTCAATTTTGCAGTTGATTCTTCTCACCACTTTTGCCATGCGAAGGCCTTTTTGAGATGTTTTGTATCTATGCATGCTATTAGAACAAGATGGTCCCACTATTACTGCTGGCCCTGTACCTGTCAGGTTACAAACACAATCTGGTCCAACGTTTTCAGATGCACTTGCACCATTTGTTTTCACATCCCCAGAAGGCTGAGGATGATGGAGATGACCATTGATGTTTAAAATTTGGCAATCGCCATCCTCTTTAGCATCTAAAAATTCTGAAGTTGAATTTGTTGTCCCACTAGCACCCATGACAGTCAATGGGGTTTGAGAAGAAATTGTTACTGCCGGATATTCCTATGATGTTGAACTACATGTTCCCTTTTTTTGCTCATCAGTAACCTTGATAGATAGCTGTTCCATGAAATCACCGGACTTCTCTAACAAATCCAAATCTCTCTCACTCATAACAGATGCATTAGTCTCTGGTGTAACCAGAATTGGATCTGTCTTGATGTTGCAGGTCACTTTGCCATCACTTTTTCTCAGCCTATTGATGGTCTCTTGCTTTTCTATGAATGACCCTCTATTTGATTTATCCAAAAATGTTTCATGTGCTCCTTTTCCTGCATTTGTAGACAATAATGTAGCAGCATCTTTGTCACCGTCTGACCTATTTTTATCTGTATGCACTTCTATACCTTTCATCTTTTTCACATTGTTACCCTCGGACACCATAGTAGTGGGGTTTGCTAGAATAACTGGTGCATACTGAGACTGTGAAGAGTTTGATGACCCGAAGCCTGTAGCTTCAGATCCTTCAAGAGATTGAATGCTTTGACATATAATTGTCAATGATGGCCTACTCTGTGGACATGACTCCTTTAAGGCAGGTGCGATAATTGGTCTGGGTTGATGTTGTTGTTGATGTTGGGGCTGCTGTTGCTGTTGCTTTTGTTGCTGCTGCTGCAAAAAGGAATTAGCAATTTACTGTTGAACCAGTTGTATTGCATGCTATCTTTTCCACATCTTTGGGTTCCTTAAAGATAGATGGCTGCAGCAAAGGCACCTTGACATCCTTGGACAAATTATGATAGTTTGCATCACCAGCAGAACCAGCTTGAATTGTGGGTTCCTTTATCCCTTCTTTGGTATCTTCAGAAGAAGATTTAGTCACATGCTTGGATTCTTGAGACTTATCTTTGCTTATGCACAAGCTCAAACTCAATCCAAGGTCTGAAAATCCCCAACGATGGACTGCACTCAGCTTGCCTCCTACAGCATCAACTAGGGTATTCAATTCGCTGATCTCATACCGAAAGAGAAAAAACCTTGTGTTCCAATCACATGAGCACAACTGTATTGCATGTCCTAGGCAAGCAAATTTGTCTGGAGAGCATGAACAACCAGCAGCAGAAAGATGCAAATCATAGTGGCAAAGAAAACATTCCCGTTCAATATTGGCATCAAAACCCAGACCCATTTTCCTTGACTGGGAAGAACAGCAGACATATTCCCTACTTGCCCGCTCCATCTCAACACGTGCCTGTATGAGAAAACAAAAAGGATCAAATAAATCTCACATTGCCATAACAAACTAATCAATAATTAATTATATATAGCCCACCTTAAGTGCCTTTGCTAGAGTTCCATCCTGTTTGAAGACATCTGCCCATTTCAAGTCATTCAAAGTATTCTTTCTCATAAATGATGAATACCACTGAGCCCTAACTGCTTCCCTTGCAGCTCCTAGCAACAATTTATCATGGGAAATTGATATCTTCCGCTGTTCTACACGATAGAGCTCCACCGCATACTGACCATGAGGCAGCCAATCGACAGGAGCTACATTTACAGCCTCTGCACAGTTGAATCCTGAATTGAAGCCAGAATGATATGCTCGTGGAAAAGTAAGAACAAACTCTCCTGATTGCTGGACACAACGATAAACAGGTATTCCTTCAACTTTCAAAATGGAAGGTGAAAATTGAGTAACCTGGAAGAAGATAGACAAGAATCATGAGTGCCGGCATTCCTATATGTAGGGAAAATTATTGCGACAAGCTAATGATGTAGAATCTTTCTGATATTCTGATATATACCAGATGCATAACCAACTAAAATACAACCAGTTCTTCTACCCTCAACAAGTAAAAGATCATGATCCAGAAGCACAGAAAAATCACTATTTACAAGGTTATGAAGCAAATCGGGTTGTTCTTCAAATAAATCTGGAAGATGTTTCTTCATGGCTGTCTCCAACTTCACAGCATCTTTTCCTGGGACTCCATACCAAATTTTTGGAGCACCCCAATGTAAGTAATTCAAGGAGTAGAGATGGTGGTCCTCAACATGCTGTAAAATTAAAATCACATAATCAGAGGGTTGAAACTATAGAAAATTGAGATATTTAGGCATAATGTTAGATGAGCAACAGATGCAGTTGACGAAGAAATGAATGACCTTCAAAATATCAAATGTGCAATCAACACACAAATTGTTAGTCTGGAAATATCAAAAATTTGTAAAATTAGTACATTACTATTCAAATGGGTCCTTTGCTCAAAAAAAATTGCCCAATAGTTTTGAAAGGAGCATCTTACCCAACAAAATGATGAAAAGCACATCCCTATATATAACCATGGCAACAAAACACCAGAAATATCCCCATTTTCAAAAGAAAGTACAGAGCCTGGAAGTCGAGCAAAGTTGTTTAAATTCCACCCAGATTCCACATACTGATCCTTCAAATTAGAACCGGAAAGGCAGGAAGATGCTTTAGGAAAACCACTGCCAAAACTTCCCGTCTCCAGATCAGCACCATAAAGCACCTGCAACGAACAAGAACTTATTTGCCATCAATATTGCAGACAAAATCTACATATTTCCTACAAAGAATCATTACCAAGTAGAAATGAGAAATCCCCATAAAACATATGAATACACATCTAATTACTGGTTACAAAAGCCTTGGACCATGCTCCCTATAACTTAGTGCCATGGCCATTTTCTACGTAGAACAAATTTGTGCAGGGAAAGAAGAGCCGGCAGTAAAATTAGAGATTAAATAGTGTTAAAAACCAGGGGTAAATTGAAAAAGTTCGATGCAAAGAAAAAGCAAGCAACATTTTTTGCATGAAAAGCCTTCCTCTTCTTTTTATTATAATAGAAATTAATGAATAACCTGACTTTATTCCCCGCTTATTACTACTTCCTATCCATTTATAATACTACTTTCTATCCGTTTGTAATACCTCAATTTCTTCAGTTGGCCTCTCGATAATCCGCCAATATTCACCTTCGATATTCTCCACTGAAAGTTCGACTTTATCAGTCTTCAGATTAATGTTTGCATATTCTTCATGAAAATATTGATCCCTGAAATCATCTGCAAACTTCTGAAATGATTCCAGAGTAAAGCATGGACCAGGTTCAAAACCAAATCTCTCAGCATTCTTGTTATCTCCTTCATTCGGTTCAGCAACATTTTCATATTTTTTGCCCCAGTCCTCCCTTGTTCGTGAAAGCTTCCTCCTTTTCCTCTTCATACCACTATCATTTCTGCAGAGCTGTTTGAATGAGCAACGATTTTGAAGCTTATCCACCTGTTGAATACGAGTGGTGAATTTAATGTGTTCCCATACACTCTTTTCTTTTAAAGGGCACGGAGGCCTCCAAGATGGGGGAGGAACAATACGACAAATTCCATATCGTTCTGCTTCCACTCGTATGCTTGAAATATATCTCAGGGTATCTTTGAACTCCTGAAAGGTAAACCAGAAGAACAAAAATATCAGTAATTCTCAAAAATATCAGTAATATCTCAAAGTATCTTTGAACAAAGGTATTAACAACAAACCTCTTCAGTTGGATAGAATACAGGAGCTTCATCAATGGCAGGTCTGCGTGCATCATTAGGGCGCCATCTTGCTGTAACCTGTTGTATATCTCAGGCATCAATTGTCTAGATAAAATAGTGTAGTATAAAATAAGGGAAGTAACGAAGCAACAAAAAACTAACCTTTTGACAGCTTTCACACTCAACACACCCACGCCGAACCCCTTTTGGCAAGGGTCGTATGGAAGGAGCATCCTGCACAGGATAAGGAAAATGCAGAATGTTTTACAAGTATACTTCCAAGGAGAAGTAGCAGATAAATCAAAAACTGAGGAGCATCTAAAGCAGAAAATATTGATCTGGGAATAGATGAAAAAGTGTCCATGAGAGCAAAAAATAATAGCAAAGTGGCCATCACGAAATAACAACCCACAACATGGAGAAAAAACAAGAAAACATCACTTACTTGTTCTATTATTGTACATTCAGGCTCCTCTTCATCTGAGCTGTTATCATAATGCCTATAGTTTACCCACCTTCTGTGGCGTAAGGACTTCCTGCACTTCTCATCACCTACTTCATGGCTCTCTCTATCCATGTTTGTCTGCAGGGGCTCTGAAGTTTGAACAGTAGGCATATCGTTCTCTTTGGCCATCTGTACAGTGAATGTTGGAAGAGGCCCAAAACCTGGCGGATATGGTATATCCTCAGAGCCATCTTTCAGAGGAGGTCCTAAGCATTCAGTCCCCATCAGTCCTGCAAAACAAAATTGCAAAAACAGAACCAAGAAAAGTATTGAATAAATATAATCTATTTGACGTAAAAAGATGAAACATATAATATCATAACAGCTTGAAAGGAATTCTTTTAGGAATTGAATGCAAAAAAACAACTTCCCGACTTACCACCAAAATATGTCAGCACAGAAGCTTATATAGCACAATCCATAAAAAATTCAGATTTGCAAAGAGGAAAGGAGAATCAGTGCCCTGCATTAAGGGTTCTGTGTTAATGCCAACAACCACCAATTTTTGTAATATAATAGTGCTTAAGAAAATTCACATCAAAGAGGAGATATATTGCCAGATATGGAATTCTGTCACAAAGTATTACTCTAAAAAGCTATAAGAATCAGATATCAAACATCAAGAAAAATGAATACGAATACCTTGAGCAGAAAACTCATTAGGAAAGTCTTTACAAGCAGGCATCGAAAGGGAACCAAAAAGGAAATATAAAATATTTAACAACAATTACAATCTGCATAAACAACTAAAAGCCCTAAGAAGAAGCAAATCTAAACCAATCTAGGGTAGACGAATGACAGCAACCAATATGTAACATCAATCAAAATCTATCACATAATCTGTTATATCTGGATAGTAATATTCTATACCATGAATAAATGAAAAAACAACCCGATCTATAGATTCACCAAAAATTATAGCCAACAATCGATTCAACGTTTTCTAGAGAAAATCCCCAATTCAGAGGAACATACAGGATTTACAGTCTGTAAAATTAATTCTCCCAAAATCGATGGTCTGGTTGAAGACAATAAAATATAATACAGCAAAAAGAAAAATAATCAAGATCGCAAGATCTCCCAAATTGAGGGATTCATTACATAGTTGAAGTTCTGTGTTTTACAATACTTCAATTTTGAAGATAATAACAAGACAAATCAGAAACCCCCACCCACGAAATCTGATAATGTTTGTGATGATCAAACCAATTACTTACGTATTCTCATGGAAAAAGCCGAAGTCTTGAGTTTTGGTCCAAGAGCAGATGATTTCACAGTCCGAAAACAAATCCCAAAATTTATCTGAAAAATACAATAAATAGAGCAATCCAAGGCAGGCAGATGCCACAAATCCAAGTAGGTCCAGGATCACCCAATTTCCTGCAGATCCAAAACCCAAGCCCTATCCCTAGACTCCAAAACCACCCTCCTGCGAGGCAGCGAGGTTTTAGGAGTCACCACGAAACCACGAATGGTTTTGGAAAACCACTTGCTGCTGGCCTTCAATGCCACACTGGCCACCTGAAAAAAGGGAAGCCGTCCTCATGGCAGCGCAACTCCACAAAAAATTATTAGTTTTGTTCATTATCATTCTCTGTTTTCTAAGAAACGCAAATGGAATTTTTTTCTTTTTTTTTTTTTTCTATTTTTCAGTGGGATAAAAATAAATATGAAAATTGGTTTCAACATTTTTTCTTTTTTTAAAAAATCTTGACAGAAATGCCTGGGTGCAATTCGAATTGGTTATGAATATCCTTTGAAAAGATCGGAGTAAAACATTCTAAATTGTCGAAACTGACATGTGTCTCTGAGAGATAATGTTATGTTGTTAAGTAATTAATGTGCATTTTCCTTGAAAGAAAATTCCAAATGTATTTTAATGTACATTCCCATTTTCTCTTTTTTTTTAAAAAATTATCATCCTAAAAAAATTCTAAATCACAAACTTAATATGAATCTTAATGTTTGTCACATATATACCAATTGAAAAATTTGTGGGATCGACTTTGACCATTCAAAATAAGAAAGACCTCGAGGAGTGATTCCGAATCACAAATCAAAATTGTTTTAACTTGAAATATACTATTAGGTATTGTGAGAATATTGAGTTTCAATAGGCGTAAGTTCTTTCATCAAGAACTCCCTAGAGCGAAAAATCTAACTAATAAAATAGAGACATAAAAGAAAGAAAAGAAGAAAACATTATTGATTGATTAATTTAATAAAGATGGTATATATTTAAGTAAAAATATACTCTTACTTTACAATAAAATTCAACACATAATTATAGAAAACATAAAAAAAATGAAGAAAGCAAAAGAAAAATGATAGAAAAGAAGCTTTGACGTGTGCTACTGCCCTGCTCCCCCTCATTAGACCGCGTGACATCTGACCCGAACCGTGGAAGGGAATAGGAGAAGTTTGAAGTATTTCTAATAACTTTAAGCATTAACAATAACTTCGAGATTTGAAGTGTTTTCATTAGCTAATAAAGTATCAGCAATAATTTTGTAATTTGAAATGTTCTGGTCATAACTTTTTTAGGGTTTGTTGAAGTGTTTCTATAGTCGATAAGGTGTAGACAATAATTTCATTTGGGTTGGAGTGTTTTCGTTAGCTAATAAAGCGTAAGTAATAACTTCTTTTGTGTTTGTTGAAATATCTCCATAGCTGATAAGACATAGGTGATAATTTTATTTGGGTTGGAGTATTTTCGTTAACTGATAAGGTATTGGCGATAACCCCATTTACCTTAAAATATTTTCACAACTGATAAGGCGTAGGCAATAACTTTTTTAGTATTTTGTTTGAAGTATTTCTTTGGTTTTGAAATGTTTCCATAGCCGATAAGGTATAAGCGATGACTTCTTTAATTTCTAAAGTATTTCCATAGCTGTTGGGTGTAGACAATAACTTCATTGATTTTTGAAGTATTTTCATAGCTGAAAAAGTGTATGCGATAACTTCATTGGTTTTAAAGTATTTTCATAGTCGATAAGACATAGCCAATAACTCTATTAGTTTGGTAGCATCACCAACAATTTATATGGTTGGGTAGAGCTTGAAGATGAGTCACCAACTACTCTTAGGTTGACTAGCTTGAGAAGCACGTCGTCAACTCTTGTGAGGTTGGCTAACTTGGAGAGACACATTGTCAACTGCTTATGAGGTTGACTAGTTTGAAGTGTCACCAATAATTTTAAGTGTATTATTAGTTAATTTTATTGATTTGGTAGCATCACCGATGACTTAGGGGGTTAGATATAGTCTTAAAGTGTGGTCAATAACTTTAAGTATGTTAGAGATGGTTTGGCAACATCACCAACGACTTATGGAGTTAGGTATAGGTTTGAAATGTGACCGATAACTTTGAATATATTATTGGTTGACTTCATTGATTTGGTAGTATCATTGACAGCTTAGAAGGTTGAGTATAGCTTTGAAGTATAGCCAGTAGTTTTGAGCGTATTAGTAATTAATTTCTTTGGTTTTGCAGTATCACCAACGATTTATGAAATTAGGTATAGCTTTGAAGTGTGACCAACAACTTTAAGCATATTAGCGATTAATTCTTTTGGTTTGACAGCATCACCAACGGCTTATAAAGTTGGGTACAATATTAAAGTATGGCTAATAGCTTTGAGCTTATTAGCAATTAACTTATTTAATTTGATAGTGTCACCAACAATTTAGGAAGTTGGGCATAACTTTGAAGTATTACTGAAGGCTTTTGTAACACACCCAAGGAGGCTCAGTTTGACCTTATTTAGTTTTATTCAAACTAATTTAGGTTCAAGTTAGGGTGGCGATGTCACCCTTTATTCATAATCTTTTAGTATTACTGAGGTTTCAGCAGTCTTAATGGGACTTGATTTAACCATATTTAGTTTTATGGGGACTAATATAATTTAGGTCTGAGTTTAATTTCATTTAGCTTAAGTCAAGTTTGACCTTGTATTGGATTTTTATAGCCTAGGTCTGCTAGACTTTCGCTCAAATTCAAGTTAATTTAATTCAACTTGGTTTCAATTCAGGCTCAACATAGCTTGGTTATAGTTAGACTTTGACTTCATCCTTTTAGTTTGAACTTGATTTGACCCAGTCAAAGTTTTATTTGAGATTAGCTCAATCCATATTCAACTTGATTTTAAATTTGGAGTTTAGCTCAATTTGGACTTTTAGTCCATTTGTTTAATTCAATTAGATTCATTTGAGTTAATTTAACCTTTGTTCATTTATTTAAGCTAAGTTCAATTTCAATATAATTGAGTTACTTTATATTAAATAGTTTAATTTGAGGGTCCTTGGGTGGTCCAAGTTGCAGGGAAGAGAGCAAAGGAAGTCATGACGGTGGGCTATGGTGATTGACGCACAGGGATAGTGGTCAGTGCGGGAGCGGGTGGTGCATGAATGTGGTGTTCTACATCAGTAGTGAAGCTTACTGGCAGGAGTCTAGGATAGCATGGATGGTTGGAATGAGGGTGGACATTAGCATGGAGTGAGGCAGAGGAGCTTGATAACTTGATGGAAGAGGAGGAGAGCAGACAGAGAGAAGAAGAAGAAGAAGAATGGAGTTGAGTCAAACTTTCATCTTTTCAATCTTTTGCCCTTCTTGATGAACTCGTTAATGATGGCCTCTTGATCCCCTCCCGTGTCTTCTTTTTTGTTCGTTTGTTTTATAGGTTTTTCAGCCTTTTTATAGGCTTTGAAGAAGATTGGAATAAAATTCCCAAGTGACCCAATTTAGAATGATATTGAATCCTAATTTGTAATGAAATTATATTTGATTTTATTTCTAAAATCCTGTGATTGTATCTAATTGATTAATAGGGATTTGTTTTCCTGATAATTGAATTTTCAAGAGGGTTATTTACAAATTTTTTGAAAAATTAGGCCAAAATGCATTTTTCATAAATTTTAGGATCTTTTTTGAATAAAATGTGAGCTTATTTGTAAATAAAAAATTTTAAAGGGATATTTACAAATTTTTAGAAAAATTGGACCAAAATAGAATTTTACAAATTTCAAGGATTTTTTTATAAAAAGGACACATTTGTAAAATTTTAGAATTTTTAGGGTCTTTTTTGAATAAAATTTGAGCTTATTTGTAAAAATATAAATTTTCAGGAGTTACAAATCCCAATTTACTTTAAATCTTACTTTAACCTTTGATCCTATGAGCTCAAATCCAATGACTAAATTTGTATTATTAGGAATCTAACTCTGATTCGGAATAGGATTTTAAAGTCTACTTAAACAAAGTGCCCTATGTGTATTCACTTTATGAGTTTTCTTGATGAAAGGAGTAGATGCGAAAAAAAAGAGTGAGTACCTTGCTTCCCATTGTTGCGCTCGCGAGTGCTTGATTAGTAAGCTTGCATATTTATTCCTCCCAATAGTGTCTCTCTTTTTTTCTTTGCTCCTCCTTTCTTATTTGCTTGATTCACATTTTTTTGAAAGGTACCATGGAACCCTTCGTGATTGAGAGGATTGGGAGAAAGGTAGTTTGGCTTTACATCATTTTCTCTTGTCTTTAGGACCGGTTGAAGCAGCCATTGGATACCAATCCCAAAAACATCGAAAGCGAGTGCACTTCAATAATTATCATCCTTTAGCCTACTTTTTGAAGGAAGGAACACTGTGTACTAATGGGATAGGCGGTTGCTTCTTGCTGGAACTAGTTAGGCATTTCAGATAGTAAGAATCTTTAGAGACTTTGGGGTTTCACATTCTTAACAGTTGCTCGCCTACTTGAGGGTGATCATTTCTACTTGTTGATACAATATGAGTTCTACAGGATTATTCGGAGTGGGTTGATGATGTAGTATCTTAGTTTTAGCTCAGCTTGTGGGACTCGACATCCTAGGAGGAGTCATAGCTTCTAAGAGATAATACGCTAGAGACTCAAGTATTTTGTTTGGCATGATCAAGATATGGAATCATGTCACTAACACCTTTCATACTCCATATAGTGAGGTTAGTATTTTCTAATGGGACATAAGGCAATTAGTTAGCATTCTTGTCCTTGGGGACTTCTATGTCAAGTACATCCCGACTAACTATCATGTAGGTTTTGACTTCGCTTATGCTTTGCGCGATCTTCTTAGAGTTTAAGAGTGGTTGGTGGCACACTTTCCAAATAATCAGAAGAGGGTATATTCCAATTAGTGGATTGAGACCTTTTATGAGAGAAGCTTGGCAAGTGAGCCAACTAAATTTGACTAGATTATGCATGACATGGGAGACATCCTTCCAAAGTTCAAACTTGAGATCTATTTTGTTGCCTTCATCAATCTATGGCTTTGCCACTTTGGTATGCCACACAACGGACAACATATCTATTTCGAGACATTTGCGATGGCCTGTAAGATGGCGCATACACAAAAATTTGCTTTGGTCCCTATGGTGTTAGGTTCAATATATGCTGGTCTAAGAGTGATGGTGGACAGTCCCATAGGATCAAGTGATTCTTTGACTTGGTTCCCCATTCATTTTCTCTATGCTTGGATTTATGCCCACTTTAAGAGGATGTATACTGAGTTGGAGTCTAGTGATGAAATAAAAAAGTTATGTCAATCACATTCGGTCTGTCCCTGAGATGATTTGGATCATGGGTATAGCTGCCTCTACTTTCTCCCCCAGAGAGGCTAGGATGCATGTGCGGGACTCCCAAAAATTTGAGTAGTGAACTTTCCCTTTACTCTTCATGGTTCTAATATGTTAGTGGATGTGGCTTGTCTTCCCTTATCTGTAAAGGCTTATAAGTATTTCATCTCTTTGAGTCATGGCATGCTTGCACTTCAATCTACAGAGCATTTAGCTGTTGTCTTATAATCATTATCAATTTGGTTGATAGTTCGGGTATGGTTAGAGTTTTTCTGAGAATATTTCTACTCCTTTACCACTGTCATGTCTTGGCCAGTTAGTAGGCTATTGGCTACACTTCACTTATATCTAGGGTAATTCAGAGTATTATATTTTTGATAGCAAGCGTGAAGCTAAAGTACTACGTTCTTATGCCGCAGTGTGGTTTGGTAGTATAGATGGATATTATCATATTGATCCTAAGTTCCTATTCTAGAATGAGCCTGATTCACATAGCAAGGAAAAACAAGTAGCAAGCAGAGGGTTGGAATGACAGAGGACTAAAGAGGCACAGAAGACCTCATTTCACAAATTTGCTCACTTTGGATTTAGCAAAGAGAGACCCATCCCTTCTTATAAAGTAAATGATGGCCATTTTTGGGGGTAATGTAGGTCCTAGATTAAGCCCAAGGTGGGAGGTGCCTCAACCTATATATGACCACCATGTGACTGATGCTCCGAGGCGACCAGTGACACATGTAGGCTTGCCTGTAGGTGGGAGTATGGGGCAGGTTTATATACACCATCTCGGGACTCGATTCCCTCACTTTTCATTATTGTCATGGATGCAGGACCGGGAGTGACCTTTCCTTCTCGACTCGAGTATGATAGCTCTTGATATAGATTTAGGTAGAGAGGTCCGACCATCTCCTCCATTGCTTGCATCGACTGGCCATTCATTAGATATGAGTTCCTTTAAGTGCCAGTAACTTTATTTTCTTTTCTCTTCTCTTTTGGCTGAAAATCCCTCTTTTTTTAGGTAGATGATTTTGGAGACCTTTTTGATGATATTTTATATTTTGATGGTAAGGGACATCTAAACTTTGCCAAAATTTATATTGTGCATGTATTAATCTTGCCCTTGTTGTAGATATGGTTCCTAGATCATGTTTTAGTCAAGGGATATTCGCATCTATGGATATCCATCCACCATCACTAGTATCAAGTAATGATATGTTATTTTCTTTTTTTTATTTGAAAATCCTCCCATCTTCTAACACATCACTTGTCCTTTCAGGTGATGATGGAGCGGCATGAGGGATCAACTATCGAGTTGCTGTAATTATCGGGAGCACCATTTAGGCTTTATGTATCCTAGGATTATGCTTATCCTCTTTATCTAGAGCCTTACTTGTTTTGGTACTCTGAATATTATTATTGCTTTATGGCATTCTTTACTTTGCATCAGATTTGACCTTGCAACTTTATATGTCCCCCTTTCCTTTGCTTTTGTATCCCAGCTACATAGATGAGTTCTAATTTCTTCACCTCTAATGATAGACTTGCGTTTTCACAATAAGTGGATCTGCTTTACCACATAGAATTTGCCACGCATAGGTGAACTTGGGATGCCACATAGAAATAGACTTAGATTGCCACGTGAAGTGGACTTAGATTGCTACGTGAAGTGGACTTAGATTGCTACGTGAAGTGGACTTAGGTTGCCATATGAAAATAGACTTGGGTTGATACATAGAAGTGGACTTGGGTTATCATATAAAGATGGACTTAATTTGCCACATAAAAGTGGTATTGGATTGCCATATGGAAGTAGACTTAATTTATCATATGGAAGTAGACTTAGGTCTCTATATGAAAATGGACTTAATTTGTCATGTTGAAGTGGACTTGGGCTGTCATGTAGAAGTGGACTTATATTGCCATAATGAGTGGGCTTTTATGGAGGTGAATATTTAATCATCACACAAATTAGGTAGAATTTTGTGTCTATATTTTGTCTCAAAAAACATAGAGTACATGTTTGATCGAGCATTCCTTTTTTGAGGAAGTCAGGCATTCTATTATAGACAAAACATAAATACTTTTGGTTGTAACTATTATTGCCATTAGGGCTTAGGCATAATACCTTTTGAAGAATCAGTTGCTAATTGGTGGCATAGGCCTTTCCCCTTTGTCATTGATCAGCTGGTAGGATCCCCCTTCAACTAGGGTCGAACTTGCCTTTCTTATTTTGGTTTGGGGTTATGGGTCTCTTTAGGATTAAGACTATTTCTCCCTTCTAAAAAGATCTAAGCCAAGCTATCTGGTTGTAGGACCTGAAAATTTATGCTCAATATATTTTTAGATTTTATTGGGCCGTGAGCCTTCTTTTATCTAATGGGTCTAGCTTATCTAGGAAAAGATAAATGTTATCCTCTCTCATGATTTCTTTTTGCAAGGCAACCCTCAAAAAGGAGATTTACATTTTTAGTGGCAAGACTGCCTTAGTCCTAAATACCAATACATATGACATCAATTGGATAGGAGTTTGATATATGGTATGATAGGCCCACAGTGTGTCAACAAGCTTTTGGTGTCAATCTTTCTTGTTTTTGGCAATAACTTTCTTCAAGATTTTGGAGAGGGTCTTATTGAATACTTCACCGACTCTATTGGCTCTAGCATTGTAGATGGATAAATATCTCAATCTATTTTGTGATAATGTGTGAAGTACCCTACCTTGAAGCTCTTGAAGGATGGTCTATTATTAAAAATGATCTTTTGAGGGACACTAGATTGGTAGAAGATATTTTCTTGAAAGAAGCAAATAATAGTATCTACTTTTAACTCTTTCAATGGAATTATTTTAGGCCACCGAGAAAAATAATCCATTATTGCTAGTATGAAGTGGTGGTTTCCAGAAAAAGATGGTTTAATTGGGTTGATGATGTCTATACCCCATACCTTAAATAATCATGAGGATACTATTGGATGTAGAGGATTTAGATGCTGATGGATGAAGTCATCATGAATTTGGCATAGGTGATATCTTCTCGCATATTTGAAGCAATCTCCTACCATTGTGGAGCAATAGTAGTCTGTTTAATCTTCATCATCATTTTTGGGCTTGACTGATGAGCTCCATAGACCCTAGAATGCACTTCGTACATAACTTTCTTGGTCTCTTTGTTTGAGAGACAATGCAAAAGTAGTTGATTGAATGACCTCCTATAAAGAGTGTCATTGATAAGAAGAAAGCACACGACTTTCCTTCTGAGTTGTGTCCTTATGAATTTATCTTCTGAAAGTTCTCCACTTTTGAGATAGTTGGTGAATGGTATTCTCCAATATGTAGCCTTGTGTACTAATTTAGATTTAGTCCTCTCATACTTGATGCTAAAGCTTGAGCTCAACACTTGTCTATTATGGACTATAATTATAATTTCTCCCTGATACAGGGTTAGCTAGTGCCTTAACTAGTTGGACTAAGAAGTCAGCTTTCGTATTAATGGATTGGAAAACCTTAGTTATTTGAACATGTGAGATTTGCCTTATAATCTCTTGAGCCTTTTCATGGTATTTTAGGAGCTCAGATTTATGCATTTTATATTAGCCTTGGACTTGGTTGATAACCATAATCACTAAAAATATGTAGGTGTAATATTTTCATATGGAGTGCCATTTCCAATCCTACAATTAAGGCCTCGTATTCAGCTTCATTATTTGTACATAATTTTGAGAGGGAATAGGAGTATCATAAAATGCCCCCATTCAAAGTGACATAAACAAGTCCAATGCTTGCTTTGATCTATGGAAGCTTTGGTTTGATCCTTGGCTTAGTGGATAATGCTTCATCAATGTATAGTTTCCAGTAAGGTTTTTCTTCTTCGACCAAAAGGATTTCTTCATCAGGGAGCTCACAACTCAGAGAAGAATTATTTAATACTAGATGAGTTGTGAGAAAAATGGAGAGGGCTTACCTCTTAATTGCCTTTTAAGAAGTGAACTTGATATCATATTTCATAAGAATTAAGACCCATTTTGCTAATCTTCTAATGAGTACAAGCCTAATCATTAGGTACTTTATGGGATCAATCTTTGATATTAAAATGACTTGATGTGAAAGTAAATAATGCCTCAATTTTTTGACCGTGAATATGAGTGATAGACAATGCTTTTTGATGGGAGAGTAGTTACTTTTTGCCCCCATTCAGATAGCAGAGTATGTTTTCTTTACCCTCTTTATTATTTTTGATGAGAAGTACCCCTAGGGATCCTTCCATTGCTATCATGTAGAGGATTAAGGGCTTATCAGTTAGGGGTGCTATCAGGATTGGTGGCTTTAGGAGATACTACTTGATCTCTTCAAAGGCTTGCTGGCAATCTCGATCCCAAATGAATGGAGTATTTTTCATCATTAATTTAGAAAAAGGCTTACATTTTTTAGAAAGGTTTGAAATGAATCTTCTTATGTATGCGAATTGATCTTGGAATAACCTCAATTACTTTAAGTTGTTGGGTAGTGGCATATCCAAGATAGCTTTGATATTGGATGGATCAATTTTAATCCCTCGATATTTGGCAACTAAGTCGAGGAAATTTTCCGATGACACCTTGAAGGCACACTTCGTAGGATTTATCTTTAAGTTATATTTTCTAAGGTAGTCGATGCTACTCTCAGGTCTTCGACGTGCTTAGCTTTGGACTTAGTTTTGACTACCACGTCATCCACAAAATATTCCACTAACTGGTGTATGAGATCATTAAAGATCTGAGTTATAACCCTTTATAAGTCATACCTACATTCTTGAGTCTAAAGGACATCACTTTATAGTAGTAAATACCGATTGGCATCCTAAAGGATGTATGTTTCTCATCATCAACATGCATCTTAATTTAGTTATATCTTGCGAAATAATCCATAAAAGAGAATATTTTAAAATTGGTTATATTGTCAATCATGATTTCGATTATTTGTAATGAAAATCATCTTTTGGACATGCTTTATTCAAGTCCCTATAGTTCATACAAATGCGGATTTGGCTATTCTTCTTCTTGACTAGCACAATGCTTGTCCCTCAATTTGGGTATTTTTTTTCTCTTTGATAAAGCCTGCTTGTTTTATTTCTCTATTACTTTTTATTCTAGGCCAAGTTTCATCTTCCTAGGTGCTTATTTGATAGGTAGAAGCTTCGAATTAATGGCCAATTTGTAGGCTGTAACTTCAGAATCTAGTCAAGGCATCTCCTTATAGCTCCATGTGAAGTAGTCAATATACTATTGGAGCATTGCTTTAAGCTAGGTTCGGTTTTCTTCTGAAAGTTGAGTGCTAATAAAAGTTGGCTTGAGGTCTTTCTCTGAGCCTAAGTTGATCTCCATTAGTTCATTGACTGTGGATTACCCCCCATCCTCAAGTTATAGTAGTGTTTCTTTTGATTTGAGGATTATTTTTTCACCAAGTGATTCATCATATTGAGTGAGGTTTGGTGAAGGATCATTTGAAGGTATTTCAGTTGTGTTATGCCCCTTTCTTTTAGTTCTGATAAAATTCTATTGAGGATGTCACCTTCTTATGATGTCTAAAAAGTTATAGTCATCTGGGCACACGTGTCAAGGGTATTGATGTTATTTGGTCATCTTAAATATTAGAGAGGGGGTTCAATGGTGACCATAAAATATGTATGTGCATTTGGGGTAATATTGTCTAGCCCTTTGGTGTTCTTGCTTAGGAATGTAGGCACATCCTTGGGATGGATCCCATAGATTTTTGAAGAAACAATTCTCTCTTGGTTTATGGATATCCATAGCTAGATTTATTGATTATTTGATGAAGTTGGTCTGAGAAATATTTAGGCATAACTATTGGTTGATGGTTACCATTATCCACTAGATCTTTAGTCCCTAAGATTTCATGTATGCTTCGGGCACAAGGGATTTTTTTGTAAAATAGTATTTCTTTTTCTCCTTTGTTTCGTGGAGGAACGCAAAAAGTCATTAGTTCTTCCATGACATTGATACTTAGCTCATCTAACTATTTAAATAAATCTTTTAAAACTTTAGTAAAAAGGAGAGTACTTTCTGTTTGGCCTCTGTTATCATCTTCATCAGAAGTATAACCACCCAGATAGACTCATGGGACTTCTTGATCTAAAAAGGATAGGTCAAAATCACTTCCCAGGTGAAGAGGAGCCAAGATCAAGCTAGTAATCTCTTGCTTTACTAGACTGATGGAAGTAGACCCCCTATCAGTGTCGAAACTCTGATAGTATTTTGCATCATCATAATGTACCTTATGAATATCAAAAGTGTGCACATCTCCATCAATTTGGTATTCTTCATTATCCTCAAAATATCTGAGGCATTGATATAGGATTGATGGTACTACATTATTTTTATGTAGCCACAACCTCCCTAGTAGTACTTTGTATGACACATTAGTATTGATCACATAAAACTTAGCATCTATCATCATCTCATCTACTTCAAAGGGATGATTATGGCTCCCAGAGCTTTTATTATTTTGATTAAACCCTTATATGGTTATAATCTCAGATGATAAATGACATACTCCAAAAATTAGAGCTCTTAGAGTTCAAAAAGTCATCAAATTAACTAAGGAACCTGGGTCAATCAGGATGTAATTGATCTTGATCTCATTGTTGTTTCCTGTGACATACAACGGTTTATTATAATCTGTTGTCCTAAGTATCAGGTCATCATTTGTGAAGGTGATACTAGGAGTTTGGCATGCACATAAAGACTCCTTCATCTTCTCTTCAGCAAAGTATGCTTGGTAGTTGACTGGATTTTGCAAGATGTGCACTAATGTATCCCTGAGTTCTTATGATGTCACCAAAGCATTGAGCACACTAAGCATAGGAGGATCTTCTTGAGGTGGGCTGCTATATTGTATTCCACCTTTTTGGGTATAGGTTTAGCGTGTGAAAGCTCAATGTCCTCATTTATTTAAATTTTCTTTTTCTTGTCCTTAGGGATATTATTATCCCTAGGCATTGGAGCTTGTCTCAGACATAACACTTTTTCACCTCGAAGTTGTATTTGGTTTGCTCTCCTTAGTTGAAACCTAGCATCATAAGACCAATAAGGTTTATTTTCGGAGTCACTTCTGAGAATAATCATGCGATAGGAGGTAGAGTATCCTTGCCCCGGGTTAGTAGTTTCCTAAATATTGTTGGAGGATATGACTAGCTGATAATTGTCTTATTCAACATCATAATTAGGTACATGAGGTTTTCTCGTAGAGAGGTCCTCAGAAACTCTCTGGATGAACTCTTCTATTTTATCTTCTAACATAACCTTCTTTAGGACTTTATATTCAGGATATTTCTTTCACGGATATTCAGATTGACTTGATTGTGGATTTTCAAATTGACTTGACACAGGGGTAGAATGAGCTTTAACATTAGCATGCTTGATCTTCTCCCAAAATACCGGCTTCTTCCTTTGGCACTTGCTGATGTAGGACTTTCTAAAGTGGTCATAAAATTATTCTAAGTCAGATATGAAATCGTATTCATCGTCCGTGCCTTGTATATATAGTTTCTCTAAAGTTGGCAAAGTGTATCCTTCCATAGGTTCTAAGACTAGGATTTTACCAAATCTAGAGAGTTGAGCATTAGTTTCTGGATTGCTCGATGGAGGCTAGGATAGCAGCTCATCAATATTCACCTCGGACATATGAGTTATTATGCGATAAGAGGCTATAGACTTGGTTAACTCTCTTTGATAGTGTCTAGTTTTCTTGATCATCTATGGAGTAAGTGGCATGAGTGGTCATTCTAATCTTGAGGAGGGTCAATAAGTGATGTCATGTGTGGTCTCTTGTGTGGTTTTTCCTTTTTTGTTGGCACCTTCTCCATCCTTTCAACTTCCTCATAGAGCATGGTAGTTGTATTTGTCATGCTTTTCATGCGGACAGCCATAGCCTTCATATGCTCATTTAGTATTTGCATTTGCCCCCTAATAAACCTCATGTTAATTGTAGCTAGCTCTTTCACAGTATTTAGCTATAGTTTGAGTATGCCAAAGTCTTACTTATGGG
Organism: Trichopus zeylanicus subsp. travancoricus; assembly: GCA_005019695.1. Lineage (NCBI taxonomy): Eukaryota > Viridiplantae > Streptophyta > Magnoliopsida > Dioscoreales > Dioscoreaceae > Trichopus > Trichopus zeylanicus. Next base: position 107,364 of record RXID01021543.1, read on the forward strand.
CAAACCACTCTCTAAGATAATCATCTCAGGAGTAGCTCTCAAGGAGATTGATGAGATCTCTCATTTCATTAGTAAAATCTCTAGTGAATCTATTCACTTCTTCTTGCCTTGCATTCTGAATTTCCTCATAATTGAAGTGATAAGGTAGGGATCGGTTTGGTTGTAAACCTTTGATGATAAATATGGCAGAGCATATTACTACCATGAGTTCACTTTCTTCATTTCCTGTATCAGAGTTCTCTAGTAAAGCTTTGAGTTTTTTGGGGAAGAATTCTTCAAGAGTTACTTTGGCTTCTTTCTGCTTAAACGTATTTATCTAGAGTATCGATGTATTCTTGGATGACTAATTTCTTGACATCATGTTTATTTAGCTAAACCAGTTTCTTCTTCTTGCTTCTGTTCTTTCTCTTCTTGATGCTTCGAGTAGGTGAAGTAGTTTACTCTGATGAGGCCTTTTTTTATCACCATCCTAGGCTCTTTAAGGTTTCAAATTACTTTCTTTATCAATTTTTTTAGCCTTTTTGAAATATAGATATTTCATAAGTGCCCTTGTTCGGGAGTACGTTATGCTTCTTCCTCAAAGAGGATCTCAGCACAATAATGTAATTAATGTGTTTAGTGGGTATTTTGAATAAGGCTACCTTCGAGAGAGTTAGCTTGCCTTCTTTGTATTGCCTCTCGACCCAGTCCTTGAACATATAGCAGTCTTTAATGGTATGCCCCAAAACTTTGTGGTAAGGATAATAGTTCAAGTGATCTATTTTATTAGTCTCACTTGGTCTCTTGGATTTTGTCAATTAGAGGCCTAAATTTAGGGCATCTTAAAAGATTTCAACTACTCTTTCTCTTTTGAAAGAATATTTTTTTCGAGCCTTTGTTGGTTTATCATTAGATCATTTCACTTCTCCATCTCCTCCAAGTGCTGGTGGCTTTTGAGGATTATCCTTGTTCATGGTGAGATTTGGATGTTTCTTTTATTTAGTTGTTGTGAATGCAGCTCTCATATTTTTGGAAGGCTCTCCATGCTTTCCCTTTCCTTTTCTGGCTTAAAATTTTGTGAACTATATAAGGTTGGTGGGCCAATTCTTTCTAGCTTCTTTACTTGCATGATGAGGTCTTGGAAGATATGAATAGAAGAGGTGCTCAGAAAAGGTATCATCCATTCTTCCCTTATGTTGCCGAGGACTAGGTTTACTACTTTAAATTAGCTTATGAGTTGTTCACACTTGATATTGAGATTCCTCCACCATGTGATATAATCCATAATTGACTCATTATCACATTTTGGTATTGAGACAAGATTTGCAATGATCACTTTATCACTGACTCCTCCAAACTTGATTCAAAAACCCTCTTTCATTTGTGTTGATGTTTGTATGGATTCTAGTTACAAACTAGTATAGCACTTGAATGCTACTCCCGTCAAGCTTGCTGAAAATTGGCAGAGTAATAAAGATGGACTATTACTTGAATCTCCACACAAAGTTACAAAGTAAGCTATGTGCTGTTCAGGATTACCCATGCCATTAAATAATTTAAAATTAGGCATTATATAGACTTTGGGATATGGCACTCAGTTGTGATGGCTAGGGTATGATTTGTTAACATTATTTACCCTACTTTTCTCACTTTCTTGTCTCAACTATGCAGCTATCATTTGTTGTAGCTGCTATTATATGTATGGTGGGAGTTCCATATTATCAGTAATCCCTGAAATTGAGGATTGGGTATCCCTTACTAGAGGAAGTGCTTGAGAAGGACCTATATTTTCATGGATCTCATCTATGGGGGATGTGCCTTCTGTTGCTTTTACTGCTTGAGATGGCTATTGAGATCGTTCTAACTTATCAAGATTCTGGCTCATTTGTAGCATCATCTCCATCAACTCTATGACCTTCTTTTGAGCTTCAACATTTTTTTGATTTGCTGTCTTAGCTGTTCTTGTAGTTATTCTATGGTCACTTCTTGATTGGAGTTTTCAGATATAACCAAGGCTTCTATCAGAATATGATGGTCAATATTTTAAGGATTAGATTTAGGCTTTAGGTTGAGGTTGACCTTTTCCATTAGTCGAGTTATCTCATTCAAGAGTCTACTCATGGAGTGGGTTGCCACACTCTTTCTTTGGTGTGGTAGCAAGGAATTATCCATGTGGGCCCTCTCCTCTTAGATTTTTTCATCAAAGTCTCAGCCAAATAACTTCTTTTGGCATTTGGCTAGATAGGGTGTAGGCTCACGATCTCTTCCAAAATCATAATGTGAAATGACTCTAACAGTATGGTGGCCTCCTTTGGTGAATTTCTATATTGAGTTGTAGCCTTACAGTAACTCTTGTCATTTTATTTGGTGATTCACCCTTTTACCATAGTTTTAAGGGAAGACTATGCCCTCTGTAATTTGCTCCTACCTTTCTCCAAATTACTTAATGGAGTGAAGAAGTTAAAGGTAGGGATGGTAATGACCGACTTTGTTCAAGGGGTAGGCTTCCCAAGTCGGTTGAAGATTCCGGTAGCTTTTTCTTTACTTGTGATAGTCATAATGAGATCTTATTTCTCGATGCCTATGTCCATATTTGCTTTTGATTGCCCCTTGTGAGGATTTTGGTGAAGACGGTTAAAAACTGAGCTTCATTTCAGTCCTAGTCTCTAGAAGACTAATATCTTTTTTGGTTGAGGTATGACTTCTAACTCTTCATCCAAACAACCTTTCTCATTAAAAAGGATGACATTGGGCCTCCTTCCTTTTGATGGAAGGTGAGAAGTAGGCTACTTATGGGTGATGATAACTTCAGTTAGTATAGTGGTAGGCGCTTTCTTGAGCTGCACAACTTTAGAGATGGTCTCAAATCTGATCTAAGCTTTAGCTACTTTTATAGCAATCATTGACTAGGGTAATTACACAATTGAACATACCTCTAGGATGATGGTGAATCTTAGGATAGAGATATTTTTTGTTGTTACCATTTGATTTTTTCTTCTACAAAGGAGAACATAATTGATCAGTTTTCAATTATAATTCTACCTTAGCAGTGTCTCTATTATATTAACTAGATTTTTACACTTGAAGAAGAAGTCAAGTCCCATCGAATATGTTAAAATTTTGTAGGATCAGTTTTGATCACCCAGGATAGTAAAGATATCGAGAAGTGACCTTGAATTACAAATCAAAATTTATTTTAATTTGAAGTGCACTATTTGGTGTTGTAAAAATATTGACTTTTAACAAGCTCAAGCCCCATTTGGCAATCCTTTCATAGTCAGTTGTTGCCCCTTTGTCAAAGACCTCATGCCATCCTCATCGGAGACCCTAGATATGCTACACCGCACCTACAACTCATCTCCAACTACTCTAACACTCCACCACCTTGGCCACCATATTTCGGCAACCATGTGACCCAACTGATGTTCAAGTAGCAGTTTTGCCATCCTAAACTACAAGTTGAGTAGTTGCCTCTTGACGGCTTGCTTCTCCATTGCATCCTGGTGATCTTGCACTAGCTCCACCACAACACCATACCTCTATGATACCAACAAAAGCTACTCGGAGGATGGCCAGCCTGCACCTGAGCTTGGACAAATGTGCTATTTGAGTTAATTTCTGCCACAATCAAATTTGATTGAAATATAATTAAAATTGAGACTTGTATGTCACTAAATTGTAGCTTAAATATTGGTTTCAATTAGACTTAAATTGTGTCTCAATTTGATAAAAAACTAAGCTCAAATTCTTAAGAAATTCAGCTTAAACCAAAGTGGAGTAAGTGGGTTGGATACTTGGACCCAGAATTGGGCTTAATATTCATGAAAAATTTGGACCAAAATGATAAAATATAAGAATTCTACAAATAGGTTTCTCAACTAAATAAATCTTTTAGATGAGTCTTTGGCTAAATTTTTCTTACAAATAGGCCTCTAGAATAAGAATTTTACAGAAAAGTCGAATAAAATCCTAAAATTACAAATCAACCATGCAAAATTTAGGGTTTATAAATAAACCCTTCAAAAAATCGATAATTATAATTTGATGCCTGTGAAATATAAGATTTACGAGTTAACCCCTCCAAAATTCCTTATTTACTAATAAATTCCTAGATTTTTAATTTTTGTAAATAAATCTCTCAAAAATTTTTATTTGTAAATAAGTCAAAATTTTATTCAAAAAGAACCCTGAAAACTTAAAAATTTGATAACAAATTTTTTATTGTAAATATGCCCCCTAAAATTTATAAAATTATAATTTGGTCTAAATTTTTCAAGAAAAATTTGTGAATAACCCCTTTATAATTTCAATATTGAAAGTGAGTATATTTTTCAAGTTTCATCATCTACAATAGATAAACTTATCTATATCACTCCAAAGACTTATTTAATCTCAAAGAAACTACATCCATATCCATCCACAATAATCCAATCTAAACAAAACTTATCCAAAATAAATAGATAAGATTCTTAATTCAAAATTAAAAGAGATTCATTCCAAGGCAACTCAATCTTCTCAAATTCTATAAATTTCTTCATGCTCCTATAAAAAAGAGGAGAATATTAGAGTGCAGAGGCCTGCGAAACTAGGAATACAATACAAAGGTCAAGAACCAACAAATCAAGTAAGATTCGGGCTCTTATCTTTTATTCTTCCTTGTTTTCTTCTTCGCCTCTTTGTCCCTTGTTCTTTTTCCTTTGCAAGAAATATCGACCTTCCATCATCACTACTACCCCCATACTGCACCCCCTGCATCGCTCTCTCTTCAGCCTTACTCATCTGTTAGAGTCGGCTCCACGCAAAAGAGGTCCGACCCGTACTCCTATACTCCACCCCCTCCACCAACTCGTGCCTATGAAGGTCTGACCTAGAACATTAGCACCACCATCTCCAAAGCCACTAAAGGAGCTAGCCTTGCAACTGCAATGGCTTCACTCACTCTTCTCGTGGGCCATCTACCTTAATCGGCTTACCACCCTGCGTTGCTTTGGCATGCCCGATGGCCCGCCTCCATGAGTTTCGCCAATCCTATGCCATCACATCGTCGAAAATTGTGGTCCCCATCTATGGACCCTCCACTAGCCCTCCATCACACCCTAATATGTAGCCTGCACTTCGCCAATCCAAGGAGCCCCACACAACCTTATCTTCACTAGCCAGATCGCCTTGCCTTAGCCCATTGCTAGTCTAATCCCGGCCCCTCTTCATCTATGCTGCTTGTCGGCTCAGCCTAACCTTTGTCTCCACCGTCATGCACTACCTACCACCCTAGCTCTATTGGCTAGCACTCTGAGCTCTTGGCCTTCCATCGTGTCTGCACCATGCCTCCAAGGTGCCTCCACTCTACCTGACCACGTCGTAGTCGCCTGCCCAGGTTTGTCACCTGATCCGGCCATAATCCAGCTAGATCCAATTGGGAAGACCCCAAGCCACCATGGCCCAGACAAGTAGAGTGGGATTTGGGTACATGAGTTGGAGGAAGGAGATGGGTGGAGAAAAAGAAAGAAAAAAAAATTAAATATAAAAAAAGAGTTTGTTGGCCAAAAGAAAAAAATCTGGACCAAAAAAAAGAAGAGGAAAAGAAATAGAGAAAAAACAAATAAAAAAGGAGTTGTGTAAAAAGAAAAAAAAAGGAAAAGGAGGGGCCAACAGGGTTCTCATTTCAATTTTTGCATCATCACTTCCATAGCCATTATGTGCCTTTAGTGTATTGAAAGAACTTCATCAACATTGCTGCGGCCATCCATGGCCTCTCGATCATAGCAAACTTTTGACACTGTTATAGCCACTCATGATCCTTCCCTCGAATATAAAAAACCTTCCACACTATTGTAGCCACCCATGGTCCTTTCCTCAAAGATGGTGAATCCTTATAATACCAAGCTAGCCTTTAGACTCACACTCGATTAGCCTTCGAGTTCACACGTAGCCAGCCATCCGGCTCTCACTTAGCTAGCCTTCAAGCTTGAACTTAGTTAGCCTTCAGGTTTGCGTCCAAGCCAACCTTTGGGTTCACACCTCAGCTAGTCTTAGGGCTCACACTCAACCAACTTTCGGGCTCACACCATTGCCTACATTTAGTCTTGCACTCAGCCAGCCTTCGGGCTCACATCCAAGCTAGCCTCAGACTCACACCTCAGTCAGCCTTTGGGCTCATACTCAGTTGACCTTCAAGGTTGCACTCAACTAGCCTTTGGGCTAGCACTTAGGCTAGTCTTTGGACTCACACCTAATCAGTCCTTGGGCCTATGCTTCTAAGAAGCTTTCAAGCTTGTGAGCTAAGCCTCTTTTGGGTTTACACATTTAAAGCCAAACCATGAGTCCACCTAAAATTATGATAAACAACCAAAGACCCTTAAATCAAATTAGTTAACATAAAGTAACTCAACCAAATTAAATGGATAAAGGCCAACACGACTCAAATGGACCTAAATTGATTAAACAAATGGACTAAACCTAAATTGAGTTAGACTCAAAGTCCAGGCTGAGTTAATCTAAATTAAATTAATTTAAATCCAATCTTAATTAGGTTCAGGATGGGTAAATTCAAAATCAAGTTAAATCAAGATTGAATTAAGGTTAAAGTTAAAATAGAACCAAGCCAGGTTGAGCTTCAATCAAAACCAAGTTTAACTAAATTGACTTAAACTTGAGCCAAATTCCAGTAGACCCAAACTCGATAAAGGTCCAATACAAGGTCGAACTTGACTCAAACTAAATGAAATCAAACTTGAACCAAAATCAAATCCTAAATATTAAAGTGAATCAAATCAAATTCAAATCAAAATCAGTATTGCTCCAGCTAGAGTCAATGATCAGCATTTAGTGAATATTTTTTGAACATCGATGCTAAGCTTGATGGATTGAATTTATTATTGAACATTCAGTGAATTTGATGTCTCAAATCTATGCAAATATAAAGTAAAGGGTATGCACCTGCTTTGGCCATGTACCATCTTTCTCAAATCAATCAAATTATACTTTTTGCTTTTCTTTTGTGTCTCTATTTTATTTTATTAACAAGGTTTCTCACTTTAGGAGATTCCTAACAATCATAAGGGTAATTAATAATAGGGGTTTATGCCTATTAAAAGTCAATATTACCATAACACCTAATAGTGTACTTCAAATTAAAATAAATTTTGATTTGTGATTTGAGGTTGCTTCCGAGATCTCTATTAACCTGGGCCGCTAAAATTGATCCCACAAATTCATCCATACCTAGTGGGACCTGACTTCTCCTCCAAGTGTAAAACCTAGTTAATATGATAAAGACACTAATAAGGTAGAATTATGATTGAAGACTGATCAATTGTGTTCCCTGTTGCAAAAGAAAGAATCAAATGGTAACAACGAAGAACTTCTTCGTCCCAAGATACACCATCATCCTAGGGGTAGGATCAGCTGTACATTTACCACAGTCAATGGTTGCTATAGAAGGCTGCCTTCACCCAACTCCTCACAGGGGACAATCAAAAGTAAATATAGACATAGGCATCAATGAAGTAGATCTCATCCTGATTGTCATAAGTAAAGAAAAAAACTACTAAAACTTTTAGTCAACTTGGGAAACCTACCCCTCGAATGAAGTTAACAATCTCCAACTCCTTTACTCCATTAAGTAATTTAGAGAAGGCTAGAAATTAATCATAGGGGGTAGTCTTACCTTAAAACTGTAACAAAAGGGTGAATCACTAAATAAAATTACAAGAGTCACTGTAAAGTTACAACCCAACATGAGGGTTTGCCAAAGGAGACCACCCACACTGTCAGAGCCATTTCTTAGTATGACTCTGGGAGGGACCGCAAGCTCGCACCCCAGTAGGCCAAATGCCAAAAGAAAGCTACTCAAGTGAGGCTTACTGATGAAGAAATCTAAGAGAAGAGGGCCATTGTGAACCAATCCTTACTACCATGCTAAAGAGAAGGTGTGGCGACCCGCTTCATGGGTAGACTCTTGAATGAGATAGGAGAAGTTAGCCTCATACCAAAGCCAAGACTTGATTCTCAAGACATAGACTATCATATTCTAATAGAAGCCTTGGTTATAACTGAAAGCTCTAATCAAGAAATGGCCATAGAAGCACTATAAGCACAGTTGAGATAGCAAGGCAAAGAGAAAGATAAAGATCAAAATAAGCTTATGGAGTTGATAGAGATGGTGCTACAAATGAGCTAAAAGATCAATAAGTTGGAACAATCTCAATAGCCATCCCAAGAAGCAAAGGCAGTATAAGGTGCATCTCTCATAGATAAGATTTATGAAAATATAGGCCCTTCACAAGCACCTCCTCAAGTAAGGGATACCTAATCCCCAATTTCAAAGATCCCTGACAACATGAAACTCCCACCATACATACAACAGTAGGTATAATACATGGTAGTTACATAGTTGAGATAAGAAAATTAGATGGGTAGTGTAAATGATGCTGATAAACTATACCCTAGCTATCATAACTAAGTGCCATATCCCAGGAGCTATATAGTGCCTAGTTTCAAACTATTTAATGACATGGGTAATCTTGAATAATACATACCTCATTTTGTAACTTAGTATAGAGATTCAGGTAATAGTCTCTTATTGTTACTTCGTCAATTTTCTGCAAGCTTGACAGGAGTAGCATTTAAGTGGTATACTCTTTTGCAACTAGAATCGATACAAACATGGGCACAAATAAAAGAGGCTTTCTGATTCAGGTTTGAAGGAGTCAGTGATAAAGTAATCATTACAGACCTTGTCTCAACACTAAAATATCACAATGAGTCAATTCTGGATTATATCACATGGTGGAGAAATCTCATTATTAGATATAAATAACCCATGAGCCAATTTGAGGTAGTGAACCTAGTATTAGGCAACACTAGGGGAGAATGGATAGCATCTTATCTGAGCACTTCTTCTATCTACACCATCCAAGACCTCATCATGCAAGTCAAGAAACTGGGAAGGATTGGCCCACTAACCTTATCTAGTTTACAAAGTTTCAAGATAGAAAAAGATAGGGTAAAACATGGAGAGCTTTGCAAAAATGTGAAGGTTAAATTTATAGTAACTAAGCAAAATAAACCTCCAAACCCCACTATGAACAAGGGTAATCCTCAGAAGCTACAAACTCTTGGAGGAGATGGAGAAGTGGAACGATCCAATGATTTCCAATAAAGGCTCAGTAAGAAATATTCTTTCAAAAGAGAATGAGTAGGTAAAATCTTTTACGATGTCCTAAAATTAGGCCTCTAATTGCTAGAATCTTAAAAGACTAGGTGAGGCCAACAAAACAGATCACCTAAACTATTATCCTTACTATAGAGTTTTGGGGTATACCATTAAAGATTGCTATGTGTTCAAGAATTAGGTTAAGAAATAATACCGAGAAGCCAATCTAACTTTCTTGAAGGTAGACTTATTCGAAACACCCACTAAATATATCAACCATATTACTATGTTCAAGAACCATGAACCACTTGCTAAAATCCTTTTTGGGGAAGAAGCATAACGTATCTTAGAACAAGGGCACTTGTGGAATATCTACGTTTCAGAAAGACTAAAAAAACTAATGAATAAAATGATAAAAACCCTGAAAATATTGGGATGACAATAAAAAAAGTCTTATCAGAGTAAACTACCTCACTTACTTGAAGCATCAAGAAGAGGAAGAATAGAAGTAAGAAGAAGAAACTTATTCAGCCATATGAATACGATATCAAGGAATCAACCATTCAAAAATACATTGATCCTCTAGATGAATATGTTTAGGGAGAAAAAAATCCAAGTAACTCTTGAAGAATTCTTTCCTGATAAATTCAAAGCTTTATTAGAGGACCCTGATGTAGGAAATGAAGAAAGTGAACTTCTGGTGGCAACATGCTCTACCATATTTACTATCGAAGGTTACCAAACAAGTTGATCCTCACCTCATCGCTTTAATAATAAAGAAATTCAAGGTACAAGGTAAGAAGAAGTGAATAGATCTACTAGGATGTTATTGATGAAATGAGAGATCTCATAGGTCTCCTTGAGGATTGTTCTCAAGATAATTATCTTAGAGGTGGTTTGACTATAAGTATGACTATGGCATACTCAAACTATAATTAGATACTATAAAAGAGCTAGCTACAACTAACATGAGATTTGTCAAGGGCCAAATGCAAATGCTGAATGAGCATATGACGGCTATGGCTACCTACATGGAAAGCGTGACAAATACAACTACCATGCTTTGTAAGGAAGTCGAAAGAATGGATAAGGTGCTAGTGAGAAACCACTTATGAACCCTCCTTAGAATCAAAACAACCATTCATGCTACTTACTTCAGAGACAAGTCAAGGAAGTTAGACACTATCAAAAAGAGTTATTTAAGTCTATGACCTCTTGTCGCATGGCGACTCATACATCTGAGGTAAATACCGGCAAGTTGCTATCCCAACCTTTGTCAAGCAATTTGGAAACTAATGCTCAATCCATTAGAATTGGTGAGGTTCCAATCCTAGAACCTACGAAAGGATGCACTTTAACAATGTTAGAAGAATTATGCATACCAGGCATGGATGATGAATATGACTCTATGTCTGAGTTTGAGTAACTTTATGACTATTTCGGAAGACCTTACACCAATAAGTGCCAATGGAAGAAGCAGGCATTTTGAGAGAGAATTAAACAAGCTAATTCTAAGGTTCTAGATGACTAGTTAGGGAACCAAATGATCAATAGAACTAATTTTTCTATTTTGGTAGATTAGAACTGATTGACTAGTTGTCTAAGGAGTTGACCAATTCGAATTTTTTTATGACTAACAACTAGTTTTTTAATCATTAGAGTGAAGCTAGTTGTGAGATAGGCTTCTCTAAATAATTTTTATATCTTCTAATCCTTTATCGATGAGATTAAAGCCCTCCTACTCATCTAACCCTTATTGCTCTAAACTTCTAATTTCATATCAAATGTTAATTTTTCTTAAGCTTAAACTTGAAAGACATTGTAGAATTACATAATTATATTTTGTTTTCATCTTTTTTACTTGTAAATATTTTCAGGGTATTAGGAGTGTATTAGGGATATAGCTTCAGTGTATGAGTTAAATCTTGTTGGTTCGAGTAAGCGTTGTACAAGCGTGGCTTTACCTAAAAGAAGCAACACTTAGAGGTTGTGAGTTGGTGTAAAACCTTGACTTCACCTCAAGATACAATAACTCTAGTGAAGAGTTCAAGTCTTTAAGAGTGAGGCAAGGACTGTAGAGTAGACGCGGTTGGTTGTCGAACCTTATAAATTATAGTGTCTTCTTTCTCTTTTTATTCACTTTATAAGAACTCTTGATTAGTTTTTTTTACTTGTGGATCTATGTTATTTTGTATATTGATTTGTGAATTAGGTTTTAATTTAAATAGTGGTTATTATTCTCCTTGAACCTAATTCACTCCCTCTTAGATTGTCAATTCGAGCTTTCATTTGGTATCATAGACTCGTGCTTGTGCTTTTGGTTTTACAGTTTGGAGTTTTTAATCAATTTTTTATTATGACAATCTTTGATATTTTTCATTTTTTAAAAAGGGCAATCTATTTTTTGTCCACTATATTTTGATGAAAATAATTTTAATCAATGAAAATATTATCTTAAAGTTTTTATGAAAGACATTGATTTTTAGATTTAGAATTTAGTGAAAAATGAATAATCTCCACCCACCAAGTTAATTGCTATTATGAAGATTCCAAAATCACCTCGAGTGAAATGAAATTGAAAAAAAGGTTAGATTCCACTAATTCTATTGTCATGAATATTTTTTATTATACTCTTAATGAAAATGATATTAAATAGATTTCATCTTTTACAACAGCTCATGATATTTGAAATTGCATATTATCTATTCATGAAAGGGTTGACTATATCATAGATATTAGGAAGGAGAAGAAAAAGAAAGGAGTAAGGAAGAAGATAAAACTAAGGAGTCACCCTCTCAAGCTCAAGAGAAGAAACGACAAGAAAAGATGGGGAAAGTTTATAAGAAATGACATAGATGGCAACTCCAAAGATTAAGATATCCACCTTTGTTTCATGATAGAGGATTATGAGAGTGAGAAGGATGAGGTATGAAATCATAACTTTGATGAATGACTTGAATCATTTTATGAGTTGCATACCAAAATTTAAAAATTATTTTTGAATCATGCATCTTTAGAGAAAGAGTTTTCATCAATTTCATATAACCTTAAATCCTTGAAAATTGAGAATGATCATTTGATTTCAAAGACCTCATCTCTTGAAACTAAATTCATACTTTGCAAAATAAGAATGAGTCTTTGAAAAAGTGCATTTTTTACTTGCAATATGAAGAAGCAATTTTCAAATGTCTTTCATGCATGCTCTTTTCCATAAAGTTTGACTTATCATTATTACGCTTATAAGGGTCATGTCTTTACTTGGTGCCCAATTAGAAGAACTGTTAAATTCAAATAATATGATATTTCTTACTTAATATGCATTAGTTGAATATGATGCTACTAGTACCGTAGGAAGAGGGAGTGCTCATTTGTCTTTTGATGATCTTTTAATTGGGCCACTTATTCTTGTGCATTTTTGTAATTGTCCATGTTAGATATACACTTTTTGTTGATATCAAAAGGGGGATAAATGACATGGCTAAATTACATTAAATAGAAGGAGAATATTTGAGGTGATTTTCACCATAATTAAATTTAATTAAAATATGATTAAAATTGAGACTTGTATGTCATTAAATTATGTCTTAAATGTGGGTCCCAATCAAACTTAAATTATTTTAATTTTGATAAAAAATGGAGCTCAATTCGAATCTAAATTATTGAAAAATTTGGGCTAAAACTAAGCTTAATCCAGATAGGTAAAGTGAGTTGGATATTTGTGTCCAAATTAGGCCCAAAATTTATTTAAAATTTAGACTAAAATGACAAAATATAAAAATTTTATAAATAGGCTCTTAAATTGAATAAATCTTCATAACTGGTTCCTTGGCCAAATTTTTCTTACGAATAGGTCCCTGAAATAAGAATTTTACGAAAAAATTTAATAAATTTTTAAAATTATAAATTAGTTTCACAAAATTTAGAGTTTGCAAATAAATCTTTCAAAGATCAATAATTATGATTTGGTCCCTATGAAATCTAGGTTTTGCAAATAAATTTATCCAAAATTTTTTTTTTACAAATAAGCCCTTAGCATTTTAACTTTTTATAAATAAATTCCTCAAGAATTTATATTTAGGAGTAAGTCCAAATTTTGTTCGAAAAGAATCCAGAAATTTTAAAATTTTATAAATAAGTCTTTCACAAAAAGGTCTCCTAAAAATCATAAAATTACAATCTAGTCCAATTTTTCAAAAAATTACAAATAATCTCTCTATAATTTCAATGTCTGAGATGAGTATAATTTTTAAATTTTTATCGTCTACAATAAATAAATTGATTGAGATTAACTCAACCTAATGTCTATCTCTCTGATACCTATAAAACCCACAGTCTCCTGAAAACAAAGAAGAAAAGGATTAGGGGTCCATAAACTGATAAAAACACAAACCACAGAATAGAGAGTGGGAAGCAAGTCAGAAACCAAGTGAGGAAGAAACAACATAATGGGGTAAATCTCGGGCCTTAACTTCTAATTCATTGTATACTTCCGCATCCCTCTCTTTGCTCTTTTATTTCTTCTCTATAGTGCCATCCTCATTACTATCATTGCTTTGCACGACTCAAACAACCTCTGCCATGCTAGTTCGACGTTTGAACATTCAAGCTCAAACACTCAAATTTGGATGCCTCCTCCAGCATCAAAATCCTATTACGCACCACATCCCACCCGCCAAGCCTCAAGCTAGTCCCCTCACCCTAAGTAACTTGCAAGGCTGACCTCGTCGAGTTGGCCATCATGTCTGCGCAAGGCAGCTGCCCACTCCTTTCCTCTGCGTAGTCACTTGTCGAGCCACCTCCACCTCTAGCCTCCTTTTCTTTGTATAGCTACCCGTAAGCCACTGCCCGAGCCCGCTAAGCCACCTCTAGCCCGCACAAAGGTCGCCATTGAGAGGAACAACCAAAGTAGACTGGGAGATGGTCAAATTCCATAGGGAAAGAGGCCAGGCCACCGTGTCTCAATCATGAGGGCTGTGAGGAAAGAAAAAAAGAAGGATATGGTTTTGGGTGAGGAAGAAGGAAAAATAGAGGACAAGAAAGAAAAAAAAATAAAAAAGTTATATGCAGCAAAAAAAAGAAAAAGAAAATCTAGCTAAAATAAGGGAGAAAGATATTGGTCTTGAGGGAGAAGAAGAGAGAGAGAAAATAATAGAAAAAATTATAAAAAGATTATTGTGTCAAAAAATAAAAAAAAGAGAAAAAGAAAAATTTGGCAAAAAATAACAAAAAAGAAAGAGTTTTCAACATCGCGGTCTTTGGCACGACAATAGAACTCTACCAACACTGCGGCCCCTCGAAAATGGCAGACTCCGACATCACCATGACCACCCATCAAAGACTTTTGAGGCAGACTCTTGACATTGCCCTTGGCCACTTGCAGCCTCTTGAAGATGGAGGATCCTTATCATCATAAACTAGCCTTTGGACTTGCACTTAGCTAGCCTTCGGACTTGTACTTAGCTAACCTTCAAACTCGCATTCAAGCCAGCCTTCAGGCTTGCACTTAGCTAATCTCTAGACTCGTATCTAGCTAGCCTTTAGTCTCACATCTAAACCAGCCTTCAGGCTCACACCTTAGTCAGTCTTGGGGCTCGTATCCAAGCTAGCCTTTGAGTTTGCACTCAGCTACCTTTTAGGCTACTATTCAGCCAACCTTTGGGCTTGCACTATACCAGCCTTTAGGCTCACATCCAAGCTAGCTTGTGAGCTCACATTTAGTAAGCCTTCAAGTTTACACTAAGCCAGTCTTCGAACTCACACTCAGCTAGCCTTAGGGCTCGCATGCAAGCCAACTTCGGGCTTGCACTTAGCTATCCTTTTGGCACATACTCAACTAGTCTTCAAGCTCCCATCCAAGCTAGCCTTCAGGTTTGCACTCAGCTAGCCTTCGGGCTCACATCTAAGCTAGCCTTTGAGCTCATACTTTGCCAGCCTTGGGCTCACACTAAGCTTGCCTTCGGGCTTGCACCTCAGCCAACCTTCGAGTTTACACTCAGCCAGCCTTCGAGCATGCACCCAGCTAGTCTTTGGGCTAGCATCTAAGCTAGTCTTTGGGCTCAAACTAAGTTAGCCTTTGAGTTTGCATCTAAGCTAGCCTGAGGGCTCACACCCATCTAGCCTTCAAGCTAGCATCTAGCCAGCCTTCGGACTTGCACTCAACCATCCTTTGGGCTCACACTCATCCATTGGGCTCACACTCAGTCAGTCTTTGGGCTTGCATCCAAGCCAGCCTTTGGGCTCACACCTAGCCAACCTTTGGGCTCACATCCAAGGTAGCTTTCAGGCTTGCACCAAGCTAGCCTTCGAGATAGCCCTCGGGCTCATACCAAGCCAACCTTTGGGCTCACATCCAACCAGTCTTCGGACTTGCACTCAGCTAGCCTTTGGGCTTGCACCTAGCCAGCTTTCGGGCTCTCACCCAACCAGCCTTTGGGCTCACACCTAACTAGCTTTTGAACTTGCAACTTAGCTAGACTTTAGGCTCACACTCAGCCAGTCTTTGGATTGGCAACTAAGCTAATCATCGAACTCACACCCAATTAGCCCTCAGGCTCGCACTAAGCTAGCTTTTGAGCTCGCAAATTAAGCCAACCTTTAAGTTTGCACATTTGAAGCTAGGCTATAGGTTCATCTAAAATCATCATAAATAGCTAAGGGCCATCAAATCAAATCAATTAACGTTAAATAGCTCAATCACAATAATTGGATAAAGGCCAAGTTGACTCAAATGGACCTAAATTGATCAAATAAATGGGCTAGAACCCAAATTAAGGTGGATTCCAAAAATCCAAATTGAGTTAACCTGGACCGAATAAACTTAGACTCAATCCTAGTCATAGGTTAATTTAAAATCAAGTTAAGTTCAAATCAAATCTAATTTGGACTGAACTAAGCTCAAACAAATCCTAATTTGGTTAAATCAAATTCAAACTAAAAGGCAAACTCAAAGTCAAATCACAACCAAGCCATACTAAGCCTGCACTAAAACCAAGTTGAACTAAATTAACTTGAACTTGAACTGAAATTCATCAAGATGCAAACCCAAACTCAATAAAGGTCTAGTACAAGGACGAACTTGACTCAAGCTAAATAAAATCAAACTCGAACCCAAACCATATTAGTCCTAACAAAACTAAATAAGGTCAAATCAAGTTTCACTGGGAGTATTGAACCCTTGGCAATACTCTAAGGCCATAAACAAAGGGTGATATCACCGTCCTGACCTAAATAAAAATTACTTTGAATAGAACTAAATAAGATCAAATTGAGTCTCATTGGGGGTGCTATAAAAGCCTTTTAGTAATGCTTGAAAACCATATCCAATAAACCATTAGTGATGATATCAAAGCAAAACGGTTAATTGCCAACACACTCAAAGCCATTGGTCACACTTCAAAACTAGTTTACCCCATAAGCCGTTGACGATGCATCTTCCAAGCTAAGCCAAACAAAAAGTAATAGCAACACTTCAAGTCAAACTGAACTAAAGTAGGCTTGAACTTAGTTAGTTAGATACAACACCTTGTTCAAATAAAGTTAATTGCCAACACACTATTTAAGGTAATTTTTTCCACAATAAAATTTAATTAAAATATGATTAAAAAAATTTTGATTTGTGATTCGAGGTCGCTCGTGGGGTGTTTACTAATTGGGTGGTTAGCTTCAATCCCATAAATTCTAGCACGTATGATAGAACTTGACTTTTCCTCCAAGTATAAAATCCTAGTTAATACAATAGAGACACTGATAAAGTGGAATTATAATTGAATATGGATTAATCGTGTTCTCCTTTGCAGAATAAATAATTAAATGGTAATAATGAAGAATATCTCCACTCCAAGATACACCATTATCTTGGGGGCAGGATCAACTGTACATTTATTTCAATCAATGGTTGCTAGAGAAGCAACTGAAGTTTAGATCATGTTTGGGACTATTTTTGAGGTCATCCAATGCAAGAAAAGCACCTACTACTGCACCAATTGAAGTTGTCGTCATGTGAAATTAGCTTGTTTTTAACCTTCCATTAAGGGGAAGCAGGCCTAATATCATCATTCCTAACGAGAAGGGTTGTTTGGATGAAGAGTTAGAAGCCATGCCTCAACCAACAATGATGTTAGTCTTCTAGAGGTTAGGACCAAAGCGAAGCTCAGTCTTCAATTGCCTTCCCCTAGCTCCTCACAAGGGGCAATTAAAAGTAAATTCAGACATAAGCACCAATAAAGAAGAGCTCAACTTGACTATCATAAGTAAAGGAAAAGTTGTTAAAATTTTCAGCTAACTTGGGAAACCTACCCCTCAGACAAAGTCGTTCATCACCATCCCTACCTCCAACCTTTTTGCTCCATTAAGTAATTTAGAGAATGATAAGAGCAAGTCACAGGGAGCATAGTCTTATCTTAAAACAATGGAAAAGAGGTGAATTGCCAAGCAAAATAATAAGAGCCATAAGATTACCACTCAGTATGGGGACTCACAATGGGAGACCACTTACATTGTCAGAGTCATTCCTCACTATGACATTGGGAGAGATCGCAAGCCTATACCCTAGCCGGCTAAACTCTAAAAGAAGGTTGTCCGAGTGAGATTTATTGATAAAAAAATCTATGAGGAGGTCCTTATCAACTAATCCTTGCTATCATGCTAAAGAGAAGGAATGGTGATCCTCTCCATGAGTAGAATTTTGAATAAAATGACTCAACTAATGGGAGAAGTTAGCCCTAACACAGAGCCTAGATCAGATTCTTAATACATAGACCATTATATTCTGACAAAAGTCTTGGTCATAACTAAAAGCTCTAATCCAGAAGTAACTATAGAAACACTACAAGAACAGTTGAGACAGCAAAGCAAAGAGAAAGATGAAGTTTAGAAGAAGGTCATGGAGTTGATGGAGATGATACTACAAATGATCCAAAACCTTGATAAGTTAGAACAATCTCAATAGATATCTCAAGCAGCAGAGGCGGCAGAAGGTGCATCTCCCATAGATGAGATCCACAAAAATATAGGCCCACAAACACCTCCTCTAGTAAGGGATACCCAATTTCCGATTTTAGGAATATCTAACAACATAGAACTCCTAGCATGCATACAATATCAGGTACAATGAATGATAGCTACATAGTTGGAACAAGAAAGTGAAATGAGTAGAGTAAATGATGTTGATAAACCATACCTTAACCATCTTGACCGAGTGTCATATCCCAAAGGCTATACAGTGTCTAGTTTCAAATAGTTCAATGGCATGGGCAATCCTAAATAGTATGTAGCTCACTTTATGACTTTGTGTGGAGATTCAAGTAATAATCCCTCGTTGTTACTTCGCCAATTTTTAGCAAGCTGATAGGAGTAGCATTCGAGTAGTATGCTAGTTTGTAACTAGAATCCATACAGACTTGGGCACAAATGAAGGAGACTTTCTGAATCAGATTTAGAGGAGTCAGTGATAAAGTGACCATTGTAGACCTTGTCTTAACTTTGAAACATGACAATAAGATAATTATAGATTATATCACATAGTATAAAAATCTTAGCATTACTTGTAAACAACCTATGAGCCAATTTGAGGCAATAAATCTAGTTCTTGGCAACATAAGGGAAGAATGGATGACACCTTATATGAGTGTCTCTTCTATTCATAGCTTCCAAGATTCTCATCATACAAGTCAAGAAGATGAAAAGGATTGGCCCACTAACCTTATCTAGTTCACAAAGTTTCAAGCCAGAAAAAGATAAGGTAAAACATAGAGAGCCTTCCAAAAATGTGTGGGCTGCATTCACAACAATTAAGCAAAAGAAACCTTCAAATCCCACATAAACAAGGGTAATTCTCAGAAGCCACCAACTCTTGAAGGAGATGGAGAAGTGGAATGATCCAATAATCTCCAATAAAAGCTCAGAAAGAAATACTCTTTAAAAAGAGAAAGGGTAAGTAGAATATTCCAGGATACCCTGACGTTAGGCCTCCAATTGTCAGAATCTAAAAAGCAAGGGGAGGCCAACAAAATATATCATCCAAATTATTATCCTTACCATAGAATTTTGGGACATACTATTAAAGATTACTATATGTTTAAGGATTGGGTTGAGAAGTAATACCGAGAAGGAAAGCTAACTCTCTCTAAGGTAGCCCTATTGGAAACACCTACTGCACACATCAATTATATTATTATGTTCGAAGATCATGAACCACTTGTTAAAATCTTTTTCGGGGAATAAGCACAATGTACCCCCAAAAAAGGCATTTATGGAATGTCTACATTTCAAAAAGGCTAAAGAAACTAATGAAAAAAATAACTAAAAACCCTAAAGAGCCTAGGATGAAGAAGAAGAAAGCCTTATTAGAGTGAATTGCTTTACCTGCTCGAAGCATTGAGAAGAGAAAGAAAAGAAGTAAGAAGAAGCAGTTGGCTTAGCTAGATAAATATGATGTTAAGAAATCAGCCATCCAAGAATACATTGATGCTCTAGATGAATATGTTCAAGAAGAAAGAAGCCAAATAACTCTTGAAGAATTCCTCCTTGACAAACTCAAAGCTTTACCAAAGGACGTTGATGTGAGAATTAAAGAAAGTGAACTTTTGGTGGCAACATACTTTGTCATATTTACCATTAGAGGTTTACAACCAAGCCAATCCCCACCTCGTCGCTTCAAAAGTGAGGAAATTTAGGGTGCAAGGCATAAAAAAGTGAATGGATTCATTAGAGATTTTACTAATTAAATAAGAGATCCCGCTGGTCTTCCTAAGGACTGCTTTGGAGATGATTATCTTAGATAGTAGTTTGCCAGTGAGTACGACTATGACATGCTCAAGCTATAACTAGATATTATGAAAGAGTTAGTTACAACTAACATGAAGTTTGTTAAGGGGCAAATGCAAATGCTAAATGAGCATATGAAGGCTATGACTATGCACATGAAAAGTATGACAAATACGATTACCATTCTCTATGAGAAAGTTAAGAGGATGAAGAAGGTACTATCAGAAAATCTAAAGCCATACAAAAGACCTCATAGGGGTGGTGAAAAATCACTTACCAACCCTCCTTGAGGTTAGGATGACCATTTGTGCCACTTACTCTAGAGATGGGTCAAGAAAGCTAGATACTATCGAAGAAAGTTATCTAAGTCTATGACCTCGTGTCGCAAGGTGACTCATACATCCAAGGTGAATGCCGATGAGCTGCTATCCCAACATCCATCAGGCAACTTAGCAATAAATAGTCAACCTATTATGTTTGGTGAGGTCCTAATCCTAGAACCTATAGAAGGGTGCACTTTGCCAATTTTAGAGAAATTATACATACAAGATATAGACGAAGAATATGACTTCATGTCTGACTTAGAATAACTTTATGACTTCTTTGAAAGGCCCTACACTAGCAAGTGCCAAAGGAAGAAGCACACATTTTGGAAGAGGATTAAATGAGCTAATGCTAAAGCTCATTCCACCTCGCATCAAATCAATCTAAATAGTCACAATCAAGCCAATCTAGACATCTATAGAAGAGACATCCTAAATACAAAGTCCCAAAGAAGGTTATGCTAGCAAATAAAATAGAAGATTTATCCAAAGAGTTTCTGAAGACATTTTTTACAAGGAAGGCCCACGTGCCTAATTTTGATGTTGAGTGGGATGATTATCAGTCGGTTACATCCTCCAACAATATTCAAGAAACTGCTGACTGAGTATAAGGGTCCACTACCTCCTGTCACATGATTAGCCTTAGAAGTAATTTTGAAGATGAACCTTATTGGTCTTATGAGCCAGGTTTCATCTAAGGAGAGCAAACTAGATACATCTCTAAGTTGGAAATATGTTACCTCTGAGACAAGCTCTAATGCCTAGGGATAAGAAAATATGTTACCTCTGAGATAAGCTCTAATGCCTAGGGATAAGGATATCCATAAGGACCTGAAAAAGGAAATTTAGAAAAATGAGTATGTTGAGCCTTCACACGCTAAACATGCACTCAAAAAAGTGGAATACAACATAACAGCCCACCTCAAGAAGATCCCTGCTATGATGAGTGTGTCTGATGTCTTGATGATGCCATAAGAACTTAGGGATACACTAGTACACATCTTGCAGAATTTGACAAACTACGAAGTATACTTTACTGAAGAGAAGATAAAGGAGTCCTTGTATGCATGCTAAACCCTCATAATCACCTTCACAAATGATGACTTGCTACCTAAAATAATAGACCATAATAGACCATAGTATGCCATAATGAACAGTAATAGGATCAAGATTAATCATATCCTGATTGACCTAGGTTTCTCAGTCAATTTGATGACTCTCTAAACTCTAAGAGCTCTAACTTTAGATATGTGTCACCTATCTTTTGAGATTATAACAATATAGGGGTTTAATTAGAATAGCCAAAGAGCTCGAGAACTATAACTATCTCTTTGAAAGTAGGTGAGTTGATGATAGACATCAAATTTTATGTGATCAATATTGATGCGACATACAAAGCACTACTAGAGAGATTGTGGCTATATGAAAATAAACTAGTGCCATCAGTGCTTCAAATACTTTGAGGATAATGAAGAACATTGAATTAGCGGTGTTGTATGCCCTTTTTATGTTTATGAGGTAAATTATGATGATGCAACAAACTATCAAAGATCAGATGCTGATAGGGGGGTTTGCTTTCATTAGTTAAGTAAAGTAAAAAATTGCTAGCCTAATCTTTGCTTCTCCTCATCTAGGAAGTGATTTTGACCCGGCCTCTTTACATGAAGAAGCCTAGTAAGTCTATTTGGGTAGTTATACTTCTAATGAAGATGACGACAAAGGTCAAACGAAAAATACTCTCCTTATTACTAAGGTTCCAAAAGGCTTATTTAAGCCATTAGATAAGCTGAGCATTAATGTCGTAGAAGAATTAATAACCTTCTACATTCCTCTACGACACAAAGGAGAAAAGAAAATACTATTTTACAAGGCAATCTCTTGTGCTACATGCATACATAAAATCCTAGAGATTGAAGATCTAGCAGATGATGGTGACTATCAACTAGTAGTTATGCCTAAATATTTCTTAGACCAATTTTGTTAGATAATCAATAAATCTGGCTGTAGACATTCACAAACAAAAAGAGAGAGTCACTTCTTCAAAAATCTATGGGATCCACCCCAAGGATGTGCCTACATTCCTAAAAGAGGAAACAAGAACACTAAAGGACCAGGCTATATTACTCCAAACATCCATACATATCTTATTGCCAGCATTAAATCTCTCTCTAATATTCAGGATGACCAAATGACATCAGTACCCCTTGATATGTGTGCTGAGGTGATCGTGATTTTTCAAACATCATAAGAAGGTGACATTCATGATGGGATTTCATTTGAACCGAAAGAAAGGGGGCATGATATAACCAAAATGCCCTCAGATGAACCTTAGCCAAAACTTATGTGACATAATGAATCACTTGGTGAAGAAATAATCCTCTAACCAAAAGATGCTCCACCATAACTCAAGAATGGGGAGCAAGCCACAATTGATGAACTGATAGAGATCAATCTAGGCTCAAAGGAGGACCCTAAGTGAACTTTCATTAGTACTCAACTTTCAAAGAAAAGCCAAACCCAGCTCAAAGTAGTACTCTAAGAGTACATTGACTATTTCGCATGGAGCTATAAGGAGATGCCTAGACTAGACCTAAAGTTGCAGTCCATAAGCTAGCTATCAATCCTAAGCTTCTACCTGTTAAACAAGAATCTAGGAAGATGAAACTCAACCTAGAATAGAAGGTGATAGAGAAAACAAAGACACTAATCGAAGTAGGCTTTATCAGAGAAAAAAAACCTAGATTGGGTGGCAAGCATCATGCTAGTCAAAAAAAAAAAAAGAACAACCAAATTCGTATTTGTGTGAACTACAAAGACTTGCATAAAGCGTGTCCAAAGATAATTTCTCATTGCCAATAATGGAAATCATGATTGAAAACATGGCTAACTTCGAGATATTCTCTTTCATAGATGGTTTTTCAGAATATAACTAAATCAGGATGCATCTTGATAATGAAAAACATATGATCTTCAGGACACCAATTGACATTTACTACTACAAGATGATGCCCTTCAAGCTCAAGAATGCAAACGCCGCTTATCAAAGGGTCATGACTCAAATATTTGATGACCTCATACATTAATTAGTGGAATATTATGTGGATGACTTGGTGGACTAAGTCCAAAGATAGGCACATCCAAGACCTAAGAGTGGTATTTGACCTTAGAAAATATAACTTAAAGATGAATCCTATGAAATGTGCTTTCGGATAACATCAAAAAATTTCCTTGGCTTTGTTGTCAGACATCGAGGGATCAAAATCAATCCATCTAAGATCAAAGCTATCTTGGATATGCCACCACCTAGAAATTAAAGCAATTGAGGTCATTCTAAGGCTAACTTGTATACATAAGAAGATTCATTTCAAACAACTCTGGAAAATGCAAGATTTTTTCCAAGTTGATGAAGAAGGATACTCCATTTATTTGGGATCAAGACTTCCAATAGGTATTTGAAGAGATCAAGCAATATCTTCTAAAGCTACCATTCCCTGCAACACCTTTACTTGATGAACGCTTAATCCTTTACATGGTAGCAATAGAAGGATCCCTGGGCATATCTCTCACTCAGAATAACAAAAAGGGTAAAGAAAACATACTTTATTATTTGAGTAGAATGCTAGTGGGGGCAGAAAACAACTACTCCTCCATCGAAAAGCATTGTTTGGTGCTCATATTCATGGTCCAAAATTTGAGGCATTATTTAGTTTCTCATCAAGTCATTTTAATATGAAAGATTGATCCGATAAATTACCTGATGACTAGATCTGTACTCAATGGGAGACTAACAAAATAGGCTTTAATCCTTATAGAATATAATATTAAATTCACTCTCCAAAAGACAGTCAAAAGGGCAATCTCTCACTGATTTTCTTGTAGCTCACCTAGTACCAAATAATTCTCTTCTGAGTTGCAAGCTCCCTAACAAAGAGATCCTTTTGGTCAAAGAAGGGAAACCTTACTAGAGGTTTTGCTTGGATGGAGCATCATCCATCAAATTAAGGATTAGACAAAAACTTTGCAAATCAAAATAGGTATTGGACTCATTTAAGTCACTCTGAAAAGGGGCATTTTACGATAATCCTATTCCATCTCAAAACTATAAACAAATAATGACGCTAAAAATGCAGCCCTAATACATAATTGGAAATGACACACTCAATATAGGAATATCACACTTACATATTTTTGGTGATTCACAAATGATTATTAGCTAAGTCCAAGAAAAATCTAAAGTCCATAAATTTGAGCTCCTGAAATACCACGAAATGTCTCAAGAGCTCATAAGGCAAATCCCACATGTTCAAATAACTAAGATTCCTCATTCCATCAATGTAGAAGCTAGCTCCTTAGACAAATTAGCCAAGACACTAGTTGACCCTGATTAAGGAGAAATTCTAATTAAAGTCCATAGTAGACAAGTGATGAACTTAGTCTTCAGCATCAAGCATGAGAGGATTGAATTTAAACTAATAAAATAGGCCACAAATTGGAGAACATCATTCACCAACTATCTTAAAAGTGAAGAACTCTCAAAAGATAAATCCACATGAATAAAACTCAGAAAGAGGGCCACATGCTTTCTATTTATCAATGGCACTCTTTATAGAAGGTCTTTCGATCAACTACTTCTATGTTGTCTCTTAGACAAAGAAGCCAAACAGATTATATATAAAGTGCACTCTAGAGTTTGTGGGGCTTATCAATTGGGCCCAAAAATGATAATGAAGATTAAGCATATAGGCTATTATTAGCCCACAATGGTAGGAGGTTGCATCGAATATGTGAGAAGATGTCACCTATACTAAATTTATGGTGACTTCATCTATCAACACCCAAATCCTCTACATCTAGTAGTATCTTTATAGCCATATGAGGTATGGGGCATAGACATTATTGGCCCAATTGAGCCATCTTCTTCTAGAGGCCACTGCTTCATACTGGCAGCAATCGACTCTTTCGCTTGATAGGCTGAAGCGATTCCATTAAAATAGGTGAAAGTGGATACTATTATCTACTTATTTCTAGAAAATATCTTGCATCGATTTAATATCCCTCAAAGAATCATTTTTGATAATGGACCATTCTTCAGAAGTTTCAAGGTAGGACGATTCGTATATCGTCACAAAATAGATTGGAGATATTCATCAATCTATAACACAAGAGCTAACAGACTCGTTGAGGTATTCAATAAGACCCTCTTCAAGATCTTAAAAGAAGTTATTACCAAAAATAAGAAAGATTGGCATCAAAAGCTTGTTAAGGCACTATGGGCCGATAACACCACATATCTAACTCTTACCTAATTAACGCCATATACATTGGTATTCAGGACTAAACTAGTCTTGCTACTAGAAATGCAAATCCCCTCTCTAAGGATTGGCTTGCAAGAAGAAATCATAAAAGGAGACAATATTCATCTTTGCCTTAATGAGCTAGACTCCATGGATGAGACAAGACTGATGGCCTAGCAAAACCTATAAATGTATCGAGCACAAATGGCCAAGGTCTACAATAAGATGGCTTGACTTAGGTCCTTCCAAAAGGGAGAAATTATCTTAGTCCTTAGAATACCCATAATTCTAAAAGGAAACAAACAAAAGTAAGTTTGAGCCTAATTAGAAAGACCCTTATTTCGTTGAAAGAATATTTGAAAGGGGATCCTACCAACCAATAGATCACAAGGGGGAAAGGCCTATACCACCAATCAATGGTTGATTCCTGAAAAGGTACTATGCCTAAACCCTGGGAGTAATAACAATAATAGCCAAAAGTGTCTATGTTTTGTTTATGACAGAATGTCCAACTTTCTCAGAAATGAACGCTTAATCAAACATGCACTCCATATTTCTGAAGGCAAACTATGGACATAAAACTTCATCCATCTTGCATATTTACTAAGCCTACATTTACATGGTAACTTAAGTCCACCTCTATGTGGCAAATCAAGCCTACTTTTAGTGGTAACTTAAGTCTACTTTTATGTGACAAACTAAGTTCACTTTCATGTGATAACTTAAGTTCACTTTTTATGCTAACTTAAGTCTACTTCTACTTGGTAACATTAAATCCACTTTCACATAACGACTTAAGTTCACTTCCATAAGGAAATTAAGTCTACTTTCATATGACAACTTAAGTCCACTTCAATGTGACAACCTAGGTCCACTCTTGTATGGCAATTCAAACCCATATAGTCAACTTCTGAAATATTGATGCGAAGGCAAATACCTAAAAATTATTCACACTCTCTCCTCTCATCAAACTTGAGAAGAGGTTGTAAGTCCCTAGAATTTTTAACTTTTTGTCAATAAGTCACTCAAGAATTTTTATTTATAAATAAGTCTAAATTTTGTTCAAAAAGAATTCTAGAAGTTTCAAAACTTTATAAACAAGCCCTTTTACAAAAATGGTCTCCTGAAAATCATAAAATTATAATTTAGTCTAATTTTTTGAAAAAAAATTGTAAATAACTCTTCTATAATTTTAGTGTCTAGGATGATTACAACCTTCAAATTTTTGTCATCTACAACAAATAAATTCATCTATATCTCTCTAGAGGCCTATCTAATCTTAATTAGAATCACATCTACATTTAAAATTTAAACTCTTCATCCATGATGCAAAACAAATTGATCGAGATTAACTCGACCTAATCTCTATCTCTCTGATACCTATAAATTTCTTGAAAACAAAGAAGAAGAGGATTAGGGGTCCATAAATTGATAAAAACACAAACCATGGAATAGAGAAGAAGAATTAGTGAGAGGAAAAGCCAAAAGACTTGAAATACAATAGTATATGGTTAGAGAGTGGGAAACAAGTCAGAAATCAAGCTAGAAAGAAGCAATAAGATAAGGTAAATCTCGAGCCTTAACTTCTACTTCATTGTATACTTCCATTGCATCCCTTTCTCTGCTCTTCCTTTCTCCTCTGTAGTGTCATCCTCATTATTGTCATAGCTTTACGTTGCTCAAACAACCCCTACCATGTTGGTTCAGTATATGAATGTTCAGGCTCAAACACTCAGACTTAGATGCCTCCTCCAACATCAAAACCCTACTACGCACCACATCCCAGCCACCAAGCCATGAGCTAGTCCCCTCGCCCCAAGCAACTCGCAAGGTTGACCTTGCCAAGCCGGCCGTCATGTATGTGCGAGGTAGCCGCCCACTCCTCTCCTCCATGCAGCACCGAGCCACCTCTACCTCTGGCATCCTTTCCTCTATGCAACCACCTATAAGTTGCTGCTCGAGTCTGCCAAGCCACCTCTAGCCTGCATGAAGGTCGTTGCCTACCTCATTGGATGCCCCTCCACCTTGCCATCGAGAAGAATGGCCGGATCCGGCCGAAAGATGACTGGATCCTACCGAGAAGGAGGCCAGGCCGCCATGGCCTACTCGTGAGAGTCATGAGGAAAGAAAAAAGATGGATAGGATTTTGGGTGAGGAAAAAGCAAAAATAAGGGACAAGAAAGAAATAGAAATAAAAAAGTTATTTTGCAGCAAAAAAGAGGAAATTTTAGCCAAAATAGGAGAAAAAGGTTTTGGACTTGAGGGAGAAGAAGAAAGAGAGAAAAAAATTAAAAAAAGTATAAAAAATTATTTTGTAAAGAAGAAAAAAGGGACAAAATGGGAAATTTTGGCAAAAAGTAACAAAAAAGAAGAGTTTTTAATTTCACAAGAACCCATGGTTGTTGTGTGACAATAGAACTCTACCAACATTGTGGCCACTTGTGGACCCTGGAACATAGTGGACTTCTTGACATCATTAAAGCCATCTGCTGCCCCACTTGAAGATGGAAAACTCTCAGCACTGCCCGCGGCCACCCGTGGCTCTTGGAAGATGGTGGATCCCCATCACCACAAGCCAATTTTCGGGCTCACATTCAAGCCAGCTTTCGGGCTCACATCCAAGCTAGCCTTTGGACTCATACTTAACTAGCCTTCAGGCTCACATTTAGCTAGCCTTCGGGCTTGCATCCAAGCCAACCTTTGGACTCACACCTTAGTCAATCTTTAGACTCACATCTAAGCCATCCTTCAGACTCACACTCGGCTAGCCTTCAGGATCACATTGAGCCAGCATTTGGCCTTGCACTTAGCTAGCTTTTAGGCTGGCATCCAAGCCAACCTTTGGGTTCGCACCTATCTAGCTTCTAGGCTAACCTTCAAGTTCACACTCAACTAGCCTTCGGATTCACATCTAAGTCAATTTTTGGACTCACATCTAGTTACCTCTCAATCTCATACTAAACTAGCTTTTAAGTTTATAAACTAAGCTAACCTTTGGGTTTGCACATTTGAAGCTGGACTACGGGTCCATCTAAAATCATTATAAATAGTTAAGGACCCTCAAATTAAATTAATTAATGTAAAGTAACTCAATCACAATAAATGAACAAAGGTTAGGTTGACTCAAATAGACCCAAAATAATAAAAAAAATGGATTAAAATCCAAATCAAGTTTGAATCCAAAAAATTCAAGTAACCTAGGCCAAATAAATTTAGACTCAACCCTAATCATGGGTTAATTTAAAATCAAGTTGAGTTCAAATCAAATCTAATCTAGATTGAACTAAACTCAAATCAAATCTTAATTGGTTAAATCAAGTCTAAACTAAAGGGGAAACTCAAAGTCAAATCAAAATCAAGCTAGGTTGAGCCTAAATCAAAACCAAGTTGAATGAAATTGACTTGAACTTGAGCCAAAATCCATCAAGATGCAAACACAGACTTAATAAAGGTTTGATATAAGGTTGCACTCATCTCAAGCTAAATAAAATCAAACTCGAACCTAAACTATATCAGTCCTAACGAAACTAAATAAGGTTAAATTGAGCCCCATTGGGAGTGTTGAACTTTGGGCAATACTCCAAGGCCATGAACAAAGGGTGATGTCACCATCCTGAGCTAAACCAAAATTAATTCAAATAAAACTAAATAAGGCCAAATTGAGCCTTGCTGGATATACTACAAAAGTCTATAGTAATACTTCAAAGTTATATCCAGCTCCATAAGCTATTGATGATGCTATCAAATTATAGAGGTTAATTGTCAACACGCTCTAAGCCGTTGGTCACACTTCAAAGCTAATCAACCTCAGAAGCCATTGACGATGCATCTTCTAAGCTAAGCCACCCAAAAGCATTGGCAATGCTTCAAGTCAAACTGAACTAAGGTAGGCTTGAACTCACTTAGTCAGTTAGTCATGATGCCTTGTTCAAAAGAAGTTAATGGCTAATATGCTTAAAGCTATCACCCCACTTTAAAACTATACCTAATCCCATAAGTCATTGGTAATACTATCAAACCAAAAAAGTTAATCATTAATATGCTCCAAGCTGGCATCACACTTAAAATCTATACCCAACCCCATAAGCTGTTGGTGATACTACCAAATCAAATAAGTTAATTACCAACATGCTCCAAGTTGTTGGTTATATTTCAAAGCTATACCTAACCCCCTAAGCTGTTAGTGATGCTACCAAATCAATGAAGTCAACCAACAATGTGCTTAAAGTCATTGACCATACTTTAAACTAATCAATGCTAGAAGTAGTTGATAATGTATCATTCAATCTAGCCAACCCTAAAAGTAGTTGGTAATGCATTTTTCAAGCTAGTCAACTCCAAAAATAGTTAACAATGCACCCTTCAAGCTAGTCAATCCCACAAGTAGTTGACGATGCGATTTTCAAAACTATATCCAATCCTATAAGTCATTAGTAATACTACTAAAAATAATAAAGTTATTACCTATGCCTTATTGGCTATGAAAATACTTCAAATATCAAAGAAGTTATCACTTATGCCTTATTAGTTACGGAAATACTTCAAGATTAATGGAGTTATCTCAATACTGTATTGGCTAATGAAAATATTCTAACCCAAATGAAGTTATCACTAACACCTTATTGGCTAGCAAAAATACTTCAAATTATGAAGTTATCGCTGAACCTCAATGCTATCGAAAATACTTCAGGTTAACCCCGATAAGTCATAGCAACGCCATCCAATGAAGTTATTATCGAAGCTTAAAGTTATTGAAAATACTTTAAATTTCTCTTAATCCCTTCCACATCCGATCAGATGATGTTATCAACACTTGCTAAAGACCTAGTCGATTTGGGTCAGACACTACATGGTCCAGTGTAAGGAAAGCGAGGCAGTAGCAGACATCAAACCTTCTTCTCCACTCCTTTCTCTTTCCCTTTCTGTATTCTTTTCACTTTTTTTTATAATTTTATGTTAAAATTTATTATAAAGTGAGGGCATACCCTTACTTAACCCATATATTATATCTTAAAATCAATCAAATACTTTCTTCTTTTTTTCGTATCTCTATTTTATTAGGTAGGTTTGTCACTTTAGAATATTCCAGATAATTATCGAGGTAATTAACAATAAGGGCTTACACCTATTGAAAGTCATATTCCTATAGTACGTGATAAGCATACTTTAAATTAAAATAAATTTTGATTTGTGATTCGAGATCACTCTCAGGGTTTCCACTATTTCGGACGATCAACTTCAATCCTATAGAGAAATGTTAGAGCAAGTAAGGGAGAGTATGCTATTTTTTACTAAAGTGATATTTTCATGCATATTGATCTAATTTATACATGTGTTAAATTAAAATTTTTTTTATCAACTAAATTATTTATTTTATTTTTTGAAGGTTTGTCATCATTAAAAAGGGAGAAATTATTATTTTTTATAGTTTTAATAATAAACAAACTTTACATTTGATTATATCTTGAGTATGTGTACCTAGTTGCCAAGTTGAGCTCAAAATGAAGATCAAAATCATTCAAAATCCTTAAGTATAGATGAGCATAAAGATAATATTAAAGATGAAGTTGATGGTGGATCAACAGATGAAACTTGAAGAATTAGAGATAACTTAAAGAAAATTTAAAAGATCAAGTTGGCTCATTAGATTTAAATTTTTCATCTTTTGTTTTAGTCAAGTCAAAAATTTATTTTTGAGATTCTTTGTTTAAAGCATTTGTTGCATTAGGTTTTGCAGTAACTTAATAGGGTTTTATTGATAGAACTAGATATCCTCTTGGCTTAATAGATGATCAGTTATATCAGCTAGAAAATTTAAACTTCTAATCTTAAGTAAACTAGACATCAGTTAAGAAATTGAATGGCTGGTAAAAATTTTTTGCCAGTTCTGGTTCACTAGAATTGAATGACCAACAAAACTAAACTACCAATTCTGGTAGACCAAAATTGATCAATCGGTTGTCCAAGCAATCAACTAGTTCAGGTTTTTTGTAAGACTAATAGCTAATTTTTTAACCGTTAGAGAGAAATTAGTTATGGAATTTCACCGCCAATGACTAGTTTCGACCTATGGACTATAAATAGAATAGGATAGGATTTTCTAAATAATTTTTGCATCTTCTAATTTATTTTAGAGAAGAGACCAAAACCTCTCTAAGCCTTTTAAACTTTAAGTGCTCTAAGCCTTTAATTTCATATCAAATCTTTTAACCCTTGTAGTCATCTTGAGAGGCTTTTGTAAAGATGTATAATTATACTTTATTTTTACCTTTTTGACTTTTTTATCCTTGTAACTCTCCTATATTGTTAGGAGAGGATTGAGTACTTTTTAGGTGTTAGAAGAATGTGAGAGAATTACCTCTGATGTGAAGTGACACTTACTCGATTTGAGTAAGAGATTATAAGGGTGTGACTTCACCCGAAGGAAGTGATAACTCTAGTGAAGAGTTGAAGTCTTTAAGATTAAGGCAATAATTATGAAGTAGGCATGGTTGATTACCAAACTATGTATTAAGTCCTCAAGCTTAAGGCAATAACTATGAAGTAGGTATAGTTGATCACCAAACTATGTATATCGGTTTACACTCTAACTCTATTTATATTTTGTACTCTTATATTATTGTATTTGCTTATGGTTTGAATTAGTTTTAATTTGCTAAAAAGTTGGTACTTATTATAAAACTTAATTCACCTTCATCTCAGATTACCTTTTTGAGCTTTCAGATAAAAAATAGGTGGTGGAGATTGATATGCAATTAGAGGAGATAGAGGTTAATATAGAGCTAGGGGTTAGTAACAAGCTAGAAGTGGAGATTGGTAAGGAGCTAGAGGTTGTGCCATTATATATCGAGACCAATATTCGAGATCAAAACTTGATTAACCTCGGCCTTGCCTCCTCCATAAATGGTTCCTTGTGCTACCCCTTTCTTGGGAAACCTCTTATCAACTTGTATACTATGTTCTCATAGAAATTTTTTCATACATGCACTTGTTGGTATAATGTATCAAAAAAATAAATATTCAAAAGATAATAACTAGCTTTAAATGTAAGTAATATGTTTTTAACTAAAAGGCTGATTTGTTATTTCTTTGTAAGAATGATATGAGCCCTCATAACTTTTCCCACCACTAGTTGGCCTAGTGAATGAAGTTTAACTAGTTTGCACCTTTTGGATGTCAACATGATAATATCTAGAATATGGGCCACTTGATGTGCAAATTATTCTAAAGTATAGAGAAAATCATCTTAAGAGACTACATCTTATCCCAATAAAGACTAATGAGCTAACTGAAGGCGGTCAGATTTAGTGACTTCTGCAATAGGAAGATCATTAATGGTTTATTAGCTCGATATGCCTGCACTTCAAAAAAAAACCCAGCAAAGTGATGGTTTGGGTCACTTGTCCTATTAGACAAATAAAATTTCAGTACCTTAAATTCAACAAGAAAGTTGAATGCGAGGAGCTAGATGTTAGTTACTATGGAAATAGTAACATGCAGAAATTTTGTGCCAAAAACTTCATGAGAAGTTGAGACACCCACTCCTTAGTCAACTTGGATGCCATAAGCTTCCTATTGGACAATTCATTTACAGGCTTGGGAAATTGGTAGGGCCACCACTTGATAGGAATGCAGAAGATGCCCCACCAATGTTCTGCTAACTTCTAGCTATAAAGTTAGCTATTCTAACAAGACTTTATTTCTAATTAATAAAATTCATAAGTCAGAGAAAATCAACACTATGCACTTCAGAAATCTCATTAGATATTGTTGACAAAGAATTTATGTCAATTTTAGGATTTATGTTTGAACTATTAATCTCTTTTATCTTGCAAGATACTCTTCAATTCCTAATGTGGTATTTCAGGGTGTCCCCAATCTCCAAGTTCATATATTAACTATCTCTGAAAAGATAGTACACTAAGCCCATGAATTACGTTCTTGTGATTGCTTCCTACAGTGAGCTCCCTCTTTTATCATCGTATTTTGAGTCTGCGTGAGCCTCTAGACTAACATAAGATTATGAGAACTTTTATTTGCACTACTAGTCTCTTAACCCTCTAGTCTTGCCCATTGGGGTTCCCTTAGCCTCTTAAAGCGCAAATGAGCATAACTTGCCTCTTTTTTGAGATAGGAGTTTTGAAGGTCAAATCAAGCAGCGTGTAACTCTAGGTCTCACCATTATGTTTAAAGCACCATTTCTATTCAGGCATAGGGGACCCACAAGGCCTCTACTCAACTAGGGTTGACTTAAATCCTAGATTTTTTTCATAATTACTTTGTTAATATTTGATAAAGAACTTGAAAGTAAACAAGCACTGTGTACTTCATGAACACCTAAAAAATTGAGAATTGAATATTTTTTTCAAATGGGGTAAACACGAAAATGAACTTAGCATTAGGAGGTTCGATTGCAATCACCTTTCTGTAGGTCTTGCTAGTTGGCTTTTAGTTTGATTTTGATTTTGAGCTTGTAATAAGTCAATTCTTGAGTTTGATTTGATTTGACTCGCTTTTCGTGTCATGCACCTCGATGGTTCATAAGCTCAGCCTATAAACTGTGCAAGATCTCTGAAAATGTTGTAGGAGCCTCCTTTATTAGGGTGGGATATACCCATCCTAATGGTCTTATATTCGCATTTACTTACAAATAAAAAAAAATTCATAAGTTTTTTGGATGTAGCATCCAATTCATGAGAATAAATGAAATCATAGAAAATAAACTTAAAAACTTACCCACCTTCTCGACAGGAGAGGACCCAAAGGTCTCTTCCTACCCTCTTTTGGTATCAAAAGATTGAATTTAAAATACAATATAATAAAAAAATAAAGTTTTAATCTAAATACATCAAATGGAATAAAAAGTAATGAGAAAGATAGAGAAGATAGAGAGATATAGCCTATATCACCAAAAGAGGACTATGATTGAATGTCAATTTCTCAGTTAGAACTCTGACATCAATGAGAAATTTTACTTTAAATCTTAACAGAGCCTCGTGATCACTATGAAACTCTTTCTTCTTCATTAAAGCAGCAAGAACTTTTCCCACAAGATAATAATTTTTAGTATAAATTTTTGAGTCCCTTTACTGGTGAAAATAGACAATACTTATAAGTTGAGAAGAGTTATTTAAAAGAGATTTTGACTATCAATTTTAGGTGATTTTAAGGTCACTTGCAGCATAGTGATTGAGCAGTGAAGACTACACCATGTCATTGATCCAAACTAAAAATATCCAAATCGAAGGTTGAAATGAATTTTGGCTTACACCCCAACAAAAAGGGGATGCCAACTAGTTGGTACCCAAAAAGGTGGGCGTCATATTCTGGTACCCGTACCAAAAAGGAGGCACTAGGATGATGGTGCCCTATATTCTGAGTACCAAAGTATTAGCCCTCAGAATTTTGAATTTTAACTTTTTGAAATTCAAATTTTCAATTCAATTTTTAGCCTATTTTTAACCCTTTTTCAATTGATCTTTTAGCCCCATTTCTCATAGATTCTAGCCCACATACCTAATGCACTTTTAGCACAAAAGTTTAAATTTTAAATGCACAATAATTCTATAAATAAACCCCTAAAGACTAAAGGCCCGTTTGGAACGGGTCAATATTAAGGTCAAGGCTAAATGAAGGGGTAAAGTGTAAAATACTAATGCGGTCAAGTAAATCTTGTTTAGTTATTGATTTAGCTAGTAGATGGTTAAAATTTTTTATGCACAAAAATGCCATCCGGTGAGTACTGTTCACGTACTACTGTTCATCTTCTTCACGAGAGCTCACAATGCGGGTGGAATGAGCTCGATGCGCGCACGCGGGGAGCTCGCAGGGTGTGCGTGTAGGGGGAGACCCACGACGTCGCCCTCCATCCAGATCGTAATGAGCTCGAGCAGGGAGAGCGGAAGACGACGGAGCTCGCCAGTCGAGCTCGAGCTGGGAGAGCAGAAGACAGCGAAGCTCGCCGGTCGAGCTCGAGCGGAGAGAGCAAAAGACGGCGGAGCTCGCCAGTCAAGCTCGAGCGGGGAGAGGGTGATGGACGAGGGTGGTGGGGTCGGATAGTGGGGAGGAAGAGGAGGGGTGATGGACGTCTGCTGCGTCGTCGGTTTTTTTTTTTGGGGGGGGTGGGGGGGGGTGGGGGGGGGGGGGGGGTCGACGCAGGGGGAGGGGGAGGAAGGGGAGGGGGTGATGGACGTTTGCTGCGTTGTCGGTGGGGAAGGAGGGCGGCGTCTGCTGCGTCAATGGCATCGAGGGGCGAGGGTCGGACGGTGGGGAGGAAGGGGAGGGGGTGATGGACGTCTACTGCGTTGGCGGCGGCGGCGGCGTGGCGTCCGAGGGGTGGTGTAGATTATATAGTTAGAGGCGATCTGAGCCGTTCGATCGAGATCCGACGGTTCAGATGAACTGAGGGCATTTTAATTAAATCTTTATTATAATTTAAATGAATTAAATAATGTTAGTGCAGTCAAATTTTTTGTATTTGGAAGATAGTCTGATCAGGGCGAGGTGACCCTATCCCTGACCCCGTTCCAAACGCGCCCTAAATGTTTATACATTAGTCCGTTTTAACAAAATTTTGTAGTGGATGACTCTAAAATATCATATTTAAGATAATTTAAGTAGAAAATATAAATTTCATTGATAAATCTTAAAATATGTAATTTTATAAATAATTTTTTAAAATTTAAAAATTATGATTAAATCTGATTTTAAAGATTAAAATATTATTTTTATTGAAAAATACAAATTTAAGATATTTAAAAAATAAAAGAAGGTTGATTGGGATATAGTATTTTAACCAATAAAGTTTTCAAAAATAGTACCAGTGTAAGAGTTTAAATTGTAAGATTTAATCAATCAGATTGGTTTGAGATTACATATTTAAGTTTTAACAAATCAAAAATATATGTACAAGCACCAGCAATAGACAACATAGACGGTGCTAATTCACTTAAAACCATCTGAGTCTGTTAAACGCAATGCAATATTATTGATGACATTTTATCTGACGTTGGATATAAAGAGTTGCAACATATGACTGTTGTTGTAGAATGAGAAGGCTTACGATTATTGGTGGGCAAAGAGGGCATTGGGTTATCCCCTAGAAAGTCCATTAATTCAGAGTCCGCATAATAGTTTTGAGTCATGCACAAAAGCAAAGTTGGAAATGGGAACTGAGCCATGAAAACGATGGTTTAACCGCAAGTCTTCTTCTACGTCTGGTGATGGCTGCTGCATGGCACCATCACCAAACCCTAATGCTCTCATGCTAGGCCAACTCACGTCGTACTCTCCTGTGAATGTAAGGGCATTGGGTGGCAAGCCATACCTCGCCTCGCAGTTTCACCATCGATTTTCCTCAGTGAAAATGAAACGCGAGGACTGAAGGTGGGGGAATGACCGGAGGTGGAGGCAGGGGAAGCATAGGAGGATTGAAGGAGGATCTCAGTGGAACCAGAGGATGGTAAGCCCCCCATGGTAAGATCAAGGAACAAGAAGAACTAATGCAGCAAAGCCAAACAGAAGGAGTCTGAGGGATAGAAAGAGGCAGAGGTGGTAGGGGACTCCAGGATTTGGCGAGTTCAATATAGAAGAATATTGGGAATATCAAGTTTTAAAATTTCGCTGTAAATACACGATCATGCAGTGCGTCTGGATATGTTTCAATTTATATTTGCTTAATTTCATACGAATCATATCAGTAAAGAAGCAAGGAAATTTAATCACAAAAGGGAAGTAGTAAAAACACTACAATCGGTTGGTCACCTTTGAATTTTTTAAATAGATTCGACGATTCAAGCAAAAGCTTACTCACAAATTCGACGAACAAACCAAATAGTGTATCAGATATGCAGAGATTTACTTAATGAATACGAGGGCAACACAACCTTGTTCTTTACTGATGATATCAGACCATTAATTTTCCAATTTCACTACCTAGACAGATGCTTATCTTTACAATATATTTACATAGTTGTAATCCTAAACAAACTAAAACCTTCTTTATATACATGCTAGTGCTATGTTTTGTTCATATCTGTAAGCACTTTGGATATTCAATTTGTTGCAAGTATTAACACTAAGAATTCAGAAAAAAATTAAGTCATATAGGTTTATGACTCAACAATGAAATTGTCAGGCTAGCATGTATATACTGGAAGATAATATTATATGAGTGGTCAGCTGATAATGTAGAGTCATCGATAATTAGAAGAACGAGACAGACAACTTTATGTGCCATGACTGAACTCTCTCTTGTACAAACCAGTCTGGAAATTAATCTTGCATGATTTTGAAAATTAATCTAAAAAACCAAGCCCTTTCAGAGCTTCTTGTTTATTTATTTGTTTAATTGCTTTTATGCAATTTAAGCAATCAAGATGATAAAGATGATCTAACCAAAAACAAACATAAATATAGGAAGTTGCCAGTCTACAACATGAGCCAACTGATTGAAAAAAAAAAAACTCAAACTCATCGTGCTCTCAAATATCCAATGCCTTCAGTAATTGAATAATCTAAAAAGAGAAATGAAATCACGAAAACCAAACTCTTTCTTTTGACTCCTCTCTACGCATTCCAAACGCTAAACCCAATCAGCTCCAGCATCACCTTCTCTATGCTTGTGCATCTAGCAAACCGTCGCCAATAGCAAACAAACAAGACTCTCTCTTTCATGGAGTGACAGCCATTTATCTCCGGAAGTTTATGACGACGAGCATCGGTTCTCCAAATCATTATCATCCACTCATCGTGGTGCATTACAGATCTCGATGGCCTGCAGTAGTCCCTTTCGTCCCACGTGAACAGCACGTGCCATCATCAAAGCCAACGAGCAACTGGAGTCACCGTCGCCAATCCATCAAGCGGGGAGCGACCATACTTTCATCTCTCTAAATTAATCGCGACAAAATCCAGAGGGAAACATAAGCAAATATCTTCCTCGTGATGACAAACACCTGGATTCGAAGTTACCGAAGTGCGCTTCTCCAATCATGGCCTCTGTTTTTATTTTGCCGCCACCCTGTAAAGCACATCCCGGCCGTTAATCGCTTTACTCGCTTACAAAAGGCCAGCCCATGCAGTTCACAATCGACCAAAGAGGAAGAGACACAGCGCGGGGGGGGTGCGGGCGGAGGATTGGGACGAGGACGGTGCGGGCACCGGCGTAGTGATCCCACCGTGATCCCACCGCACGAGTATCTGTGGAGGAACCGGGCGGCGTCGTTGTCAGTGCACGAGGGATTGGGCCGGACGATGAAGGGGAGGGACTTGAGCCGGGTCCGCAACGCCGTCTGGGAGGAGACGGTTTCCAAGAGTGAACCGGGTTCGAGGGGTTCCCTTTCAGAGATTAGATTGCTTTTAAACTTTTAAGATATTTTGTTGTAGTTTCTTTAATTTCTTCTAACGCCTAATAACAATTACGACGAAAGATCTTGTTTGCTACTTTACGCTTCAATTTTTGTGTATCGGCGGACAAGATGGATTTCTGTTTTTCGGGTTATGATTTGGCTTTCTGACACACAACCTTACTCGCTTCTGCCGTTCAGGTAAGCTGCATTTTTTTTTTTTTTTTTTTCCATTTTTTTTTTCTGAGAAAGGGTGAAATTGTTCATCGTCATGGCATACCCATGAAATATGCAAATTTTGCGAAAAAGAGATCCTTCAATGCAGCGAAATTCCATTTGGTCCTATTATAATTAATAACAATATGAGTTTGATAGTTAAGAGTCTATGTCATTATGCCACAAGAGATTAACAAGATACTACAGCATATTGCAGTGCAAAAGAAAAGAAAGCGAATTGCTTGAGATAAGTGCTTTACCTTTATGACGAGTGATCTGAGTGAGGTGCCCTACAAGTTGCATGTTGAAGATAATCTTCTTGTTTAACTGGGGCCTGCCTCAAAAGGAACACCCCTCCTTTTTCCAATGATCGTTATACGAGAACTTGGATTTTTTCTGACTCAGTGCCAATGTTAACATTATGGAGACATGAAAGTGTTGGGTCAGACAGTGGATTAATTTGTCGACACCAAATAATTATCCTTAACGAAT
Organism: Trichopus zeylanicus subsp. travancoricus; assembly: GCA_005019695.1. NCBI lineage: Eukaryota > Viridiplantae > Streptophyta > Magnoliopsida > Dioscoreales > Dioscoreaceae > Trichopus > Trichopus zeylanicus. The sequence goes on from RXID01021543.1 coordinate 146,932, forward strand.
ACATTTTGACAAGAAGTTTTTCAAATAAAAAATTATCCAATAAGAGGTAGGTTTTGACCGAGGTGGCCATGAGATACCGTATCCTATACTTACTGTGCAACTTAATCACCATCATTTAGGCGGTCCAATTCCCACAAAACATTGGATTTGACGACTTTAATGCAAGAAGAACATCGTTATCCGATTGAAAAAAAAAAACAAAAGGTCTTTGCCTGCTTGTTAAACACATCGACAGTGGTTTTATGGCGTATTAGCTCATGTTTAACATGATGCTTCCACTTGCATGTGATGATGTCCGCGGACGAAGAAAATGGCCACAAAGTCAGGGAGCATTTCACCGTCATGTTGGATGAGGAGTAGATTTATGGCCAGAAGAACGCACGGACCACTTCAAGCTAGCTTTACAAGGAAAAGGAAAAGAGAGAGAAGAAAAAGGGCAAGCCTCCTATTTGTGCGATAAATTCCCAGACGTGTCCTTGGAAATTTAGGGTTGGATGTGTGAGTTGTCCCTGATAAGGAATGATAGAGACGGGCGTTTACTCGATGCCCTTGCATTTCTGGGTGCTTTCTTTCCTTTATTCCCTCTCATTTCCTCCACAAACAGTGGTTTCTTGGCTAGTTTGTTCTCTTTTCCCACTCAGATCCAAACACTACATAACCAAATCAGATCATAACTCATTACTCACACCAGCCATTTATCGAATTTATTTCAGGATCTATCCGATCCAAACCCATTGTCACTCGAATTAATGGGCCAGGGAATGAGCTAGAGAACCTGAACTGTCGTTTGGTCTGAAATCTTGAGCACATCAGCTTGCAAGGTCAGGTCCGTCCCAGATTGCATATTTGGTTATCGTAGGGCTCTTGGATTACTCCACGCTTTAACCAAGATTGAACTGCTGTTTGCCGCTAAAAGAACGAGATTAATTTGCACCAACTATCACCCCATTCTACATCCACGAGCCATTATTTTCCTCGAAGACAATGACAAAAACTATGATATCCGCAGAGAAGAACAATCAATGCCAACCTACCTTATCCGCTGAGGAACAGTATTTCTTGTAGAAATGTGGAGGTATAAGTTGGGCCCTTCCGACATGAAGGCCTTGAACGAGAGACCCATCCAGACCCAGCCGCTTAGGATTTGCCGGTGGCAAATGTGATAACTGAAGAGCCCTTATGACTTTCGAGACAAACAACCATAAGAAACGAACAACTAGCCAAAGCCGTGGTCGTTTCTTCGAGCTTACTGCATCTTATCTGCTCTGCTCTCATGTTTTGTCGTCTTTGCGACTTGCCAAGCACCCTCTGGCACACAGCCTACATCCGCAAGATCAATATCTCGATGTCAAGACCAAAGTACACAGTGCCAAGCAGCATTATGCAGCTGGGGATGCAGAAATTGGGCGGGACTCGCAGAGCGAGCGCTGTTTCGCACTCGCAGCGGAAAGATAAGAGTTAGATTTGTCCGGCGACGCGATTAATCCGCAGCATGAGGGCTCCACGTCCCACCTCCCGAGTAAACGCATTACAGGTCTCCTCAGAACGCAGCGAAAAGCACACTCTACAAATGGACGACAGGTATTAAATCCCCTCGACGACCAACCCACCCACTGCAAAAATATCCGGTTCGGCGGGAAAAAAAAACCGAACCGGGCCGGTTGCCGATCGTCGGTCGTGTCCGTGACTCCGTGGGGAAATGGGATGATCCTGTTCTTCTCCTTTGCGCCCCGAAAAGTTGTTGATGACTCCGGAAAGCGGTTTTGTTTTGATTTAATCTCTGTTTTGTTCACTAATCAAATTATAACTAATCAATTAAATAAAGAGATAATAAGCTGGGAAAGTGGGGGTTGTTTTCTTTATTTTATTTTTTTACGATTATTATTATTATTATTATTATATATTTATTCTTCTCCTTTCCAGATCTCATGCCTTTCCCGAACCCCCTCGCGAACCCATAAACCAAAAGGGAAGCAGGAGCTCCATTTTCGCCTACAAAATAGGAAGCGATAGTGAAAACCCTAATATTCCCGGCGGGAAGCTCGGATCTGGGCAGCGGCAGCGGCGGCATCGAAGAAGGCGGCGGCGGCGGCGGCGGCGGCGGAGGTGGGTAGAGGAAGAGGAGAAGGGAAGATGTATAAGAACCAGCTGCAGGAGCTGGCGCAGCGGAGCTGCTTCAACTTGCCTTCGTACATGTGCATCAGGGAAGGGCCGGACCACGCGCCGAGGTTCAAGGCGACAGTGAACTTCAACGGCGAGGTCTTCGAGAGCCCCAGCTTCTGCACCACGCTACGCCAGGCTGAGCACTCCGCGGCCGAGGTCGCCCTCAACGCACTTTCCTCCCGCGGCCCCTCCCACTCCCTCGCCGCTCGCATCCTGGTACTTCCTTCTCCTCCATCTCTCTCTCGCCGCTCTCTCTCTCTCTCTCTCTCTCTCTCTCTCTCTCTTGCTCGCTTCACACCGAGACGGATTTGGCCCGGGTGGCGTTGAAACGGCGTGGGTTTTGGGGGAAGGGGACAATAACAAATGCCTGATTTCTGAAAAGAAAAGGATATTTTTTGGCTTTTTTTGGTTTTTTCCTTGTTTTTTCTTCCGCATTGTTTTTTCTTTTTTTTGCGGCGATGCTAGATAATTTTAGAAATATAGAAAACAAATAAGGAGTGGTGATGTGAGTTAACTCGGTTCATCAGTTGAAAGGAGATATTGATGGCTTCTTATGGATCTGTTTTTTATTTGGGATTAAAAAGATGAACGGGAACGTTGTGTTGGAATATATATTTTTTTTTTTTGAATCAATCGCGTGTTTAAGACATCTGAAATTTTCCCAATTGCGTTAGGGTTCAGTAAATGATGATCAATTGGAAAAAGAGAGGCCTGAAGGCTAGGATTTTGCAAGTATATGTTTCGAGTCTTATTGAGATTTTCTTAATTGAAAGATTAGAGCTTTCTCCTTCGTGTTAGCTTTAATTTAATAGGAGGCCGCGTTGGTTTTTGACTACTGGGGAGCGTTGACTGGTGGAGGAGCTGTTGGGTCGTTGTGAAGTGGGGAGGGGTGGGGCACGCCTAACCTGGCAATTGGTCAAGCATGGTGGAGCTGGCCACGATCCATTTCGGAACATAGAAAAGTGATTTACATGTTGTGATTCCTGTTATTCATATAGTTAGTGAACTATACCTGAATTTACTATTTTGGAATCCTACCTTATTGAGCATGCATTTCATAGTTTATCTAAGATGGTTAAGAAATTCTATTGAAAAGCATTTTCTGTTATAACTTTTAGCAATTAGCACATTTTCTTAGTGAATCTATTCGTTATCTTAGTGAAATTATATTCCAATTGTTTCAGAGACTTCAATCGTCTTGTTTTATGGTATTGGGCTTGTGGATTGGTCTCATTGATTTTTATTAAAATAGATGTCCAACCTGAGAGTTCCGAGTGCCTTATATGTTTCCTCATAGGGAATGGGTGTGTCATGATATGTGCTTCGTAGAAGATCAAAGCAGAGAAAACTTGCAGGCTTATTCCAATATCGGGATAATCAAGCTGCATTCATTTTCTCACTAGATGATGTTTCTGGTTTATGTGTGTTTTAGGTTTATCTCCTAACATATTATCATGATGAAAACCATGAAAACCAGGTGATAGACAAAACCATTGAAAACTTCCGACTTGACTCTCTATCTCCTTGAATACCACAGGTTTAGACAGCAAAACATTCTGAAGCTTCCTCTAACACAGCTTTTATACAGATGATTTGTACATGTAAAGAAGTTTAATTTTCTTCATGTGTTTTCCTTGGCAATAAAATTGCTGAAGTCTACCAATGGGTCCTTGTTAATATATTACACTTTCATAACTGCCTTGGTCGCAATTTTAGTTGGATTTCTTGTGTGATACTTTATCATTATTTTGATGCGCATTATCTAGAGTTCATAATAACCACCAACATAGAGATGTTTTTATGCGTGGGCAGTTGCTAAGTAGCATAGTGACTGACTTTTTAAGGAAACATGCAACCAATTTTTGGCTGACTAGTAATTATTTTGCTGCTTAATGTTGTGCACAATTTGTGTGCATGATTTTTGACACACTAAATTTGCATGGGATGGTTCTTCATTGTTTGGCATCAAAAGAATTATAGGCCACTAAATCTTCCTGTGCAGACGAGTTTGAGTATTATTGCAGTCCTGGTTGAGCAAACAGTGAACTACGTTTCACATTTACAGATAACATTCAAATTTATTTTGGTGGGCTTTATTTGGTTTTGAATTGAATTGCATGACAAGAATTAGATATTAAAGCTGGTTGGATTGGCTGGTTTGTATCCATTAGTTTGTGAAACCTGCATCCAAGTCAATTGCATTCATGTGGTTCCATTCTACAGGATGAAACAGGAGTGTATAAGAATCTTTTACAAGAAATTGCACAGAGAGTTGGGGCACCATTGCCATCATACACAACCTTCAGATCTGGCCTTGTACATCTCCCAGTGTTCACAGGAACAGTGGAATTTGCTGGGATCACTTTTAGTGGTGAGCCAGCAAAGAGTAAAAAGCAAGCAGAGAAGAATGCTGCGATGGCAGCGTGGTGTTCCTTGAAACAATGTGAGTTACATGCTTTTAGATATTCACGTATTGATCTTGGTTACTGATGCATGCTGGAGAAAACATTAAGAATTTGCATACGTAGTTTGTCTTAATCATTCATGTTAAATAAGGTAAATTACATAGTGAGGTTTAATTTTGAACTGGAAATAATTCCACTTCAGCAAGGGAACATGAGTGAGCAACATAAGCAAATGAGAATACTTGACTGATTGAATTGTTTCCTACTTGGTAGATGCATGTTCCAATCATGCAGTTGTCTGGTAGTGTTGTGTAATTTTCTAGTGGCAAAACTTATCTGCCTAAACTATTCCCTTTGTTGCTTTGTTGCTCCTAAACCAGTGGCACGGAAAACAGCAAGCTCCTCAACAGAGCAAGAGAGCAATGATGAACAGGAGCAGATCACCATAGCCCGAGCTCTCCTAAACTACCGGCTTAAGGAAAAGATGGCGATGGCAAATGATCCTCATGCCACTCCATTTCCAAAAAAGTTTCCAATACAACCTGATAAAAGGCTATCATCCAACCAACCACCTCCACCAACTGAATCCAAGATCCTACCCCTTTTGCGACGCAAATCTGCTTCAAGATCCAGGCCCACCTCTCCAGCAACATCCGATAATGCTGCACCGCCCTTTCTGTTCCAGCAACAAGACTGCTGTGCAACTCGGCCTCACAAGTTCCCTGCAGTTGGGGCAGCTCCTTATGTCCCAGTCCGACATTTCAGAGTGCCTTTTCACGCGATGGCCCCACCAGTGACAATAAGAACTGCAGTTCCAGTTTACTCAGCACCACCACTACCGCCGCCGCTGAGGCATCAGCTCCACTCTGGCCCTGTTATGACCCCTCCTATGAGAATGGCTTCACCGGTTCGTGTAAGGCCTGTTGTGCCAGTTTTTGCTGCACCACCTCCGGTTCAAGCGGTCACTCCAGCAGCTCCAGTTCAAGCAAAGGAGCATACAGCCATGCCTGCCTCTTCATTAGTTCCCACAGTCAATACAGAGGAAAATGCAGAGGCTGAATGTGGTGAGCACCAAGAATCTGTAGTAATAGAAAGCTTGAAGGAGCTCGAAATATGATGGGGACCTTGAGCACAGGATCCCTGGGAAGGTTCTTTTTTTTTTTTTTTTTGTTTTGTCTTATGTTCTAGCCTAATCTGCTGGCTTGGTTGGTTCCATGTTGTTTCTTGTCTCAGCTTTGTGGATTTTGAGTAGGCTTCTTTGTTCTATGTATTCTAGCCTAATAGAAGTACATTGCAGCGTTGCGCAATTTCAGATGACTGGGGATCTCCAGCATACAGGCATTTTGAGTCTGATCTTCAATGGAATGGCAGCCATAGCAGATACAGATGAAAAGCAGTCAGGTGTAGATATGTGCTTACAAGTTACAATTGCATTTTACCTATTTTCAACTCCCCCAAAGAGCTCATAAATGCTCAATTAAATCTTTGCATGTGGATCAGCTGATCTTTTGAGAACACAAGGTTAAATTTCTTTCATACACGAAGTAAAAGAAATATTTCTGCATCTCAATGTTAGCTAGCGGTGCATTTAGTAATTAACTAAGTCTAAAGTTAAGACTAGTAAATTATTTTTTTATCAAAATTAATTTAAAATTTTGAAAATTAATTAATTTTTTATAATAATTTAATTTAATTGTGTGTAAAATAATTAATATTAATTTTTTTAGTAAAAAAATAGTTAGTCAAGTAAAAAAATTAGCCTGTTAGGAAACGATGGCTAGAGGACTGAAGAGATCTGCCATACGGTAAACATGTAAAAAATTGATCATATTATATCCTGGAATGATAAATGTGACGCAACCAAAACAATCCATCAGACTGACATTGCAAACAAAGTATGCAAAGAAGACACAGAACAGGAAACCTCCCAACAAGCACACCACACCAGCAGAACAAGAAAAGAGAAAAAACATTAAGTGCCGGTTTGATTCGATTCCGGTTTTAGAAATCGTTGAATCGTGAATTGAGTGATTTCGGAAAATTGAAGAAATTAGATAATTATAGTGTTTGGATGAGTATTTACTGTAGGGAATTGGGAATTGGTCAATTCCTAAATTATAAATTCCGTTTAGTTGACAAATGGAATTGATCAATTTCATAAATTGTTAAATTCTTGTATTTGGTTGTTGTGAAAATTGAGAATTAGCCTATTGCATAAAATATTAATTTATATATAAATTAATACAGAAATATAATAAATTTAATTTAAAAATTTGTAATTATAGAAATATATGTTAACTAATTATTATTATGTTCAACATCCAACTAATACTGGTTTGCAACCATCATCAAACTATGACCACCAAAACAATAAATAAAGAACACATTCGATCAGAAAAATTTTCGAAGAAACTTAGAATCATTGTCATCTTCAAAATTTACAAAAAAAATAATTTAAACCAGCACAAAAATAATTCACATCTGAGATGCTGATTTCTTTTGCCAAAATAAGATATACAGAAACAGACACAATTTTTCGCTGAAATTGTACCACGAACCACAACTCCAAAGAAACATGAACATTGAGACTAGAATATGTAAAATCCATATTAATATTGAGGCTTCGGAGTTCTTCTGCCCTCTTTTCCTGGCGAAGAAGGTCTGATGGGTTTGTGATGACATTATCAAATCGACGAAATGCAACAAGATTCAAAAAATAATAAACTATAAGAGATCAAACTCGAAAGATATCAAGAAGATGCACGGTTTCGATCTCAAAGAGGCGATGATTTCAGAGAGAAAAAAGGGATTGGGGTCGGAAATCTTACAGAAATTGCTTTGGATCGTCTTCTTCGAGGGCTCCGAAGCTGTGGCGAAAATCGTCTTCCACCCAAACTCGACGAGGACGACGGGCTGTGCACGACGGGGCTTCGGCACTCGATGACGATGAGGACGACGAGGACGACGGGCTGTGGACGGGCGTAGTGGAGGACGACGAGGACGACGAGGACGATGGGTTGTGGACGACGAGAACTCCGGCACCGGCACTCGACGAGGACGACGGGCTGTGGACGTGTGCAGTGGAGGACGACGAGGACGACGAGGACGACAGGGCTTCAGCACTCGACGACGACGAGGACGACGGGCTGTGGACGACGGGGCTCCGGCACTCGACGACGAGAAGGACGACGGGCTGTGGACGAGCGCAATAGAGGACGACGAGGACGACGGGCTGTGGAAAAGGCTGCTGGAAAACAGAGGGAATTCACGTGGGAAAGTTTGTTTTCCGACCCTTTCCCCAGGGAAAAAAAACAAGAAATTGAAGGCAGTCGAGAATCAATTGATTCCTTTCATTTTGGTTCCCGGAATCGAACCAAACACGAGAAATCCACACGCCCTAAGGCACCAACTCTATTTGAGACAAGGAACTTTCTGTGTTGACTACATATACACCAACTTGATTTTTAATATTTGAAGTAGCAAAATTACAAAGATCTACATTTCAATACAGCAACCACAGACAATCCAAGATATGACAGAGACAACAAACGAAAAGCTATATTGAAGACTGCAATTAGGTAAGCCAGAGCAGGAGGGATCAATGGTGTATTCTTCACTTTGATGCCAAGGACCAGTAGTTCAGTAGAAAGGATGGGGTGACAGCCAACCAGCTTAGAAAGGCCATGGTGGTTGCTGTCTCAAAGCCAGTGCAGTGGTTCACCTTGCAAGTTTCAAGATCATTGCCAAGGAGGATTGTGATCCCTGCAGATGCACAAGCTGCCCCAAATGTGAGACAGTAAGTAATCTGGACGAGAAGAAAAAAAAAAGTCAGCATGCAGGCTTCTCTGCAAGTCTAAACTCAATTGCGTATAAATTAAATATTTTGTGTTAGTTGATCAATCTGAACATGAGGATAACTCAATTCATCATAGTCCATTCATCAAAGCTACATATGAATCCATACACACTACTAGATGCATGTATATGGGCTTGCAACCTTGCTCTCTGAGCTGTAAAACATTCATTAGAGCATAAATACACATAATACAAATGATAATTTTGACATGGTAGAAAACCAACTAATGCTTCCAGTGATCAAATATTCTTGATAAAATTCCTTGAAATATGATAGTGCAATCTATCAACCAATTGTCTTACCCCATCACCAACAACAAACAGGCAAAGAACTTGGGGGTTCCTTAAACAGCGCTTCACTAGAAGAGCATAGATATCCAGCAAAGTTAATGCCAAGCTCCATGAGCTTAGCAAGCCAGTTGCTGCTAGAAGATAGCTGCACCAATCAAAGAAAGATCAATAAACATGATCTCATAAAAACCAATGCTGTGATGACAACAAGGTTCAGGCAGCACAAATATCTGAAATAGTAAAGGAAATATTGGAAAATATGCCATTCTGTCAATAACATATCATAAATAAATGCAGGTACAAAAGGCAAACCTTATCATCTTTGATCTCCAGGACTATGGATTTATGAAAGTTAGCTTTCCAATCTTACACAAAGCAACATTTGTATCACCATCTAAACTCATTCCATGACTGGGAATTTTCCAAAGTCTGCTTTCAAGTTTAAGAAAGCAATGGTTTTCCAAAGTTTGCTGTTGCACAGGGTGCTTCCTAGTCAAGTTTCTATGACCCTTGATTCCTATGCTTACCAAAATTGAAGAGCATTATGAACTGCTTGTCACACGCTAAGGCGCTGACTGTTTTTTCAGTTCATAATGCGAAAGACAAGTAGATTCCGACAGCAAGGCATAAAATTGTTGCATTGTAGGCAATTCGAGAAAGTACGCATTCTGATGCAGCGGGAAGAGGGGGCACGAGGGGTCGGAGAAAGAGCGCCGTCTTCTCTTGATGCAGAGGGAGGAAGCACGAGAGATAGGGAGAAAATCACCGTCTTCACTTGATGCAGCGGGAGGAAGGCATGAGGAATAGGGAGAAGATCAACGTTTCTCGCATGATAGATCCGCTGATTGTAGCCGGCAGGGGGCACAAGGGATAGAAAAGGGAAGATCACCGTCTTCTCACAACAATAGATCCTTGGAATCCCACAAGGAAGCTAAAAAAGGGAAAACAAACCAAAATAAGAGAATATATGATAGAAAAGTCTTCCTTTTTTTTTGTTACAACCTTGGGCTGTATGTATAGCTCTCTAATAAACTTAGAGTCCTACTTGGTGTAGACTAAAAATAGGACTTAGACTCTACTAAGAATTCTACTTAACATATCTTAAATAAAAGATATATAAATCCTATTCCTTATTGGGCTAGGACTGTTATTGACTCGGACTGATAAATAAATCCTAATTTTGATCAATATAAAATCCGAATTATCCAAAATAGTAAATAAGAGACTTGTAGAAATCGATCTCAGCTTTCCAACGGCTAGTTATTTGCTACATTTGGATCCATATCTTAGGAGATATGGCCTTTGGCTGTAGCTGTACTGCGAAATCTTGACGGATCCTAATTGGAGTTGGAATTCAACTTGGACTGGATCTCTAATTTTACAGTAAAAAAAGATGTAGCTGTCCTACATCGGACCCCTCCACTTGTAAGAGACTTGTCCTCAAGTCAAAGATTGGAGTCTTCGTTGGTGCAGTTGTGCTCCCCTTGAACTCTTTCCAACATAAAATTTGATGATGTAAACCAATAAGATTTCTTCGAGTAACATCTTCAGCACTTTGATTTCCTATTTTCCTCCGACACAACCACTTGAACTTTTGCAGGATTCCTTTTGACCTTATTTGAAATAAATTTTTTGTACACACCAACTTATGATTTGTTCTCATGCAATGAAAGTATTCTTCGCAAATTTGCTGACAATTGCGACAATAATTTAGATATGCCATTGCAAATTTTGAATCTTGCATAGTGATAACTCCTGTAGAAATTTTCTCTAGTTGTTCAAGAGAGTTGGCTTTTGATGACTTCAAAGAATAATCTTGACTAGCACAGTCAATATTTTCACAAGTAGAAAACTCTTTCTTGCAGGTTTCAAGATTGTCAACTGATTCATATGAATTCTCATAGATAGTATCTTGAAAATTTTCTGTAACATCCAAAGCTACTTTTGTATGATCTTCTAATTCATCAAAGAAAAAATCTTTGGGGCCCTCAATAAATTCTTCACTAGTTTGTTTGTCTTCCACACGATCCACAGCCTCTTCTTTGACTTGATAATTCAATATTAGAGAAAAGTTACTAAGATGTGGAATTAATACCTCATGGTTGTCTCCATTGATTTCAATGTCAGAAGCCTTTGGATGAGAGATCTGTTTTACCTGATTTTGATCCCCTTTTGAGAACTTTATATTGAATAGTTTAAGCATCTTCAGCCATGAGCGAATTTTTGGTTTGCCTTTACGTATTCTTTGGACTTGAATTTGCTCCCACCAAGATGAAGCATAACCATCAAGCTTGTATTCAACAATTTTCACCTTATTCTCTTCAGGAATCTCCATAAACTTAAAGAATTTATCAACTTTATCGATCCAAATAAATAAATTCTCATAGCCATGAAAGTATGGAATATTCACCTCATCATGGTTTTGGTTTTCCTGAATAGCTTCGTCTGTTGATCTCCAAGACATCGGACCGCGAGCCTCTTCGATGATCAATTGATGAACTTGGTTCTTAGTTTCAATCTGTTTCAAAGCTTCATACTTTCTAGTGATAGAAGCAAGAAAATTTTGTTTAATCAAATCTCGAATTTGATAATCTCCTAGATCACTGTCCATGGAGTTGTTGCCACCAACTACGATCAATGGAGTTGAACTCAGGAACAACGTCGCTCTGATACCACTTGATGCAGCGGGAAGAGGGGGCACGAGGGGTCGGAGAAAGAGCGCCGTCTTCTCTTGATGCAGAGGGAGGAAGCACGCGAGATAGGGAGAAGATCACCGTCTTCACTTGATGCAGCGGGAGGAAGGCATGAGGAATAGGGAGAAGATCACCGTCTTCTCGCAATGATAGATCCACTTGATGTAGCCGGAGGGGGCACAAGGGATAGAAAGAAGATCACCGTCTTCTCACCACGATAGATCCTTGAATCCACAAGGAAGATAAAAAGGGAACAAACCCAAAATAAGAGAATATTATTGATAGAAAAGTCTTCCTTTTGTTACAACCTTGGGCTGTATATATAGCCCTCTAATAAACTTAAGAGTCCTACTTGATATAGACTAAAAATAGGACTTAGACTCTACTAAGAATTCTACTTAACATATCTTAAATAAAGATATATAAATCCTATTCCTTATTGGGCTAGGACTGTTATTAACTCAGACTGATAAATAAATCCTAATTTTAATCAATATAAAGTCCGAATTATCCAAAATAGTAAATAAGAGACTTGTAGGAATCGATTTCAGCTTTCCAACGGATAGTTATTTGCTGAATTTGGATCAATATCTTAGGAGATATGGCCTTTGGACTGTAGCTGTACGAATCTTGACGGATCCTAATTGGAGTTGGAATTCAACTTGGACTGGATCTCTAATTTTACTGTGAAAAAAGATGTAGTTGTCCTACATCACATTCTAAATGTGCTTACTCTTCCAATATCATCACCATATGTTTCTGAATAGAAACAAGCAAATAAAGCAAGAAAAACTCAACTTGAGCTACTAAATATGCACAGAATCATCAGAATAACAACTTGAAATCAGTAAGTTCGGGATTTACCGAAAGGCAGAGGCGGAGGTGAAGTCGGGAGTGGTGGCCATGAGGCAGAGGGCGGCGGCGGCGAAGACGAGCTGGAAGAGGCGGAGGGCAAGGCCACCTGGCGTGCCTGCCATGCCCTGCACGTCCTTCATCCGTACCATTAGAGGGGCCTCCGTCGCCTCCGGCGGGGACTCCACCGGGTGCACCGCCGGCCGGCTCGCCAACATCGCCACCCAGGACCTCAGATCGTAGATCATAGATTGGGGTTCTGAAGCGAATTTAGATGCAAAAAATTGCGGTGTTGAACCCTAGTTGCGGGGATTCGCCTTGGGAGCTTGAAGAGGAAGACTGATGGTAACACCACAGCACCACAGGCAAACGGAGGCCAGACTTTGCGCGCTACGTGTAATTAATTAAAAAAAATCCAAAAAAGGTCCCGAAAATTAAAACAGAGATAAATAAATAAAAATGACCGAGATGTGTCTTGATCAAGATTTAAAGTTTCGGTCGAAATCGAGTCATTTCAGTTGATACCGAAACGAAATTTATTTACTGTTTATCTTCGTTGGCGGCGAGCAGAGCAGGGGGAGCAGCACGGCGTGCGAAGCGAGTACAGCGTGCGCGCCGGGGCTCATGGGAAGCTCGCCGGGCGAGCTCGCACGGGGAGCTTGCACCGCAATCTCGCGCCAACTTCGTGTCTGAGCCCGCGCCCTTGTCGGACTGGCCTCACGCGCTAGCCAGCCTGCCGCCACTTCCTCGCCCACCTCATGCCCTCGCCGACCTGGCCTCTACTCCCGCAAGTTGAGACCGGCCTTGCACCAGGGCCAACGCTGTCGCCAATATGATTCCGACGCCATTGCCGGTTTCTGTCAGATACTGTTCACGTACATAATATTATTCACATAACTGTTCGTTATTTTTAACATTTTTTAAACATATTTTAATTTTTTTAATTTGAAGTTAAAAAATAATTAAAATAAAGTTAAATTTTAGTCAAAATATAATTAATAAAAAAAAATATTTTAGTTGAAACTGAAATGAAAATGATTTTAATGGAAATACGTTGATTTTTTTTATTCACATACATTCGTGCATGACCGTTCTACCGAAAGTAAAGCCAAAAAAAATTGTGCCGATTTCACCCCTATGTGAATCGCTGTCATTTGATTACGTAGAGCTAGTTGTTCTGCCTTGTATGTCTATAAATGTTCATCTGGATCGTTCAGATACTGAATTCATAATTCCACATGCAGATGTTTCAAACTCAACTGATGATGATAATAATTAGTTGTATTATATTATAATTAATAAATTATGTATGTGTCAATTATATTTTAATAATAAATTAAATTTGTTTATGTTAATTTTTAACTTTTTAATTATATTTATATTATTTCTCATATATTTTTTATATAGTAATATAAAAACAGTGGTTAACTATCAAATTTAATTTTAATTAATTAAAATAATATTTAATATTGTGGTAAAATTAATTATAAATTATTTCATAATTTTAAAATTTTTATAAAATTTTTTTGAAAATTTTATCGTATTTTTAATTTAAAGTCAAAGTATAGTCAAAATATAGTTAAACTCTGGTCAACACAATTAATAACTAACAAAATCTTTCGGCCAAAACTGAAACGGTTGAAACTGAAACCGAAACGACTGAAACAGCCGAAGCGTATCGATTTCGCTGGGTGCTGAAACTGAAACTGAAATCGATACTTAAAACTTTGGTGTCGACAGGATTCTTTTGACTACAGTTTGCATGAAAACATTGGCCGATGTCTGTAATATACTTTTGTCTATTTTTAAAAATAACAATAGCAAAATAAGAACCGAAAATTAATAGACTTAGGTTGGTAACTTGTTAACATTTTCTGAACTAAAATACAAGTTAAATTTAACTTAAATTCAAACCTCGTGAATTTCTTCCTTCTGTCTCCCGCTTTCTCTCTCTTGATTGGCTTAAATCGATCATTTTACAATTAGATCATTCAAATCATAATAAATAGTCTTTGATCCAAATTTGCCTTTTCTATTGTGCCAGCGCTAATGCAAGATGAAACCCTCCACAAAATCATAGAACCGATATATTAGGAAAAATCTATTTTTGGATAAAAATTCTCTTTCTAACCGTGTTTATACTTTAGCCCATGTCAAACCATGCTCTACTCTCTCATTCTACGCATTGTTCATATTTCACTTTTTAACTACAACTTTGAACATAGACCTCAAAATATCTTAGATCATATTTGACCAATCTTTTCATGACATTGGCCAATGCTCTAACCTCTTGATGGAATAAACAACTTCCAAATAAGTTTTTCCATGTTGTAGATCATTGCACCAATCGACCTACAAAATAGACAAATTACTCGCTATGAATTTTTTTAACAAATACCATTTCAATATTCAAATTAGATATATTCTAAATAGATCTCTCGAAGAGAAAAACTTGGAGCTCTCACTCACTTTAAAAAGAAGAAAAGTATAAACTGTATCCCTAAATTTGAAGACATGGATGTTTGTATATTATGTGACAAATTTGATATTCAGAGGAGAAAATATGGGTGTTTAGGTTATTTTACTATGAAGTCCATACTTCTACAATTTTTAGACTTTATATAACGAGAGGTGGAGTATATAATACAAGAAATTATTATCACAATGAAGGACCACTTTTTGAAAGATTCTAGTGAGTTTGTCTAAAAAGAATTGAGATTTGGTTCCTCACATATATTTCTTGTTATTTAGGTTAACCATTGTATATGGGTTGTGAGAACCCTCTACTTGATTCCAAATAATTACTTAATTATTGAGATGTGACAAAGCTTCTTAGACTAGATAACTATTTGGGTGGTAGTGATATCACAATTTTGAATCTTAGATCGACTAGATAAGTTCCTATGCACTAATAGGGCACATCCTAGTTGTCAAGATCCAATATGGTGGTCGATTGAAGACTCAGCAGTCACACAAGTATATTTTTTTGAGACTTGACTCAATCATGACATAATGAGACTGAAGCATGGGTCTTTGGATCCCATTCGTTTACTCATCCCATATACACATCAGGACGATCTAGTCTACCTTGTTCAAATTGTAGTAGATGAAGAAGTAGACTTCGATCAAATTTTCTCTAATCGTAGCATAGAACTTCGACCTAAGGATTATTTAATATTTTCTAGTTAACTTCATATATTGACAGAGTTCAAGGTTTAAGTTCGTTTGTCTTCTCTATGAATAGAGCCCATTTCAAGATCATTTTTGTGAAATCTAAGCTGTTATCATCTAGACTTCGAGGTTTGAATTCAGCTACGTCTAGTGGTTTATCCTTCTAATCTTGGACCATTTTGACAAGGTTGGTTCCACCTATATGGCTCTTGTTTGGTTAGTTGCACTTGCTTTTGCATGCAAGTATAGCTCCTCTTTACTTATGTTAACAATATGCCATTTATCCCGATAGATAGTGACTATGCAATTCTAATTCCTAGATGGCCATATGGAAGCTGTTATGACTGTGGGTATTTAATAAGACTTTGAGGCGTGAAATATCACTATCATCTTTGAGGCGTGAAATATCACTATCATTAAGAAATTAATTGCCCCCACTAGTAAGGTTATTGCTGCAAGATTACGATAATACTCCTTCAAGATATAATAAAACCTAGAAGCCTACAGATAGCAATTTTTGAAGACTTCTTAATAAATTTTGTGGAGACTAGATATGAGATGAAATAATGGATTATTGTCTATTATAAAGAAAGTATGTCCATGTATTTATAGACTATAATACAACTATAAAAATCAATTATATTACACCTTTTTCAAACAGACACAATTGTTTGTAAACACATTTTTAGTTTTTACGAAAAATAAATAAATAAATTTTAAATACACAAACTTAGTTTGCACATACGTATGTACAAAGTGCTAAGTGCTATCATTAGATCAAATAAATAATTATATATATGCAACATATAATTATTTAATTTACTAAATTTTAAGACAAATTTATCAAATTTATTTTCCCTCCTTATTTTCCTCCATATTCCAAATCAAATTAAAAGACTCATCCAAATAAATAAAGTATAAACTAGACTTATATTCTTCTGATGTGGGACTAAACCTTAACATATAACCTACTTATAACAATCCCCCACTTAGATTATATGTTAAATTACTATTTCAGATTCTTATGCATAAGACAAGTATCTTTTGATTTAAACCTTCTATTAGTGTAAGTATATTAAAGTTTTGAATAAACTAGTGGTGACCTAAGCTTAAACCTAGGTTCTTATATCAAAATCAGACATACCACACACATGAAACCTTTAGTCTCAATATGAAATTTATTATAATTATTTTAGCACTAATTTAAACTTGTGCTTCATCCTGTATTCATAAATATTTACAAAGTTTTTCTTAACTTTTACTAGAGCGGCACCATTCTTATGTTCATATAGGTGAAGGTCCCATCAAATTGAACTTCATTAAGAGTGTCATCACTCATCCTTAAATTTATATCAGCATTATTTTATTTCTAATGCTATCACCACTTATTAATAACTTGTTCTTACCCTTTAAACTTTTTACTAGCAAACTTTTTACTAGCTGTAGAACTAGTAATAAGTTGGGTTCCTATTATTAATAAGTTTTAGCTAATAAGGTCTTAACCCCGTTCCGATAAAAGTACTTCTAATCATATCTTTCGAGAGTTTTTTAGTAAACAGATCTGCCAAGTTATTACAAGACCTTATACATATTATGGTAATGATACCATTAAATATTAACTATCTTACATACTCATGTCTTAGACTAATGTGTCTAGATTTTTCATTGTATATCTTATTGAATGCTCTAAATATGTTTGCTTGACTATCATAGTGTAAGAAAATAGCTGGCATCGGTTGTAGTCATAGTTTTATATCCAAAAGTAAATTTCTCAACCATTCTACTTCCTTACCTATTGCAGCAAGAGTTATAAATTTAGATTCTATAGTAGAATGAGTTATATATGTTTGTTTCTTTGATGCCCAAGAAACTGCACCTCCTCCTAAGGCAAATACCCATCCAAAGATTGATTTATTTTTGCTTTCACTAGTTATCCAACTAGCATTAGTATAACCCTCTAGTACTATTAAAAAATTAATATAAAATAATCCAAAATTTATTGTCCTCTTTAAGTACCCAAGTACCCTTCCAATTACTTTCTAGTGTTCAACACTAGAATTACTAATAAATCTCAATAGTTTACACACTGAAAAAGCAATGTCTAGTCTTGTGCAGTGCATTGCATACATTAAACTATCAATAGTACTAGCATACTCAATTTGAGCTATTGCCCTACCAAGATTTTGAACTAACTTAGAAGAAATATCATGCGGAGTATTTGCTTCTTTGATATCCAAATGTTTAAATTTATTTAACACTTTCTCAATATAGTGACATTGACAAAGAGCAAAACCCCCACTATGTTTTTTAACTTTGATACCCAAGATTGTATCTACTTTATTTAAATCTTTTATTTTAAACCGAGAGAATAGATACCTCTTTATATCATTGATACCATCTATATTAGTTCCAATGATGAGCATATCATCTACATAAGGACAAATTATCACTCCATAATTTTTTGTAAATTTAGAATAAAATACATTTATTAGCATTGTTATGCTAAAAATCATGCTCTAAAATTACAAAATCAAACTTCTCATGCCACTGTTTCGGAACTTGTTTTAAACCATAAAGTGATTTAATTAACTTACAAACTTTCTTCTCATTTCCTAGTAGAACAAAACCCTCAGGGTGCTCCATGTACACTTCATCTAAATCTTCATTTAAGAAGGCTATTTTGGCATCTATTTGATGCATGAATAAATTATATATTGATGCCAATGCCAAAAGTACCCTAATGGAAGTCACCCTAGCCATAGGAGTATAGGTATCAAAATAGTCTATTCTCTCATTTTTTTAAGGCTTTTGCTACCAACCTATCTTTAAAGTTTTGTAGTAATCCATCAGTATTATATTTTCTTCTAAATATCCACTTGCAACCAATTGGTTTTGAACCAAGAAGCAAATCAACAATAGTCCATGTTCTATTACTTAATAACGAATCCATTTCATTGTTAATTGCTTCCTTCCAAAAAGCCACATCTTTAGAAGACATAGCTTCTTGAAATGTTTCAAAATCATCTTCCACATTCAATAAGATCGGTATCTTATTGAGTACTATAAACCTATCACCTTCAGCAAGAAAAATGACTGCTTGTGAGTAAATATAACTTGAATGCAAAGTCTTTTCTTTTCTAGCTCTTTGACTTCCTCTAACTTCAATAGGAGGATTAGAAACTTATTTTTTGCTGCTAGAAGTAGAACTATCATATGTAGGATTAAGAATATTAGCAGGTTCATTAACAAAATTAGAATCATTAGGATGTTGGTGAAAATCATTTTGAATTTTATTTTCTATAAAATCAACATCCCTTTATTCAACAATTATATTCGAACTCAAATCTAATATTCTGTAGGCCATAGAATTTTCTGCATAGCCTACAAAAATGCCTTTTAGTGCTCTTGGTCCCAACTTAACCCTTTTAGGATCTAAAACTCTATAAAAGGCTAAGCAACCCCAAACTCTAATATAACTCTGGTTTGATTTTCTATTCTTCCATAGCTCATATGGAGAAACCTTTAATTTTCTTGATGGAACTCTATTATGTAAATGACAGGCAGTAAGCAAAGCTTCTCTCCATAGGTTTTTTTGGCAATTTTGCATCCATAAACATAGCATTGACCATGTTAACCAAAGTCCTATTTTTTTTCTTTTTGCTAACCCATTTTGCTATGGGGTGTAGGGAGCACTTGTCTGATATACAATTTAATGTTCTTCACAAAAATAAGAAAATTCCATGGGAAAATATTCACCACCTCTATCACTCTGTAGAACTTTAATTTTCTTATCTTTTTGATTTTCAACATCAAATTTATATACTTTAAACATATCAAAGGCTTGATCCTTAGTTTTCATTAAATATACATATGTTAACTTTGAAAAATCATCAATGAACATTATAAAATATCTATTATCATCTCTAGTTAACATATCATTTAGTTTACATATGTCAGAATATATAAGCTCTAATAAACCAGAAGATCTTTCAATTTTAGAAAAAGATTATTTAGTCATTTTTGCTTTAATACATATTTCATGTGTTTGCTTATCTTCATAATTATAGAAAATCAAATCATGTTTAGTCATAAACTTTAAAGACTTCTAACTTATGTGAGCTAAACGATCATGCCATAATGATAAAGATAACTCAACAATATAAGTAGAAGCATTTACCTTATTATTAATACCTAATTTAAACATGTCATCACATAAATAACCCTTTTCCACAAATAGTCCATTTTTGGACAAAATAATTTTATCAAATTCTAGCACAACCTTAAATCCTTTCTTGTTTAACAAATATGTAATCTTTCTCATGTCAGGAACATGCAGTACATTGATCAACAAAAGTCTTTTTTCAGAAGTAAATTGTAACTCCACACTACCCTTACCCACTACTTTTGCAAAAGCATGATTTCCCATCAAAACTTTATGTCCATTATCAACACTTATATAGTCCTTGAATTGTGACTTATTGTTGCATATATGAATAGTAGCACTTGAGTCAAACCACTAGTCATTGGACTTAGAGACTGCAGCGATATAAAGTTACGTGATCATCCCAATATGCAAATCTGAAACCATTGCTATTAGATTTTTTAGTTCTTGTTGTTCCACCATAGTTGTCTTATTGGAATTTTGAGCAT
The DNA here is from genome assembly GCA_005019695.1 of Trichopus zeylanicus subsp. travancoricus. Classification (NCBI taxonomy): domain Eukaryota; kingdom Viridiplantae; phylum Streptophyta; class Magnoliopsida; order Dioscoreales; family Dioscoreaceae; genus Trichopus; species Trichopus zeylanicus. The sequence continues at coordinate 167,012 of RXID01021543.1, forward strand.
TATCATAGCCTTCACATTTTTGCCTCTTGAGAAATCTGCATTCTTGCTTGTAATGACCTTTCTTTGCATAATTATAGCAGGTCTTTCCTTTCTTTGATTTACTTGAATCTTCATTTCTAGAACTTGAACCATACATCCCAAAAAATTTTCTCTTTGTTCCTCCACAAGATTTTGACTCCTTTTAACAAAATTTACTTTTGTTGTAGGTTGATCATTTGCAAATTTCTTTACTTGCGCTCTAGTTTCCTCTTCAATTCGAAGATGCTTTTGAATCTGTTCAAGAGAAAATTCTTCTATGATGTGCAGAAGCTTCTTTCTATAATCATTTCCAACTTAAAGAAAGTTTGGCAATAATTTCTCCAACTTGTAATGATTTAGGAACCACCACTTTCAAGTACTTCAATTTGGAGACCAGGATTTGTAACTCATGTACTTGATCCATCATAGAAACGTCATCAATCATAGTAAATTCAAAGTACTTTATGATAAGAAATTTATCCACACCTTGTTTCTCATTATTGTACTTGAATTCGAGTGTCTTCCATATTTTCTTCAAAGATTTGACAAAAGTGAAGAGGTCATAGAGATAATTAGATAGATTGTTAAGAATGCACCCTCTGCATAAGAGTTCATCTTCTTCACATTTCTTCCTTTTTAATATATTTTGTTCATCATCTTTAGGAGGCGGTAATGGAAGATCTGCCATATTTGGATCTAGTATATAGGAAACCTTCAGAGCAGTAAGTAGAAACAACATCTTATCCTTCCGGCGAATTAAATTTGTCCTATCGAATCTATCTAGTCTTATGAATTCTTGATTCATAATAGCCTTGGACTCTATTGCCAATTAATTTCTTAAACTTGTTACGACAGTGGATATTTGATAAGGCTTTAAGGTGCAAAGTATCACTATCTTTAAGGAATTAATTGCCCCCACTAGAAAGATTATTGCTACAGGGTTATGACAATACTCCTTCAAGATACAACATTGCTTAGAAATCTGTAGACAATAATTTTCGAAGACTTCTCAAAGAATTTCGTGGAGACTGGATATGATAAGAAATAATGGATTATTATCTATTATAAAGGAGGCATGTCCATCTTTTTATAGACTATAATATAACTATAAAAATCAGTTATATTACATCTTTTCTAAACATACAACTATCTGTAAACACTTTTTCAATTTTTATAAAAAAATAAATAAAATTTAAATACATAGACTTAGTTCGTACATGCATATGTGTAAAATACTAGGTGCTATCATTAGACCAAATAAATAATTATATATATGCAATATACAATTATTTAATTTACTGAAAATTAAGCCAAATTTATTAAATTAAGTTTCCCTCCTTATTTTTCCTCCATATTTCAAATCAAATGAAAAAACTCATCCTAATAAATAAAATATAAGGTAAACTTATACTCTTTCGTTGTAGGACTAAACCTTAATATATAATCTACTTATAAAAGAAGCAACATCAATTCTGGCTTGTGGACTAAAGCAGCTCAAAAATGCCACATTAGTTTTGGAATTAATTATTCCTGCTTTAATCTGTGCTGGTGGTTTATCCAGTTGGTTGGACTGATAATTGGAAGCCGGGTTCGATTTGATGGGCAGGCTTACACACTTGTAATTCTATATTTTGTAATGTGACTGTATTGATAATCGATAGAAGCCAAGTCCCTTTTCATTTGTCACTAATTTGTTTATATCAAATTCAAGTGTTTGATAATTAGCTAAGAACCTTCATTGAAGGAAGGTTTGATCAAATCAGACTTTAAATATCGTTAAAATTGAAGAACCATAGGTTAATACTGTTGTGCTTGTTTCGATTTTTATTAATGTGCAGGAACCTAGGTACCGCACCATAGTGGCTTGGGAATCTTGTAGTTGTTGAATTTGTCTTCAATCGTATGGCTATTTTTGGTGTACCTTCTGTCATATTTTCATCTTCCTAGTATTTTTTTTTCAAGTATTATTTTTTAATATAAAATTTATAAGTAAAATCGATATAAATTATATAAAATAAATTTATATATCTTAATTTTAAAAAATTGATTAATAAAATTCCGAAGCTTTTTCCTATGAATCCTAGTCAACTCATTCTGAATTTTATTTGTCCTTGATAAAAAAGAGTTAAATAGGAGAATGATTCAAAATTTTTCTTTCTTTAGATATTTTATAAAATACCTTCCTTTTAAAATTATAGATTCAAAAATTTTCTTTCTTTAGGTATTTTATGAAATACCTACCTTTTAAAATTATAATTAAGATCAAATTATTTACAAAAAAAATAATTAGCAATTATTCCAAATAAATCAATTCAAATCTATTTTTTTTCATTGGATTTAAGCCCATAAAATTTATTTTATTTAATTAGACAATTTAAATGTGAGACTAAATATTGGGTATATAATAAAATATTCTAACTTATTATGAAACACATAATTGAGCACGATAATAAAATATTAACTTCATCTATACTGTCATCCATTATTATTTAAATATTTAATTAGATAGTCAAATTTAAATCACTCATTAGATCTTTAAATTATTTGACTTGAATTATACAATCAAATATTAAATGAACTTTAATCGATGAAAACCATCATCAAAAGTAAGAATCTTATATTAAATCACTAAGAAAATTTAGAGGAAGCATGCCTATATACATATGAACATTAGTAATTTTAGACTTCTTTGATTCTTGATGTTTTAAGTCAATACGTATTATTTCTCTGAAAAGAAAATCTTTGTCTTTTCTAATGATGGGATGTTAGGAAAGCATTTCATATATGATTTGGGATGCTATAAACCTCAAAACTTTATACTTTATTAGATCACTTTAAATAAGCTTAACCTTATGATAGATTATAATATATAATTATTATATACATATATATCCAACAATCTCCCACTTGGGCCACATATATTTAATATTTTATAATTATATATTATAACATAAACTTATGAGCTTAAAAATTTACTATCATTACTAAAAGCATCTCTAATCAATCCAGTCTATCAATCATATCAATATAATATCAAATTGGTCTTCGTTATATATAACATAACTAAACCCATCAGTGATCACGTATATTAATATAACGAACAACATGGATTAAGTATGGATGTGCAATAAGAAAATTACATCCAATGTGATCTTAATGTGCTATCTCCTACTAGCTTGGCATCCAGCAAAATCAAAATCAAAATACCCAATGGTCTCCAGCTGATACAATCTCCTATATGTGAGCATATATTCCTTTGTTATGCAAATACTGCATGACTTATTTGGTTGCTTTCCAATAATCCATTCTGGATTGCTTAAGTATCTGCCCAGCATCATACAATCATCAACCGCATTCATCTCGAAATTGAATGAGATTATAACTTGATAAAATTTGTAATACCATTAACGAGAAGCTTTCTTAAGTTCATAGGTGGATTTCTTTAATTTGGAAACCATTTGCTTTGAGTCTCCTAACACAAAGTTTTTTGGCTACATCATATAGATTGTTTCATCAATACCACCATTGAGAAACACAGTCTTTACATCTATCTACTATAACTTGAAATCAAAATATGCCACTAATGCCATTATTATCCTAAAAGAGTCTCTCAATGAAATTGGAGAGAAAGTCTCTTTATAATTAATGTCTTTCTTTTAAGTAAAGCTCTTTGTGACAAGATGAGCCTTATATCTCTCCACATCGCCTTTCAAATATCTATTCATCTTAAATATCGATTTACAACCAATAGGCTTTGCACCTTCAAGCAATGCGATGATGTCCCAAATGTCATTTTCTTTAATGGACTTTATTTCCTCATTCATGCCATCAATCCACTTCTAAGAGTCAAAACTTTGCATGACTTGATGAAAGTTGATTGGATCATCCTCCACCACTCCAATGTCAACCTCATGTTCTTAGAGAAATATAATATAATTATCTGGAATCTCACTTCTCCTTTCTCTAGTGGATCTCCTTAATGGCATTGGTTCTAGAGTCTATTGAGTTTGTTATTCTGAGATAATTTCTTGATTTTAACCAGGAGGTTCTTTAACATTGTCATGATTTAGAATTACTTCTTAAGCAATGTTAGGAAAAGGAGCTTAATCTTGATCATTGTCAATAACAACAGAAGAAATAATGACATATTCCTCTTCAAAGATAAAATCTCTAACCTTATCCCCCTTGGCAAACTAAACATCCTCAAAGAACCGCGCATTGTTTGTCTCAAAAATTGACTTAATCATGGGATCATAAAATTTGTAACCCCTTAAACTCTCAAAATATCCAACAAAATAGTAGTTGACTATTATGGAGTTCAATTTCCTTTCATTTGGCCTATAAGGCCTTGCCTCAGTTGGACAACACCAAATATGCAAGTGCTTCAAATTAGACTTCTTCCCTATCTAAAGCTCATATAAGGGGTTTTGGCAGTTGCTTTAGTTGAAACTCTATTAAGTATGTAAGATGTAGTCTTTAAAAATTCTCCCAAGAGAGATTCTGGTAAGGTAGAATGACTAATCATGCTCCTCACCATGTCCTTAAGTGTTTTGTTTCGCCTCTCAGCAACACCATTCATATTAGGAGATTCCAACATAGTGTATTGTGGGACGATACCGCACTCCTCTAGGAACTTAGCAAATGGTCCTAGATGTTGTTCACCTGATATGTCATATCTACCATATTACTATCTACCACGGTCAAATTTGATACCTTTTAATCCTTTTGCTAAGTTGGTTCTCAACTTCAACCTTATAATTCTTGGTGATTGTAACTTCTTATGAATGAGATATAAGTAGCCACATCATGAGAAATTATTTATGAACATAGTAAAATATTATTGACCATTCCAAGAAGTCATAGGGAATGGTCCACAAATATCCATATGAATTAGTTCTAAGACTTTTTGTAGTCCTGTTGGCACCTAATATCCTTATATTTGTCTGTTTCCCTTTTATGTAATTAACACAAATTTTCAAATTTGTAAAATCAAGGGGATCAAGATTCCTATCAGACACAAGTATCTCAATTCTTATCATGGAGATGTAACCTAATCACTTGTGCCATAATGAAGCAGAATTTTTATTGGTTAATTTTTGTTTTACACCACGTGTACTTATATGCAAGGTTTCATTAAATGAGGTAATTATTTCAAGCAAGAAAAGGTTATCATAAATAGATAAAGAACTAGTACCAACAACTTTTGAATCTTGTAAAAGACTAAACTGACCATTTCCAAACAAACAAGAATAACCAAATTTGTCCAATGCAGAAATAGAAATAAAATTTTGTCTAAACGATGGAACAACATAAGTCTTATTCAAATACAAGTAAGATCTTGTCCTTAATGATAACCTAAATATTTCTATTGCCTCAACCTCTACTGATTTGCAATCGCCTACATAGATGAATATTTCATCATCACTTAGCTTTTAGCAACTTAGGCAACCTTATAAAGACACACTTATGTAATTAGTAGCACCAAAATCTATTTACCAAGTGTGTTTAGGTACTGAAGTTAAATTAACCTCAAAATAATCTAGAGAGAAAAGTGTACCTTCCTCTGCACATTATGCTTGAAATTTGGTACATTGCTTCTTCATGTGTCCAACACCTCCACATAAATAATAGCCAAGTTCCTTATCCTCTTCCTTCTGTTGTTTCTTTTGTGGTGTGATACCCACAGCTTCCTTATCCTTCTTCCTTTTCTTATTTTTGTTTTTGGAGGTTGTAGCCAAATGAGCACTCTCTGTCTTTTCTTTCTTCAACCTTTCCTCTTCTTGCACACAATGTGAGATAAGCTTATTAAGAGACCATTTTTCCTTTTGACAGTTTAACTCACCTTAAATTAACTAAATTTTGTAAGAAGAGATATCAAAATTAATGCACAAGCAAGTCCTCGGACAGGTCTAACTTGGGTGCCTTTAGTTTTGAAGCAAGATGAGACATCTCCATGATGTACTCCCTTATGTTTTCTTTTTCTTTGTACCTCATTGAAATAAGGTTTGTTGCCAAAAGAATACTTATTTCAATAGTTTCATTCTTAGCAAACCTCTTTTAAAATTTTTCAAGGAAACCTTTGGCTGTAGTAACCTTTTTGGAGATAGTACCCTTGAAAGCTTCTAGAATAGCATGCTTCATAATCATAAGAGGCATGCGATTTGAATGGTCCTACCTTTCCATGTTCCTCTTATCATCAGAGAAACTCTTGTCGATAAGGTTGGCAAGTCGTTCAACCCTCAATGCAAGATCCATATCCATGACACCAACAACAACCATAACATTCTCTTGCCATGCCTTGAAGTTGGTGCCATTAAGCATGGGAATTGAATTGATGCTAATAGAAATATTAGAAGTAGAACTTGCAACTGAACAGAGAACAAAAATAGCAAAATAATAAGCTCACATTAGTTCCATATCATACTTAAATAATTCAAATAATTGGAGGACCCATCACAAGATACCTAGCACAATATTAATATTTAGTCTTTAGATAGAAATATTAACTTTTAAGTGATACCCTTGATGTAGTAATCAAACATTAACAATAAACCTTATCAAATAATGACCCTTTCTATAGACTGACTTATAGCTCACATGGAATACCTTATAATTGTCACATGTTTATTGCCGCAAGTGTGTATGTAATTTAAGAAAATATTGATATTCCTTTGGGCTGGTCAATATCCAAATGAATTACACAAATAACTATCTAAATATTCCAAAATAAGTTGATTTACATAAGAGAGACTACTTTGGTAGCATATTGCTTCAATCAATTTATTTCACTAATCATGGGAACTAATCGTGAAAAAATATCCCACTAATTATAGAAACCAATCATGTAAAAAAATCTCACTAAACATGGAAACTAATTATAAAAATATATTCCACTAATCAAGAAAAGAAATCCCACTAATCACAGCTACCTTTCTTTCAACCATTTATTTTATTATAATTTCCATAATTTTTTTAAAAAACTTCTAAACATGTTTTCAAGATAAAAAAATCAAAAGGATGAATTTTGCTCTTAAAATCCTTTTTCCTAATAACAAACCCATATTAAAATTTTTTTTTTCAAAATGAATCAGAATTCAAACTAAAAAAGACAATAAACCTAAAATGACAATTCATTAAAAATGAAATTCAATTAAATTCAACAAAATAATCAACCATAATCATTTTCAATGGAAATATTCAACAAAAAATTTTGAGAAAATATTTCTTAATGATTCAACATGAGTTAGCTCTAATGCCACTTGTTAAATAAACTTTAAGTGATAAAAAACCATCATCAAAAGTGAGAATTTCACATTAAATCATCAAAAAAATTTAGCGGAAGCAAACCTATACTCATATGAACAATTATGATTCTAGAGTCCTTTGGTTCTTAATCTTCTGAGTCAATACATATATATTATTTCTCTGAGAAAAAGGTCTCTCTCTTTTCTAATGATGAGATATCAAAAAAAAATTATGCGTATGACTTGGAGATCATAACCTCTTCTAAATGCCTTGACTGTGTCTTATTTCTATGTTAACCCACCATCAAAATAGAAATTAGACTTTTGGATCTTTACACATTAAAAGAACCCATACTTTATGAGATGCTTTAAAACCCAAAACTTTATACTTTTTTAGATCACTTTAAATAAGTTTAATCTTATTATAGCCTATAATACACAATTATTATATGCATATATATATATATATATATATATGCATATACCCACTATGGGATTAAAACTGACTATCTGAAATAGCGAAGGACCCGAAAAGCAATCTCAAAATAACAAATCAAAAAAATGTGGTGGTTTGAATGTGTAATCATGTGTTATGAGAATATGATTTTCAATAGATACAAGCTCCTATTATTAATTAACTCGATAATTATTTGGAATCTCCTAAAGTGAGAAACTTATCTAATAAAATAAAGATACAAAATAAAAAAATCATTTGATTAATTTAAAAAAGAAATACATGATTTAAGCAAAGGTATACCCTCACTTTACAATTAATTCTAATATGGAATTAAAGAAAACATAAAAAAAGAAGGAAGAGGAAGTGGGAAAATAGCTTGATGCTCTTTGCTGCCCCGTTCTTGTGCATTGGACTGTATGGAGTCTGACTAGAATAGGTCTTGACTTGGTCTTCGGTGGATGTTGGTAATTCAATTTAGTGATATTGTCAGATGAGACATGAAAGAAGAATGGGGAGCTTGAGGTGTCTCTAATAACCTAAGTGTTGGTGATAGCCTCTTCTAGTTGAAGTGTTTCCATAAGCCTAGTAGTGTTGACAATAACTTTCTTTGATTTGAAGTATTTATGTTAGCTTGGCAATGTTGGCAATAACTTTCTTTGACTTGAAGTGTTTCTGTTAGCTTGGCAGTGTTAGCAATAACTTTCTTTGACTTGAAGTATTTTCATTAAATAATGAGGTATTGGCTAATTAGGCATTGGCTATAACTTTATAGTTTGAAGTGTTTTCGTTAGCCAATGAGGTGTTTGCAATAAAATTATACTTTGAAGTATTTTCGTTAGCCAATAAGTCATTGATAATAGTTTCATGATTTGAAGTATTTTCATTAGTCAATAAGATATTGGCGATAACTTTATGGTTTAAAGTGTTTTCGTTAATCAATAAGGTATTGATGATAACTTTATGGTTTGAAGTATTTCTGTTAGCCAATAGGGAATTGACGATAACTTCATAGTTTGAAATATTTTCGTTAGCCAATAAGATATGGACTATAATTTTATATTTTAAAGTATTTCTATTAGCCAATAAGGTGTTAGCGATAACTTCATTTGAACAAGGTGCCTAGTTGACTAACTAAGTGAGTTCAAGCCTACCTTTAGTTTGATTTACATGGTTTGAAGTATTTTCATTAGCAATAAGGTATTAGTGATAACTTTATTATTTGAAGTATTTCTATTAGCTAATAAAGTATTGGTGATAACTTCATGATTTGAAGTATTTCCATTGGTGATAACTTCCTTTGAATAAGGCACCTTGCTGATTAAATAAGCGAGTTCAAACCTATCTTTAGTTTAATTTGCATGATTTGAAGTGTTTCTATTAGCTAATAAAGCGTTGACAATAACTTCATAGATTTTAAAGTTTTTTTATTAACCAATAAAGTATTGACTATAACTTTATTTGAACAAGACACCTGGCTAACTGACTAACAAGTTTAAGCTTGCCTTTATTTGATTTGGTCTAAAATTTAGACTTAGTTTGGTTTAAATCTGTGTTGGCTATAACTTTATTTGAACAAGATGCTTGGTTAACTGACTAAACAATTTTTAAGTCTGCTGTTATTTGATTTGGTCTAAAATTTAGATTTAGTTTGATTTATATCTAATTTAATTTAATTTAATATTTAAAACTTGACTTAAACTCAAGTCTAATTTTATTCAATTTGATATTCAAAACTTGATCTTGATTTAAATCAAATTTTATTAAGTTCAATGTTTAGAACTCGATCTTGATTTAAGTCTAATTTACTTCAATTTAGGTCGAGTTTGACATTGTGTGGACCCTTATTGGATTCTTAATGGATCTTGGATTCGATCTTCAATAAGCTCTTATTGGATCTTTAATGGATTTTGGATTTGACTTTTGATGGGCTCTTATTCAATTCAGGTTCAACCTATTGATGTGTTCAAGTTCTACCCATGTTGAACCTTTATGGGCTTTGGGCTCAAACCTTAATGGACTTGGGTTCAAGTTCAAGTCAATTTAAGTTCAACTTGATTTTAGTTTAGGCTCGACCTGATTTTTGTTCAATTTTGACCTAGTTTTGGTTCAAGTATGACATGCTTTTAGTTTGAATTTGAGTTTGGTTTAACCCAATTATAATTCAGGTTGAACTTGATTTTCCAATTAAGGTTTGGTTTTGAGTTTGGTCGACCTAATTAAGATTGACTTGAGCTTAGTTTGACCCAATTAGGGTTTGATTTGAACTTAATTTAGGGTTCAATTTGAACATAGTTCGACCTAATTAGGATTTAGTTCAAATTTAATTTACTTTCTAATTGACCTAATTTAAACCCGATTAGGGTTAGGTCTGAACTAATTTGATTTGTATTAACTCAATTTGGATTTGGATCCAATTTGATTTGAGTTTTAATCCATTAACTTGATTGACTTGGGTCCATTTAGTGATTTATTTGAGTCAATATAGTTTTATTTATTCAATGTAATTGAATCATTTTAATTTAATTAATTTAGTTTGAGAGCCTTCAGGTTATCATGATGAATTTGGGTGAGCTCACGGACTAATCTTGAGTCAATTTAGATTTTCAATGAGCTCACAAGTTGGCCTTAATTTAGACATTTAATGGGCTTGTAAGATGACCTAAGTCCAAATAGACAATCAGTGAGCACGCAGGCTTGCCTTAGTTTAAATGGATATTTAGCAAGCCCGCGGGCTGGTCTTACTCCGAGTAGACGATCGATGAGCTCGTAAGTTAGTCTTAGTTTAAATTGACATTTAGTAAACTAGTAGACTGGCTTTAGTCCAAATAGATGTTTGGTGAGCTCACAAGTTGGTTTTAATTTGAGTAGATGTTCGGCGAGTCCATTAGCTAATTTAGTCTGAGTAGACGTTTGACAAGCTTACAAGTTAGCCTTAGTCTAATTAGACATACGACTATCTTGCAAATTGACATTATTCTGATTAATCATTCAGTAAGTTCGCAGGCTAGTTTTAGTCTAAATAGATATTCAGTGAGATCATAAGTTGGTCATATTTCGATTAGATGTTTGGCAAGCCTGCAGACTTATCTTAGTTTAAATAAACATTCAGTAAGCTCACAAGTTGGTCTTAATCCAATTAAATGTATGACAAACTTGTAAGCTAGTTTTATTCTGATTATACATTCGGTAAACCCGTAGGTTGGTCTTAATCAAGATAAATGTATAGCGAGTTCACAAGATGACCTTAGTCAAATTAGATATTCAGCAAGTCTGCTATCTGACTTTAATCTGAATAGATATTTGACAAGTTCGCAAACTAACATTAGTCCAATTAGATATTCGGTGAGATCGCAAGGTAATCTTAATTCGATTAAATATACAGTGAGCTCGCAAGTTGACCTTTCTTCGATTAAATATTTGGCAAATTCATAAATTAGATTTGGTCTAAAATTAGTTTTCAGATAAGTTCGCAGACTACTTGTAGACCGTTGGTGTAAGCATACAAATTGAGGTCAATTTTTTTTTTCAACAACTTTTCTTTTTCTTTTTTTGTGTTGTGGCTGGTTTTTTTAAGGGGAAGAGAAATCTTTTTAATCTCTTTTTCTTTTCTTCTTCTTCCCCAACCGGTTTCTTCCCCTTGGTACGTGAGCCATCTTCCTCCTTCCTTGAGTCGGAGACCTCGCTACTGCTTTTATGGCTAGCCAAAGCCTCGTTGCCCCTTCTTTTTTGGGTTTGGGGCCAGATCCAGCCTTCTCTAGTGGTGAACGGCCACGCCGGTGGGATGGGGAGGGACAGCAGCATGTGGCCCGTAACACAGGCTGGACAGTCGGAGCAGAGGCACTGCCGCTCTGACCTTCTCCTCCGCGAATAGCTTCCAGCGAGGTCTCCAGTCCATCTAGGGCATCGAGACAGCTTGCTTTGGTGCAGCCATGCGGCGGGGTGGCGTAGCTTGGCTCTGGGTACGCGTGCAGGTGCAGGTCCGCCAGCATGGGAGATGGTGCAGGAAGACCAAGAGCAGATGCCCGGACGGTGGCGGCGGCTGGCGGTTCGGGCTGGCAGGGAGGCTCGTTGAAGGAGGAAGGCTACAATGGGCAACTGAGCGCGAGCGAAGTTCACAGAGACAGAGGGCAAGACCGGCAGAGCTTCGATAGGCAGGCAAAGTTCATAGGGACACGAGCCAGGTAGATCAAGGGAGCCTGGCGGTAATGTTGTCATGGATTGGAGCATGCATGTAGGAGAAAGTTCATCGGCGAGACATAGCCATGGTGACTCGGAGGAGAGCGTCGACAGCTATGGTGGAAGGAGGAACCATCGTTGGTTAATGAAGATAGTTGCAACATGAAAGAGAAAGAGAGCAAATAAACACCGAAAGCAAGAGAAAGTAAACACAAGATAAAGATTGAATTTTCTTCCTTGCTCACCTCCAGCAATCTCTGACGTTTCTTCTAGTTTGCTTAGAGTGCTAATATATCTCTTTTTTTTTGTTGTTGACAGGGTTTATATAGGATTTAGAGAGATAGAGCTGGGCTCGATCTTCATTTCTTTTGTTTAAATTTTTGAATAATAGATAAAATGAAAATGGATATGACCTATTTGAGATTGGATAAATCTTTAGAGGGATATGAATAAGTTTATTTATTGTAGATGACAAAAATTTGAAAATTATATGCACCATGAATATTGAATTTATAAAGGAATTATTTACAAATTTTTTCAAAGAATTTAGATCAAATTATAATTTTATAAATTTAAAAGATCTTTTTATAAAAAGGATTTATTATTGAAAGGGATTTTTTGAATAAAATTTAGATTTATTTATAAATAATAATTTTTAGAGGATTTATTTGTGAAAAGTTGAAATTCTAGAGATTTATTTGCGAATATGAAATTTTTGAAGGATTTATTTGTAAAGACTAAATTTTAAGAGGATCAATTTATAATTTCAGAATCTTATTAGGCTTGTTTTACAAAATTTTCATCTTAGAAACCTATTTGTAAAAAAAATATAGCAAGGGATTTTTGTAAAAATTTATTTGATACTGGGACCTATTTGTAAATTTTTTATTTTTTTAGTCCAAATTTTAGATAATTTTTGAGTCTAATTTTGATCCAAATATCTGGCCTACTAAGACTACTTGGAGTAAGTTAAGCTTGGCCTAAATTTCTTAATGATCCGAGTCGGAACCGAACTTAATTTTCGATTGAATTTAATCGTGATTAAGATTTAATTTAGACCTATACTTGGAATATAATTTAGTGGCATACAGGTATTAACTATGATCGTACTTCGATTATGACAAAAATCACCTCAAACACCCATATATTGGATTAAATTCAATATCAAATTTATTTAAAAATAAAATAATAAAAAATCTAAAAGATCACAATTTGACTGATAGGCTTCACTCTAAAATAGCACTAAAAGCAAAATAAATTGCAATGGATATTCAAGGTATATTTGGTGGAGTTTATTTATGTTTTTCTTTATCTTCCTTTTTGCAATTTCAAAGCATCCATTTATAGGGTAAACCTTCACATTCAGAAGCACAATATTATTATTTTTTTGTAGTTTTGATAATAAACAAATTTTGTATTTGATTATATTTTGAGCATGTATAGTTTATAGCTAAATTGAGCTCAAAACGAAAATCAAGTTCATTTGAAAGTTTCAAGTGTAAATGAACATGAAGATAATATTGAAGATGAGATGTAATAGTGGATCAATGAACGAAACTTGAAGATTTGAAGATGACTTGAAGAAGGCTCAAGAGATCATCAAGTTAGCTCAATAGATTTAGATTTTTTTTTATTTGTTGTTTGAGTAGAAAATTTGCATTTAAATCCTTAGTTTATAGCTTTGACTAACACTCAAATTTATCTTAGAATACTTTCACTAGCGTAGCATTTTATCCAAGATATGTTATGAGAAGATGTCAAAATAAGGGATTGAAGTTATAGTAAAATAGTAGGTTTTTCTATTAATTTCAAATGACTAAACTTTAGGGTTTGGATGCCCAACTCTAGTAGAAATATCTTGGAATTACTAACAGCTTTGGAAGCCCAAAGATCAAAGGCTGTAAACTTCAGGTTTTTCAATTTTTTAGGATTGGTCGTTTAATAAAGTTTTCAATCACTTGAACCTGTCTAGTTTAGATGCTTGAAGATGATGATTAGATGTTTGAACCCATGACATCATTTATAATGATTAGCTTAATTTCGATCATTGACGTGTTTTATAAATTTGAATCTTATAGTCCAGATATCCAAACTTGACAGAGCATAGCCAACAATAGCTAGTTGTCCTATCAGTGGGTATATAAGAGCTTGAAGCTTGTTCAATTTAGAACTTTTATATCTTTGATTATCCTCGAGAGAAAGAATAAGTTTTCCCAAGCCCTCTCTCTACCTTTACAAAAGCTCTGAAGTAAGAATTCACATTCATATCTTCTTACCTTCATACTCATCTTGAGAGGCTATTATAGAGAGCCAATTTGTATCTTATTTTTATCCTCTTTGATTGTAAATACTCCTAGGATATTAGAGTATGTGAGGGATAAATCTCTAGTATAGGAGTTAATTATTATTGGTTGAAGTAAGAGTTTTACATGTGTGGCTTCACTCGAAAGAAGTGATACTTGCGATTTGTGAGTTGGCATAAAGACTTAGTTTTGTCTCAAGAAACAAAAACTCTAGTAGAGAGTCCAAGTCCTCAAGATTGAGACTAGGGCCATAGATTAGATGTAATTGATAATCAAATTATGTAAAAAATTACAGTGTCATCTTTAGCTTTCTCTATTTACTTTATAAGCACTTGTGATTCATTTTCTTCGTTATGGACTTGTGTTAGTTTGCATATTGATTTGTGAATTAGTTTTCAAGTGCAGAAAGTCATTATTTTCTTTATAAACCTAATTCACACCCCCCCCCCCCCCCTGTTAGGTTGCCATTTTAGGCTTTAATTGATGTCATACCTTGGTGCTCTTATTTTGGTTTAATTATCTTGAGTTTTTGATCCGGTTTTATGGCAACTTTTGATTTTTCTTCTTATTTTAGAGAGGGCCAATCTATTGTTTGCCGTTCATATTTTGATGGGAATAATTTTAATGTTTGAAAAATCTATTTTAAGATCTTTATTAAGAGCATTAATTTTGATCTTTGGCATATACTAAAAAATGAGTATTCTCCACCCATCAAGATGATTAATGGTGTAAAGATTCCCAAACCATCTCAAGTAGAATAATAAAGAGAAAAAGTTAGATTCCACTAATGTCAAAGCAATGAACATATTGTATTATGTTGTAAATGAAATTGATTTTAAAAGAATTTCATCTTTTGAAACTGTTCATGATATTTGGAGTTGTTTATTATTCACTCATGAAGGGGTTGACAAAATAAAAGATTTAAAAACCTCAATACTTGTAAATAAATTTGAGTTTCTCATGTACTCTTTTGAATTTATTTTGGATATGCTTTTAGGCACCATTTGGTTTGAGATCAGGATCAAGATCAACATTTTTTAGAATTAATTTTTTCATGCAAAATTAATATTACTTATTTTACACCACTATTGAATTAAATTATTATAAAAAATTAAATAATCTTTTGAACTTTAAATTATTGTAGAATTAATTTTGATAAAAAATATTAGTTTACAAAAGTGATTCACTAGTCTTGATCTTGATCTTGATCCTGAACCCAACGATGCCTTACGACTTAGTTAGGCAAATTTTATACTAATAAAAAAGTTGTGAGAAAGGTTCTTATTGTCCATCCTAGTTTTGATGATAAATAAATAATATTGGATGATCTACTTGAGTTATGTTTAGCCAAAATACTTCAAACTCTCAAGAAAATGTTCAGAAGCTTCAAGAAAAAGAAAAAGCACAATAATAGATCGATGAGTGTGGCTTGATGAGATAAAGAAATGGCTCAAGACATCTTGGAGGTGACTACAACCACTTGAAGACTCACAAGTAACACGAATAATGCCAAGGCAACTCAAGAAATCGTTATCAATTAGGTTTAGCTTTTTTTTATTTTAATTGAGTCAAAAACTTGTTTGAAATAAATTATTTAGCATTCAATATCACATATCTGTAGGAAGCTCTTAACAAAGCTTTTCTTATTGAAACGTACGCCCGGTTAAGTTAGACTAAGAATTTCACTTTCAGTTGAAGGCAGAACTGGATATCCGATTTGCAACCAGACATTAGGCTAGCAAGTGGTTTTAACAAAAATAAATGTCCGATTGGTAACCAGATGTCCAAGCTAGTACTAATAAACTAGAATAAAATATCCAATTATCTGAAACAGATGTTTGGTTTAGATTTTTTGTGCAACTAACAGCTAGCTTTTTGACCGTTGGAATGAACCAAGTCACGGGATCTTACCCCTAACAACTAGATTTGACCTTAAAAGTATAAATTGAGTTGAAGGGGTTTTCATTAACAACTTTTGCATCTTCTAATTTTTGTGAAAAAAGATCAAAGTCTCCTTCAACTCTCTAGCCATTATTGAGTTCTAAACCTTCCAATCTCAAGCTAGTTTTCATTGCCCTTATCTTTAATCTTGAGAGAATTATGTGTGAGCTTAAGTTATACAAATATTTTCAATTTTTTCACTTGTAATCTACTCCAAGATTGTTTGGAGTGGTTAAGGGACTCTACTCTAGATTAGAGTTGTACCTTGCTGATTAGAGCAAGAAAAGTTGTATGGAGTTGGTTTCACCGACGAAGTGACACACTAGTGGAATATTGAAGTCCTCAAGATCGAGGCAAGGGCCGTGCAGTAGGAGTGATTGGTCTCTGAATCATATAGAATCATAATGATCTTTATTCTTCTCTTATTTGGTCTCTGAACCACATAAAATTATAGTGATCTCTATTCTTCTCTTATTTAGCTTATTTTCTTGCACTCATAATTGATTGTGAATTGATTTTAGATCATGATAATGATGATTTTTAGTTATCGAAAAAGTTTCACTTATTATTGTACACCTAATTCACCTCCTCTCTTAGGTGATTTTTATGGTTTCAATGGGTATCAATGCAGGTTACTCTTATTTTTTATTTAATCACTTAAGTTTTTTTTATTCTTATTTATGGAGAATTTTGGTGCTTCTTCATCATTTTTTCAAGAGGGGTGATCTAACACTCATCCACCACTATTCGATGACATAAATTTTAATTATTAGAGAGTCCAAATTTGGATCTTCATAGAGACCATTGATTATGATCTATGGTAGTTAGTGGAGAAAAAATACACTTTATCCGCCAAAACAATTGATGGAGAAAGAGTACCCAAGCCTAAGGACGAGTGGGATGAGACTAATAAGAAAAGAAATTCCTTAAATACAAAAGTAATGAAATTTTTATATTGTGCTTTTGAGCTATCTAAATTTTATTGTGTTAATGTTTGTGAGATGGATCACCAAATTTGGCATTATTTTGAAGTTACCCATAAGAGTACAAGACAAATAAGAGAGTCTAAAGTAAACATATTGGTAAACTAAAATAAGCTCTTCAAGATGAGACCAAATGAGTCTATCACCAAGATGTTTACATGATTCACTGATATTATCAATACCTTAAACTCTCTTGCTAAGGCTTATACTAATGATGAGATGGTTAGAAAAATTTTAAGATACTTCATGGGATCCAAAGGTGATAATAATACAAAAAAATAAAGATCTCAGCACCTTACCTTTGGAGGAATTTCTAAGATCTCTAATCAATCATGAGATGACAATGAAGGACCGGACCCAAAATGACAATGAAGACAAGAAGGAGAAGAACATCACATTCAAAGCCAAGATTCAAGTGGAGAAGAAGAGGAGGATAGTGATGAAGACATTGTGCTTCTAGTAAGATAATTCAAGAAATTTCTCAAGAAGAAGCATATGTCAAGAAGATCAAGAAAGGGTAAGAGGAGAAACACTATTATGGAAGAAGAATAAGATATCCCTACATACTTCAAGTGCAAGAAGTCAAACCACATGAAAGCAAACTATCCTCTTAACAATCAATCAAAGAAATTTATGGCCAAGAAGAAGAAGGTTATGGTGGCAACTTGGGATCACTCCAAAGAGAAGAGTGAGGATGCCTCTTCCAACGATGAGATTGTGAACCTATGCCTCATGGCAAATGAGGATAAGGTATGCGACTTATCCTTTGAGGAATTAGAAGATGCTTTTGAAGAATTATTTTCAAGACATGAAAAATTGAATCTCAAACATGCTCCATTGAGAAAGAAACCATCTACCCCTTAGAATTATTTTAATGCTTTGAAATATTCAAAAAGTACTTGCAATTGCAAAAAGGATATTGATACTCTTCAAGTAGTATATGATATGTTAAAATCTTTTAGGACTACTTGTGATTGCCAAAATAATCTTGCTATACTTAGAGATGATAATAGTCATTTGAGAAAAGCCTTACAAAACTTATTTCATGGAAATACAACCTTGAACATGATTCTTAAAAGCCAAAAGAATTTTGAATAAATCCATATTAAGCTTTATTTCAACTTCTAAGTTTAAGGGTACTAAAATTACTTTTGTAAAATCTTCAACTACAACTCACTCTCACTTAACTATCACCTATTGTTGTAGAAAGGGGCATATCTCCTCTAGTTGTCCAATTAAAAGAAACCCTTCTCTTAAGAAGATATGGGTATGTAAGGGGAAATAGTCCCCAAAGCCAAAAATCCAAGTTAGTTTAGATTCCCAAAATATCTCTAGCATGATCATGGTTGAAGTAGCTAGGGATGACCCATATGCTTCTACTAGTTATATATATGGTTATCCTCTAGCTAACATAGTAAAGATAAGTAGCTTCATTTTATATTGCTTGCATGATTATTTGTATTTATATATGTGGGATTGAAGTTGACCACCCAGGATAGCAAAGACTTCAAGAAGCGACCTCAAATCACAAATCAAAATTTATTTTAATTTTAAATGTGTTGTCAGGTATTGTGAAAATATGACTTCCAACATGCATAAACCCCTATTATTAATTACCCCAATGATTATCAGGAACTACCTAAAGTAAAAAACCTAACAAATAAAATAGAGACACAAAAAAGAAAAGAAAAGAAAATTTATTTGATTAATTTAAGAAAGATGGTACATTACTTAAGTAAGAGCATACTCTTACTTCACAACAAATTTTAACATAGAAAATATGAAAGAAATAAAGAAAAAATAGAGTGGAGAAGAAGCTTTAATGTGTACTATGGCCCACTCCCCCTGCATTGGACCACGTGACATTCAACCTAAACTATGAAAGGAAATGAGAGAAGTTTGAAGTGTTTTCAATGGCTTTGAGTTTCAATGATAACTTCATTAGATGGCATTGCTAACGGCTTGTTAGGATTGGCCTGAAGTATTTTCGATAGCTCTAAGCTTTAGAGATAACTTTGTAATTTGAAGTATTTCAATTAGCCAATAAGGTTTCGGTGATAACTTTATTTGGGTTAGAGTGTTTTCATTAGTCAATAAGACATTGGTGATAACTTTGTTTGAGTTGGAGTGTTTTCCTAGCTAATAAAGCATGAGCAATAACTCCTTTAACCTTAAAGTATTTTTGTACCTGATAGGGCATAGGTGATAACTTTGTTGGTTTTGGTTGAAGTATTTCCATAGCCGATAAGGTATAGACAATAACTTTATTAATTTTGGGCAACATCACCGACAGGTTGTAGGTTGGGTATAGCTTGAAGATGTGTTATCAATTGCTTTTGGGGCTGGCTAGCATGAAGGACATGTCATCAACTACTTGTGGGGTTGACTAATTTGAAGGGGTGCATCGTTAACTATTTGTGGGGTTGACTAGCTTGAAGAGGTGCATCATCAACTACTTGTGAGGTTGACTAGATTGAAAGGGTCATCAACTAGGGTTGATTAGCTTAAAGTATGGTCAATGGCTTTGAGTGCATTATTGGTTGACTTTATTGATTTGGTAGTGTCACCGATGGCTTAGAGGGTTAGGTATAGCTTTAAAGTATGACCAATAGCTTTGAGCATATTAGCAATTAACTTTTTTGGTTTGATAGTATTAGCAACAACTTATGGGATTGGATATAGATTTGAAATATGATCTATAGCTTAGAGCGTGTTAGCAATTAACTTCTTTGGATTGATAATGTCATAAACAGCTTATGGAGTTGGATGTAGTTTTGAAGTGTGACCGACAGCTTTAAGCATGTTGGAGATTAATTTCTATAGTTTGGCAGCATCACCAATGGCTTATGGGATTAGATATAGTTCGGAAGCATTGCTAAATGCTTTTATAGCACACCCACAAAACTTAATTCGACCTTATTTTAAACTAATTCTAGTTCAAGTTAGGATGGTAATATCACCTATTTGTTTATAGCCTTGGAGTATAACTGAAGATTCAGTGCACCCAATGAGACTTGGTTTGACCCTATTTAGTTTGGATCTGAGTTGATGTCATTTGGCCGAGTTCGACCTTGTGTTGGACCTTTATCAAGTTCAGGTTTGCTAGGCTTTGGCTCAAGTTCAAGTCAATTTAAATTGACTGGTTTCAATTAAGACTCAACGTAGCTCGATTCTAGTTTGACTTTGAGTTTTTCTTTTAGTTTGGACTTGATTTAACCAAATTAGGATTTAGTTTGATCTTAGTTTAATCTAGACTAGATTTGATTTGAATTTAATTTGATTTTAAATCGACTCAACTTGAATCTAATTAGAATTGAATCTGAGTTTATTTGGTTAACTCAATTTGGATCTTTGGAGTCTAGCTTAATTTGGATTTTAGTCCATCCTTTGACTAATTTAAGTTGACTGAGTTTAATTTTAATGTGATCGAGTGATTTCATATCAATCAATTTGATTTAAGGGTTCTTAACTATTTATGATGATTTTAGATGAACCAATAGCCTGGCTTCAAATGTGTGAAGCTGAAGGTTGGCCTAGTTCATGAGCTCAAAATCTAGCTTCGTGTGAGCTTGAGAGCTAACAGAGTACAAGTCCATAGACTAGCTTAGATGCGAGCCTAAAAACTGGTTGAGTGTGAGTTCAAAGATTGGTTGAGTGTGAGCCGAAAGGTAGGTTGAGTGTGAGCCTGAAGGTTGACTTAGATGCAAGTCTAAAGGTTGACTTAGATGAGAGCCTAAAGACTAGCTGAGTGTGAACCTAAAGACTAGCTCAGATGCAGGTTTGAAGGCTAGCTTAGACACAACCCTAAGGATAGCTGGGTGTGAGCCCGAAGGCTGGCTTAGATGCAAGACCAAAAGTTGGCAAGATGTGAGCTTGAAAGCTAACTGAGTACAAGCCTAAAGGCTAGCTTGGATGGAAGCCCAAATACTAGCTAAGTGCGAGTTCGCGGGTGATCGCAGTAGGATCATGGGTTTGTTGCCTTCGAGGGGCCGTAAATGGCCATAACAAGGTCAAGAATCTGCCATTTTTATCGCTAAGGACTACAAGTGACTTGTGGTGTTATTGAAAACTTTTTTATATTATTTTTTTGCTGAATTTTCCTTTTTAAAAAATATATATTTTTATTTTTTTTGTTTGCTTCTTTCTTCTTCTTCTTCTATCTCAAGCTTAAACCCCATCATTTTTTATTTTTGGCTGAATTTTTTTATAGAGCAAGCTTTTTTTATATATTTTTTATACCTACTTTTAGGCTTCTTCTTCATCAAGGGGAGGAGGCCAAGTAGCGGCGCTTGGAAACGGCAAATAATCGGACATGACTACAGTGCAAAGATAGTAAAGAAGAGAAGAATGAAATAAAGCTAAGTGTTGAAACTCACCCGATCATGTTCTATCTTTGATTTCCTATTGTATCTGTAGATCCATCGATCTGCTCTTTCCTATGGTCTTTTGATCTTCTTTCCTCTGATTTGTAGGTTCTATGGGTTTTTATAAGCTCGTGAAGAGATAGAGTTGGGTTAGAATTAAGTTTTTTCATTTAAATTTTTAATAATAGATGTGGATATAGACAAATATGGATATGCTTATCCTGAATTTGGATGAACTTGTAAAGAAATATGGATAAGTCTGTTTATTGTGGATGATGAAATTCAAAAAGATTGTACTTCTTCTAAATACTAAAATTATAAGGGGATTATTTACAATTTTTTTTCGAAAATTAGACTAAATTATAATTTTAAAATTTTTAAAAAAACTTTCTACAAGAAAGGATTTATTTATAAAGTTTTGAAACCTTCAAGCTTTTTTTAAAATAAAATTTATACTTATTCATAAATAAAAAATTTTGAGGTATTTGTTTGAAAATAATTAAAATTCTAGAGGGTTATCTGTAAATAAAAAAATTTGGAGAAATTTATTTAGAAATTCTGAAATTAATAAGGACCAAATCATAATTATCAACATTTTGAGGGACTTATTTGTAAATTCTGAATTTTGCAAGACTAATTTATAATTTTTAAATTTTATTCGATTTTTCTACAAAATTCTTATTCCAGGGACCTATTTATAAGAGAAACCCAATCAAGAATCTATTTATGAGGATTTATTCAATCCAAGGGTCTATTTATAAAATTATTGCATTTTGTCATTTTGGCCCAAGTTTTAGATAAATTTTGGGCTCAATTCTAGTCCAAAAATCCATCCTAATTAGCCCATATGGATTAGGTCTAACTAGAGCTCGAATTTTCTAATAATTTGAGTTTAATTTTTGATCAAATTCCAACATGATTTAGATCTAATTGAGACCCACATTTGAGATATATTTAGTAGCATAAAAATCTCAATTTTAATTATATTTTAATTAAATTTTGACTATGACAAAAATTATCTCAAATAATGTCCTCTTGCATACTCTTTTTTTCCTCTAACCTTGAGAATGCGTATATATCCGATTTTGATTTGTTAATTGTGCCTATACTCTAAAAAAATCAATGAGTAATGATTCTTTGATAGCAGATGTTCAAGACACATGATGGAGAATCTATCTATGTTTAAGGAGTTGGTAAATAAGGATGGTGGATTTGTTACCTTTGATAACAATGGTAAAGGTTAAATTATTAGTAAAGGTGGCATTTTTATTAGTTCCTCACTTATTAAATGTGTACTTTTTGTTAAGGAACTTAAGAATAATTTATTGTCAATTAGTCAATTATATGATAAAGCCTAACATTGCAGATTTTCATATTTTTGGATGTAAATATTTTATTTTGAATACAAAAGATCATCTATCAAATTTTGACTCCAAACCTTTTGAAGGCATATTTCTCAGGTATTCTTCTAACTCCAGAGCATTTAGAGTTTTTAACAAAATCTCTTTGGTTGTTGAAGAATCTATAAATATTGAATCTGATGAATCTAACCCTCATTTGGAGAAATAGGCTTTTGATGATGATGTAGAGATCTCCAAGAAGATGCATGACTTACAAATCTCAGAAAGAAAGGAGTGAAAATAGCAAAGGATCAAATGAGAAAAATATTGATGATGGAGACAATGAGTAAAAGAGCAAGAGCACAATAATGAGTTACCTAAGTAGTAGAGATTCAAGAAAAATAATCCAATGGATCAAATCATAGTGATGTTATGAAGGGGAGTTCGTGATGAGCATGATAGGAGAATTGCATTTCTTTCTTGGACTCTAAGTGCAACATATAAAAATAGGATCTTCATTAACCAAGCCAAGTACATTAAAAAACTACTCAAGAAGTTTAACATGGATGAAACTAAAGCTATAGGAACTCTGATGAGCCCTTCAACCAAGTTGGATAAGGATAAAGATGGTGAAAAAGTTGATGAAAAGTAGTATAGAGGTATGATAGATAGTTTATTGGATCTTATTGCAAGTAGAATTGATATTATATTTAGTATTTGCTTATGCACCAGATTTCAAGCATCCTATAGAAAATCACATCTAGTTGTTATGAAACATATACTTAAATACCTTAAGAGCACATTAAACTTAGGATTGTGGTATCCAAGGGATGATTATTTTGATTTGATTGGTATCTGTGATGCGAACTATGTCGGATATCATGTGGATAAAAAGAGAACTAGTGGTACATATCAATTTCTTAGAAAATCTCTTATCTCATGGAGTTGCAAGAAATAAAACTTAGTGGCTTTTTCTACTACTGAAGCCAAATATGTAGCTACGAGGTGTTGTTGCTCTCAAATCTTATGGATGAGGCAAACACTTCAAAATTTTAGTTATGATTTTTTAAATATACTAATTTATTATGATAATGCTAGTGTAATTAGTTTATCCAAAAATTTGGTACTAAATTCTCATTCTAAACATATTCATATTCGTCATCATTTTCTTCGAGATTATTTTTTTAGAAAGGATATTTCTTTGATGTTCATTAAAATGGAAAACCTTTAGATGAGACATAGTTTTATTTTTTTCAAAATGCTATTGGTATTATAAAGCTTTCATGATTCTCAGAGATCTTGTCATTAGTTCTTTAACCTCATTTCTGAACCTTAATGGGTTATGTAGTTTTGTCTAAATCAGAAGCTCGATTTGTAACCAAACATTCGATTCTAAACAATGTTGTGTTGCTAAAATCACATTCAGACACCCATTTCACAAATAGATGCTCAAATCAGAGATCTATGCTGCCATTTTCTTATTATTGGATGCCCAATTGATGAATTAGACATCTGATATGCAACTGTGGGGTTCAATTTTCAAGTTTAAAACCTTAGCTGCCGGTCCTTTTCCCAATTTACATGCACAATTCCTATCCACTGACTTTCCCGAGTGCCTTGGCATCCCTCTCCAGTAATCCAAGGCTTCTACATTAAGTTGCCTCTATTTCCTTTGATCTCTCATCCTCCCACACCTCAATTTCATTTTCCCTTCTTCAAAATAGCCAAGAGATTCAATAGCATTATTACTAAGAAGAAGAAGGTTGAAGGATCATTTTCTTCCCCACATAATGACCCCTTCCCCTCTAAATTTACATCACAAGAGTCATTTACTCAATTTCAAACCAAGTTTGGCAATTTTTCGTATTGTTGTTCCTCGTACTATTGATTTTGATGATCTTTACTCTTTAAATATCCAGACCCTATTTGATGCGCAAGGTTGGACATCTCTTTTAACCAGATGTGAAACCTACTATGATCACGATGTCCAATTTTCTATGCAAATGCTAATTTTGATGAAAATTCTAACACTTTTGATACTTTCAATGGTGATAGATGTATGTCTTTTACTCTTGTTATCCTAGGCTCTATCCTTGGTAGACTTGCTATAGGAAAAAGATTGATTCTTACCCATAGGTGGTTTGACCAGATTTTCTCTTATCAATTGGTTATTGAGACTATCTTTGAGAAAAATTGGGGTGAGGCCATGCGGAAGCTGCAATCTTCCCTCCTCCCACCTAGAGCCTATGTTCTTCATCAAATTATTGCTTATGCCATCCTTCCCAAAGGTGGTCATAGAAATGAAGTCTCATTTGTTGAATTATATCTTATTTATAGCCTTTTGACTAGCCATAGAATATGCTACTTTATATAATTATCCACCATATGAGCCATTATATCGGATACTTTCATGCCACTCTCAACTTTCCCAGCATCATCACCTTGATTCTTTGAAACTTTGGTGCTCCTGCTCCTCATTGTGATCCCTCTCTATCCCACTCCTACACATCCATTGGTACCTTCTCTCACTTTACTCTCTTTCAGATGGGCTTTTCCTTGTATAAAGGTTTTTGGATTTGGGGGGAGGGCAGTGACCAGTAGAATGAGGAGGCTAAGATCAATGCCACAAAGTGTAACCTGAGATGAGGTCATGGACGCACTGGGCCTTCACATGCCTTATCTACCAAATTTGAGACTGATTTTGCTGTGAGCCTTGCACATTTAGAGGACCTAGCATAGTGAACAGTCGAGCGAGTGACCCAACTCAGGACTTCAGTGAACAAGATATCGATGATGATGTGCACATCTTAGACATACTATTAGAGATGGTTTGCATACTTATGGATCACTTGACTTCTTAACCACCTCCAGGACCCAGTCCTTAGACTTAGAGTTTATTGTTTTTATGCTTTTTGAGTTTATGGACTTTGTTTTTCATGTATGGATTATGCTTTCAGTATTTTAGGCCTATGACTTGTGATGCATGGATTGGAGTATTGTGACTGATGGTTTATGGTTTTGAACTATAGATTCTGGTTTATAGTTTAGTGCTATGTGACTTAATGTTTTCTCTATTTTATGGATATATTAATGTTTATCTTATCTCTTGGATATCACATTCTTATAATGTATCAAGTTAGGGGGAGCTTAATCTCAATTATATAGGTCATGGTGATATTATCATTTTTTTTATATAGCCTGCTATTTCTATTAATTCTTTAGCATGTATTCAGGTTGCACTTATTACAGTTATAGGGGAGACTTTGTTCACTTATACCTATGTAGTTTCCTTTTTGTTAATGTCAAAAGGGGGAGAGCTAGAGCTACATTGATCTATTAATCTATTATAGTGGTTCACTATATTGCTTTATATCCTTATGGTCATATGTGCACTTACATGCTTCTCCATGTTATAGATTTTAAGTATTTTATTTGTTGAGTTTGTCATTATCAAAAAGAGAGAGATTATTATCTCTCATAGTTTTAATGATAAACAAATGATATTTGATGATCTACTTGAGTTGTATTTAGCCAAAATATTTAAATCTCTCAGGGAAACATTTGAAAGCTTTAAGAAAAAGAAGAAGCACAATGATAAATTGGTGAGCATGACTTGTTGAGATAAAGAGATGACTCAAGATAGCTCAGAGGTGACTACAACCACTTGAAGAGTCACAAGTGACATAAATAAGGACAAGACAACTCAAGAAATCAACATCGACTAGGTTTATCTTTCTTTTATTTCAGTCGAGTCAAAAACTTATTTGAGATAAATTATTTAGCATTCAATATCACATAGAGTTTTGTAGGAAACTCTTAATAGAGCTTTCTTGATTGAATTGAATGTTTGGTTGAGTCAGATTGAGAATCCCACTTTTAGTCCAAGACAGAACCGGATGTTTGCTTTGCAACTAGATGTCCGACTGACAAATAGTTTTGATCGAACTAGGCATCCAAAATGTCTGTTAGGGCTTTGAGCCAGTACTAATAAACAAAAATTGGACATCCAATTATTTGAAACAAACATCCAATTTGAATTTTCTATGCGACTAACGGCCAGTTTTTTGACTGTTGGAGTGAACCAAGTTATGGGATCTCACCCCTAATTGCTATATTTGACCCCAAAGGTATAAATAAAGCTGAAGGAAATTTTATTAATAATTTTTGCATCTTATAATCTTTATAGAAAGAGATCAAAGTCATTTTCAATTCTCTATCTATTGTTGAGCTCTAAACCTTTCAATCTTAAGCTAATTTTCATTGCCCTTTCCTTTTATTTTTAGAGAATTTTGTATGAGCTTAAGTTGTACAAATTTTTTCAATTTTTTCACTTATAATCTACTTCAAGGTTGTTTAGAGTTGTTGAAGGATTCTATTATGGATTGGAGTTGTATCTTGCTAATTGGAGAAAGAGGAGTTGTACAAGATTGGCTTCACCGATGAAGTGACACACTAGTGGAGTGTTGAAGTCCCCAAGGTTAAGACAAGGGCCATAGAGTAGGAGTGGTTAGCCTGTGAACTACATAAAATCATGATGATCTCTATTCTTCTCTTGTTTAGCTTATTTGTTCGCACTCGTGATTGATTGTGAATTAGTTTTGAATCGTAATCACGGGTTGAATTGGTTTTAGTTATCAAAAAAGTTTCACTTGTTATTATACACCTAATTCACACCACCCACCCCCCCTCCCCTCTTTTCTCTTAGGTAGTTTTCGTGGTTTTAATTTTTAGGTCTTTGCCAAGCTCATGGGAGCCAAAGATGACAGTCATTTAAGAAGCAAAGGACCTCGAGATAGTCCCACTCGAAAAACTTATTTGTTCTTTATTAACCTATGAGATGTGCCTTAAAGAATCAAGAATGGATGATGATAAAGAGAAAAAGAAGATGACAAAGAGAAAAGCCTCAAGGAAGAAGAAAGTAGGAACAAAAGAGGCATACTCTCAAGCTCAAGAGAAAGAAAAAAAGAAGAAAAGAAAAGAAAAGCCTATATGGGAACATATGGATGTCGATCTGAAAATCGCAACCTCAACCTTTGCCTCGTGGACAATTATGAAAGTAATGAGGATGAGGTAAGTGATTTAAATTTTAAAAAATTAGAAGAAGCAATCGAGGACCTATATGCTAGACATGAGAAATTATTTCAGAAATGCTCTTCTTTAAAAAATAAATTATTTTCACTTGAAAATGAATTTGATATTTTGAAACAAGAAGGACTTGGAAAGCCTTGAAAAGAAAATTTATGTATTAAAATTATCTAGATTTTTTTGTGATTACAAAACTAGTATTAATAAACTTCAAAAGGAAAACATGAATTTAAAAAAGACTTGAAAATTTCTTCCATGGAATTAATACTTTGAATATAATTTTAGAAAATCAAGAAAATATTTTGAATAAATCTGGACTTGGTTTTATCTCATCTTCAAAATTCATGAGAACAAAATTTACTCTTGTAAAGGCTTTAAATGTAAGATTTTAAAAATTGAAATATTATTATTGTAGCCTTCATGGGCATGTCTACACTTATTTCCATATTAAGAAAAGTACTATTCATAAGCAAATTTGGGTGCCAAAGAGCATGATCCTTAAACATTTAGAGTCCAAACAACTTTGGGTTCCAAAATTCTACACTACTTAAGTTATTTTTATTAAGCTAGGGATGACTTTTGTTTTAAAAAATTCTATCGTTTGGTCATCTTCTAACTCAGTTAGCTTAAGTAGGATTTTTACTTACCTTTGATTTTTTTTTACTTCTATTTATGTTGATATACAATGCCACTAACTCTCTTTGCATAGATAGATATATTTGCTTTATAGATTGTAAAGAGTGAGTAAAATGAGATGACATCCTTATAGGCACCAAAGGGTATTTGAATCATAAGAGGTAATCCAATCTCTTCCAATTTATTTAATTTTCCTTTGATGCAATGATCAACACATGATATTTCTTACTTTATATGCATTGGTTGAATATGATGCAGCTAGTATCATAGGAACGGAGAGTGTTCATTTGTGTTTGATGATTGTTTTAATCAAATATTTTTTATTGGGATGCAATTTTTCTTGACTCAAAATGAAAATCAAAGTTCTACTACTTTCTAGGTTTGATTGAGTATTTTTGAAAAATTGATTGTCAAACCTTATCCCTCTGTGTAAATTTTTTGCTCTATCTATCTGGTTCGAACATTCAACCAAGATAGATTGAACATCTGAACTCAAATCTATTTTTCTTGGACACTCTCAACTTCTATTCTTCAGTCATTTGACCAAGATCCTTCGAACACCCGAATAATTCTTTGGATGTTCAGTTGTTCAATCGGATAACCGATAGTGGATTTGCTTTCTATTTGTCATCGTCAGACGCCTGAACAAGCTAGTTCGGACATCCAAATGTGACATTTCAGGCATAAAATCCTAACCAACCACCCAATTTTCCTCACTCTCTCTTGCATGAATTGTCTTTTTCGGCCCTCTAGTCACCCTGGCAACTCCTCCAACGTCTCAGAGGCTTCCCTGCCACTTCCCTTTCCTTCTTCCACTGTCCTCAGGTGTTCTTCTTTAAATTCACATTGCCTCCTCACACCCAAAACCCCCATATTTTGTGGCTTCTACCTCTGGTGAGGAAGTTCAATTTTCTCCCCAATTTTATCCATTGAATAGTTTTACTTATTTTAGGGATCGATTTGCTAGTACTAGGATCATTCCTCCACACCTTATAAACTTTGTAGACCTATATTTTCTCAACATTTCCATCCTATTTGTTGCCTAAGAGTGGCTAGATTTTTGTATCCTTCTGTGAGATATACAATATGGAGGATGTGCAAATTTTTCATTCAAACACATCTTTTGATTATGGCTACATAACCCTTATATCCTATTATGAGGATGCTAAGATTATTATTGACTTTGATACCTTAGGATTGATTTTAGGACTCTCTAATAAGGGGAGAAGAGGTCACTTTTGCACAACAATTGTCTAGTATAGAACTTTTCCTCAAATTCTCTGAGGCTATTTAGAGAGTTTTTTAGGAGAACCATATACTAGCCCTATGCATGATGAATGCCATGGCCTTATATGGAGTTGTTCTTGATTTACTACCTTTTGATCGGCCGATTGGTCAACCATCCATATATCACTATTCATTATATGACCCAGTACATCCCACATTTCACCACTATTCTTGGCTACTCTAGCATCATTTCTCAGATTCTCCACTATTTCTAGATAGTCTTCACTTTTTAGGGTCCACTTTATATAGCTTTACCTCTCCACAACCTTTACCTAAGCTTCTTTTCAGTGCATGATGTGCAACTCGCAAGAGGATGACAACACCATTTGGATGAGAGATTGGGCACCCACTCAGGATAAGTTTGAGAGGTTGCCCCCACTATTGTTGGCACTAGTAGAGCAAATGTTGAGGCTGAAGCAACTCCCAAGGCTGAGAATGCTGGATCTTCTCGCTAATCTGTCGATCAAATGCTAGATGAGCTTATTGAGTGTCTAGATCATCTCGAGGGGATAGTTACTATGGGGTACCAGTAGATCGTAGATCATCTCACTATAGGGTCCTAGTAGACCATGGAGCATTTGGATTGCCTCAAGGGGATGATGATCGCTTTCATAGACTTTTTTGGGTAGGGGCTGAGCTCTTAGAGATGTTTTATCTTATTTTGTACCCTTGTATTTTGATGTTGTTTGTGGATGATTGGAGACTTATAACTTATTTATGTATTTTGGTGTCTTATCTATGTTTATGGATGAGTTAACTCTTATAGATCTTCTTTAGGTTTATATGGATGTGGATTTTTTTTTTGTTATTTACATTATTGTGAATGCTTCTGTTATTGTTGTGTATGCTTACATTGTTGTTATTTTATTCTCTCCTTATGTAAGACCCTTTTTGTTGATGTCAAAAGGGAGAGATAATATAGTAAAGGGGAGAATGCTATAGTAAGGGGGAGTTGGTAAGTTGTTTAAAATTATTAAAATTGATGGTCATTATAGAGGTCTTTCATTAATGATTAAAAATGGTAAAATTTATATAATATAAAGATTCTTATTCATTATCCATATTATGCATGATTCTAGTTATTAAATTGGCTTTAAATTTGAAATTTTTTTTAACAAACTAGGTTATGTATTTCATAAAAAAGATGAGATTGTTGCCCTTTATAGTTTTGATAAAGAACAAACTTTGTATTTAATCATATCTTGAGCATGTGTAGCTTATACCCAAACCAAGTCCAAAATGAAGATCAAACCCATTCGAAAGCCTCAAGTGTAAATAAATATGAAAATAATATTGAAGATGAGATGTGATATTGGATCAATGAACAAAACTTGCACAATTAAAAATAGCTTGAAGAAGACTCTAGAGATCGTCAAGCCAGCTCAATAGGTTTAGACTTTTTATTTGTTACTTGAGTAGAAGTTTTTCATTTAAATCCTTAGTTTAGAGTATTGACTAACACTCAAATTCATCTTGGAATGTCTTTACCAGCCTACCATTTTATCCAAGATATGTTATGAGAAGATGTTAAAATAAGGAACTGAAGTTATAGTAAAATAATAGATTTTTCTATTAACTTTCAATGCTTAAACTTCAGGATTCAAATGCCTAACTCTAACAGAAATATCTCTGGGATTACTGACAACTTTGGACATCCAAAGATCAAAGACTGTAAACTTTAGTTTTCTCAATTTTCTGGGATCAGTCATCCAATACAGTTTTCGATCGCTCGAACATGTCTGGTTCAAATGCTCAAACATGATGATCAAATGTCTGAACCCATAACATCATTTATAGTGGCTAGTTCAATTTCAATCATTGAGGTATTTCATACGTCTGAATCTTATGATTCAGATGCCCAAACTTGATAGAGCATAGTCAGCAATGACTAGTTCTCCCACCAACAAGTATATAAAGACTTGGAGTTTATTCAATTTAGAACTTTTACATCTCTAATTATCCTTAAGAGAAAGAACAAATTTCTCAAAGCCCTCTAGCCTTACAAAAGGTCTAAACTTAGAATTTATTTTTATATCTTCTTGCCCTTATAACTATCTTGAGAGATTATTGTAGAGAGGCAATTTGCTCTAGGGTATTAGTAGTATGTAAGGAACAAATCTCTAGTGCAAAAGTCAATTATTATTGGTTGGAGAAAAAGTTGTACGAGTGTAGTTTCACCCAAAAGAAGTGGCAATCATGGTTTGTGAGTTGATGTAAAGGCTTAGTTTCGTCTGAAAAAATGATGACTATAGTGGAGAGTCCAAGTCCTCAATATTGAGACAAGGATCGTGAAGTAGCTGCAATTAGTTTCCAAATCACATAACATCACGGTGTTATCTTTACTTTTCTCCATTTACTTTATAAGCACTCATGATACATTTTTTCACTTGTGGACTTATGTTAATTTGCATATTGATTTTGTAAATTAGTTTTCAAGTGCAAAAGTTGTTATTATTCTTTATATACCTAATTCACCTCCCTCTTAAATTACCATTTTGGACTTCATATATGTTGTGATTAAATGAAATTGATCAAATTCCAATTAGTAGGTTGTTTTTGAATGGTTAACTTAATATAACTGGTAATCTATGATTCTCCATAATTGAGTCATTATCTAGCCATTTTATTTGGTTATTCAATAGATAGTACTTAATTGACTGTCTTCTACTTTATGTGAGAACTGTTTCTTCACTTGACAAATTCTTTGAAAGCATAAAGAAAAAAATTATAATGGTCACAAACTATATCTGTAGCAACCATTTTTACTATTTCGATATCAACAAGCTTCTATTAAGACTGGTTCAAATTTGTTCTATTTCTCATTTTCACTAATCAAATATCAACAAGCTTCCATTGATTTAGACTAGTTCAAATTTGTTCTATTTCATGTTTTGTTGGAAAATGGTAACTCATACCATATGTACCTTTGAATAACAGTTACATTGTCATATGTCGGGTGGTTTCACCAAGTAGATATTTTGCAGGAGCCAAGGGATTAATTATTTGGTTGACCTTTTTTGTGCTTGTTTTTTCAGTTGGCTTCAGTATCAGCTGGCTTATTTCCTATATTAACATAGGGCATTGCTTGTACAGTTAATGGAAGGCACTAGGTGAAGTATTTTCTTGTTGTACCTTTCAGTTATGTTAATGCTTATCATCCTCTTACCCTCTTATCAGGCTTATTACAATGATTTTCCTTTTTTCTATTGTTCTCTCATTTTTTTTGGATTTTGTCTTCATGTAATTTTTCTTGCATGGTTGAGATATTTGAAGAAAGTAATCAAAAGAAGAAATATGTGAATAAAATGGAACAAGTTCAATGATGATGTTTGTAGAAAACAAGTCACAAATTTACCTTCCATACACATCTTGCACCTAATAATGTTATTAAGGCAAGAGTGTAAAGCAAATATAATATCAAGCATAGAGCATAATTGGGCATCATTTGCATGTTCATTGGGATCTTTAGCTAATTAAGTTCACCTGCAACTTTAGGATTTGTTTAGAATTAATAGAGAGAGAGAGAGGATAAACTTCCTAATTACTGGCAGATATTCCATTCTCATCTCTCAAAACAAATAGAGGTGATTGTATTACTATTTTATGATGTAAAGAAGTCTTATCCTTATCTCTGAAGTTTCCATAAAATTTCTTTGCTTTGTTGATGCTTTTACTTTTGAATGAGCTTTTATTCATTGAAACATTGATGCTCATTTCAGTAGATTGGACAGACGATTCATTTGGCTTTTTCATCACCATTGCACTTCTATTACTTCTAAAACTATAGATTTTTTGTTCTCTCAGGTGGTTCATGTCATTCACACACTAGAAGGCAATGAAAATCACTATTGAGTGTTGGGTGTCTCAAACTCGGATTAGAGTTTGAGTTAAAGTAGAAAAACAAAGTTGAATTTAGACTTATGATTGATTTATAATATTAGGAGTTGTAATTAGAGTAAAACTCAGATTCAATAATGATCAATAAATATACTATAATACATAGGGCTTAGGTGTGTTGAGGTTGAACTAGAGAGAAATAGAGAGAATAGAGAAAAGAGAAAGAGAGAGTGTGTCAGCTTTTGTGTGTGAATTTTTCTAGTGCTTCTCAGTGGTCTCTCGTGGTGGTTCCTCGTGGTGTTCTCTTAGAGATTCTCTTTGAAGGTGGAGGCATTGTCGAAGCTTGGTGAAAGAGTTTAGTTGAATAAGAAAGAGTACAGACTTTTTTGTAAACTCTTGCAAAACCTTTTAATAGTGGATCTCTCACTGTCTTATCTTATTATTTTCTTTAATCTTGCATTACTTTTCGCTTTTTGTGTTGTTTGAGAATAAGGTGATTCGTGAATCTTCCACTACAAATCCCAACAAATCACAACCCATCATCACATATTTCATTGAGTGTTTCCTGGTGAATTGACTAAAGTAGTAAAGAGCTTAAAACTTGAAGGATTTTCTTTTAGAAGGAACAGGGCTCTTGACTTCATGACATTTACTGTGACATATGGTTGTTGGAGTTCCAAGTTTTCTGAAGATGGATGGAGTAATTACATTTAAAACAAGTATCTATGTTGTTTTGATGATGGAAGATAGTACAAAGCATCTGATCATAGTGAACATAGACAAAAACTAGAAAGAATCTGATATAGTGAACATACATATAAACAAACAATGTTTGCAAAATTGAGATGTTACTGATCGCATACCCTCAATACGTCTACTATTTTATCGGGGGCAAAACCAGACAAAAGATGTTAAACACTTCGTTTGGAGCTTGGTTGCTCTTTTTTGTGTAATTCAAAGGTATTGATGACAACCTGGACTGTTAATTTGTCAATTATGAATACATTATTGCAGTCGAGAAGAAGCCATTAGTTTTCTACTATTGTTGCACCGGTCCGATTCCAACTCTGAGTCTTCAAGTTTTTTCTTGCTTTTTAACTAATTTTAATTTATATAGAAAAATAAACACTACCTACCCGACTATAATTTGGCGAGTACGCTCCAATGCTCAAGTCAACATATTATTCTTATCATATTTTGCTGACCCAAATAGAGTTGGGAGCTTGGAGAGTTTATAATATTACTTGAGGAGGAGGAAGAAAAAAATCAGAATTCAAGACCCCTTATTTCAGTACTTTGGGCCCGTTATATAGAGCACTTTAATAACTTGACCCAACTTTGTCCGGTAACTCTAATATTGTTAGTGTATAAATTAGCTAAGAGCATTTGAAAAATTTATCTCTTAGGATGCCATTGAGACTATCTGTCATAGGAATGCAAAGAGTATGTAAAATATTCAAATAGTTTATCTTACATAGGTAGTTACCCTATCTTGGCCGAACTATAGAGCTTGATTTTTGAGGGTTGAGTTGTGAAGCTTGGCTTCTACCAAAGGAGCTACGAAGCTCATTCTCCAATGATCAAGTTATGAAACTAATCTCCTAATAGCCAAATTATAGAACTCACCTTCTGATGACCAAGCTGTAGAGCTCTTTTGATGGCTAAGCTATAGAGTTTGTCTCTTGATAGTCAAGCTGTAGAGCTCATCTCTTGATGGCTAAGATATGGGGCTCGACTTTTGAGATTCGAATTATGAGGTTTCATTCTTTAGAACCTTGTTGAGTTTAGGTGTAGTAATGAGCCTGACCACTTCGATTTTGGTTGATCTATTTTCCATGCTGTCATAGGATTTGACTTTAATTCAATATTACTTTTTGACACGTCAGTTACAATATGCTCTCTTCAAATATGCTTGCACTAGCGATAGTTTGCTGAAACCATTGGAGGTTTTTTTTTGCTATTTTCATGGCAATGAATTCTGAAGAATTGGCTCCAGAGAATCAGAAAACTTCAGCAGATGGATAATGCATTATTCAATTTTCTAGTGGCAAGAAATTGCCATCGAAGTTCCACTTATCTCTTTTTCGGTCATGTCATACTGAAATCATTTAGGGACGAGCAGTAGGCTTGCCCCTCTTATTGAAGTTGAGAGCATATGTGGATAAAATCACACCACAGGTTGTAAATATTCTCAATAAGCTTCCCCAATGGTGCACTCTATTTGGTAAGTCTACTAGTCCTCATACATTAGCTTTCTTGACTAGTGTCATGATAGTGGATATTTGATAAGGCTTTGAGGTGTAAGTAACAATTTTAAAGAATTAATTGGTAATAGAATTCAAAGCTGTTATGAGTCAAGAATTCGTGAAGCTAGACAGATTCGATGGGACAAATTTCGTATGCTGGAAGGATAAGATGTTATTTCTACTTACTGCTCTAAATATTTTCTATATACTGGATCCAAATATGGCAGATCTTCCATTACCAGTTCCTAAAGATGATGAATAGAATATTATAGTAAGGAAGAAATGTGAAGAAGATGAACTCTTATACATAGGGTACATTCTCAATAATCTGTCTAATCGTCTCTATAACTTCTTTACTTCTATCAAGTCTCCAAAGAAAATATGGAAGACACTGGAATTCAAGTACAACAATGAGAAATAAGGTATGGATAAATTTCTTATCATGAAGTACTTTGAAATTTCTATGATTGATTAACTTTTTGTGATGGATCAAGTACACGAGTTACAAATCTTAGTCTCCAAATTGAAGGACTTGAAAGTGGTGGTTCCTAAATTATTACAAGTTGGAGGAATTATTGCCAAATTTTCTCCATGTTGGAATGATTATAGAAAGAAGCTTCTACACACCACAGAAGAATTTTCTCTTGAATAGATTTGAAAGCATCTTCAAATCAAAGAGAAAACCAGAGTGCAAGTCAAGAAATTTGCAAATGATAAACTTGCAACAAAAGTAAATTTTGTTGAAAGGAATCAAAAAGTTTGGTGGAGGAATGAATTAAAAATTTTCTTGGGCATATAGTTCAAGTTTTGGAAATGAAGATATAAAGTTGGCTTGGAGATGAAAAACCCATAGAGATGGGTTGGAGATAAAAAAAACTACTTGAAGACTCATATTAACTTGAATAGGGACAAAACAACTCAAGAAATTATCATCAACTATGACTAGTTTTCTCTTTATTTTTGAGTTGTGTTGAGAGTTTGTTTGAGATAAATTATTTAGTGTTCAAGTCGCGAAAGAGTTCTATAGGAAGCTCTTAACAGAGCTTTCTTGACCAAATCGAATATCCATTTCTTAACCAGAAGCCCGGTTGAGTCAAGCTGAAAATTACATTTTCAATATAAGGCAGAATCGGACGTCCGATTCTAGAATTTTTGAGTTTGACTGAACTGGACATTTGGTATAGATCCGATTGTCTAGTAGGGCTTCAAAGCTGACTCTATGAACTAGAACCGAACATCCAGTTCTATGAAATGGATGTCCGGCATGGATTTTCTATATGACTAAAAGAGCGAATCTTGTAACCGAGTCTTACTCTTCAGTCAAGAGCGAATCTTGTAACCGAATCTTCTGAGGGTCAAATATGAGAGCTTGTAACCATATCTCAATTAAAAGTAGATCTTATAATTGGGCCTTCAAGGGTCAAGAATGAAAGCTTGTAACGATAACTTGGCAATGGTGGATCTTTCAACCAAGTCTTGTTCATCAGTCAAAAGCGAATTTTGTACCTAGATCTTATAACCAAGTCTTCAAAGGGTTAAGTGCAAGAGCTTGTAATCATACCTCGGTCAAGAATAGATCTTATAACTAGGTCTTGTTTCTTAGTCAAAAGCAGATCTTGTAACCAGGTCTTCAAGGAGTCAAACACGAAACTTCTAACCATGCCTCAATCAAGAGTGAATCTTGTAATCAAGACTGCAATCACACTTCTTGTGATGACAAAAAAGCAATCATATTTCATTGAAAAAAATACTTGTAAATCATTTACATGTCAGATTTGGGGCGGTGCTCTAATGTCCCTATTTGCTTTTTGATGGCATGGACTTTTGCCACCCCTAACGTAATGTTCATCATTTGCTCTGCTACCTCGAGTCCATGTTGTGGTTCAACTTCCACCTTCTCTTTTCTTTTGAGCTTCCTTTACTCTTCAAAGTAGGTGGCATGACAATGGTGCACCATGTCCTTGTCTCCTCGTATTTCTCCAATTTCAATATTGGTGGGAAACTAGAGAAGCAGTTGGTGCGTGGAGATCGTTACCTGCAATCTATTTTAGGTAGAGTGACCTAGTATTGCATTATAAGGGAATTGTGCTCTCACCACAATGAAATTAGTGAAGAAAGTGGGCCCTTTTTGCCCTTCTTTGACTATCATAAGCACCTTTAACACCCCCTTGGAATTCAAGGAATCCCTGGTAAATCTAATTAATACGCTCTGGTAGTGGCACAAAGGCTAATTACATTTCATCTAGTCATATATACTTGGGCAAACAGGATATTAGTAGACATTCCCATCTCCACCAACACTCTTCTCGTTAAGTATTCCTCCAAGACAAGGGTGATTACTAGACCTTCATCCTAGTACTTGGGGTCTTTTTTAGAGGCCCAAGTATCTTTAGGTTGCTCTTCTTCTCATAGGCACTTCCCTTTCCCTGATGATTATGTAGGGGGTGACTGTTTTGCCACAACAATAACCCTGCTCTCCTAATAGGTGTCCTCTCAAATCATGGCAAGGTAGTTATTGATCACCTAAGTAGGGGGAGAGGATGGTGACTTGTCACCACAGTGGGGGTTGCTCCTAGCCTTCATGGGATCATCCTCCTTCCTAGAAGGGATAAGTTCTTCATTTTGGACATATCTCACCAAGTGGCCTTCATAGATGAGGTGCTTGATTTTGAACTTTAAATTTCAGCACTCCTCCGTGTCATAATTGTAGTCTCTATGATACTTGCAGTATTTTGAGGTATCGAGTCTTCTCCAATCTTGGTGGATTGAGGGAGTTTTCGCAAGTAGCCTTTGTCCTCAATTTGTGATAGTATCTCGGTGCAAGGATGACTGAGTGTAGTGTAGTTTCAAAACTCAGCTTTGTGGTCTTGTAGCTTGGCTCTCTACTTCTTCAGTTTAGGCTATTGTAGCTCCCTTTTCTCTTTTTTGCTATGGGAGTCATTGACCTCCCATTGAGCTGCCATCCTTTCTTCTGGGTCAATGTACTCACAAACTTGCTCCACGAATTCCCTGAGTGTCATGGTAGTCATCGCCCCATTTCGTATGCAACTCTGCCATCCTTGAGACCATTCATAGCAGAAGCCAAAATAAATAGAACTATTAAGATTATTTGCCTAAATCTATATGATGTTGAATCTGGAGAGATAATCGGTAGGCTTTCTCCTTTAGCCTAGCAGATCACTAGGAAGGTGGATGAGTCATAGCGCCTCAAGAACAAGGAGACAAATTGATTCACGAATTTAGTCTCCAAGTTTGTGAAACTCTCCGCTGATCTTGCTGGGAGGTTGGAGCACCAAGCTTGTATCATACTATTT
Source organism: Trichopus zeylanicus subsp. travancoricus (assembly GCA_005019695.1). Lineage (NCBI taxonomy): Eukaryota > Viridiplantae > Streptophyta > Magnoliopsida > Dioscoreales > Dioscoreaceae > Trichopus > Trichopus zeylanicus. Next base: position 206,243 of record RXID01021543.1, read on the forward strand.
TTGAATAATCTGATATGGTCCAACAAGTCCCTGGTCCCATCATACGACTCCCAAAATGGTTGTCGAAACTTGGATTAGGAGGCTTCGCTATGAGCCACAAATTAAGTGCACTTATTGCGCTACTTAGTGCCAGTTTGGGCTCTATTGAGCCTCGCAATATTTTGTTAGTCAGTTGGGTGATGTGCTTCTCCATCTCTTTGGCACTCCATGTCTCGCTTATCTCAGCAGATGACTTATAGCTTGTATTTGAGGGGTCAATTTGAGTTTGATCTTCTTATAAAGCTAAAGTCTCCAGAGAATGCCAGTTCTTAGCTAGCTCATGTGGCCCTTCAACGCCTGCTACGTGGCTCGTCCTCCTTTTGAGGACCCTCTTGCATTGCATGGCCACCTAGGAGTTGGCAAGTAAGTATACACACCTATGCCACCTAGGTCTGTGCTTTCACCAGCTGGGCAATAGTGTGGATCTCCTATGACCAGCTATGCAAAATCACCTCTAGAGACAGGCTCTTCATCTCAGCTCCCCAGGTCTAATTTTGGTCAACTATGACCTAGCTCTAGTGAGCCTCTTATCATTTAGAAACAAGGATTTTGGGCATCTCCTAAGGAGGCTTGTTGTAATGCTATTTGCTCTGAGACACCAACTACCGCTTACTTTTCGAAATACTGGTGTTGTGGTTGCATGGTTGTCATTGACTAATCAGAGAGGAGTCTTCCAATGGATCTTAATGAAAGCATCAAATGTCAATTAAAACACCAATATTGTGTTCGTTCGATTCTGGGCTAGAGTCTATGAGCTCTTTCTGATCTTCTCCAGCTGATTCCAACCTATATAAAAGAATAAATACCGTCCATTTAGTTATAATCGGGAGAGAATGTTCCAACACTTAAGTTTCTATATCATCCTTTCTTTCAATCTCGGGGGAGTTAGGATTTACTGTGGAATGAAAAAATTGAACTTATAGTGGAAGAAAAAGGGAATTAGAACTCTTTATCTCAATGCCTTGGGCCCTATTATATTGGATACTTTGGATAACTTGACCATATCTCCTCAGTTAACTCTACTATAATTGGTATGTGAGTTAGTTAGGGGCATTTTGAAAATTCTAGTTGGTATTTTGTATGACGGTTTGATGGGTTTTGTTATGTAGTGGGAGGTAGAGCAGGTGTAGTAGTTAACATAGGCAGTGCAAGAAGTTGGTGATGCAGGTGTTTGTCTCCTTGGAATCCAAAAAAATTATCCCTTATAGGGTCAAAAGGAAGGTACAGAATGTCCAAATAGTTTGTCGTACTTAGATTGTTGGTCTAACTTGGTAGAGCCATAGAACTTGACTTTTGAGGGTCGAGATGTGAAGCTCATCTCTTGACAACTAAGCTGTGAAGTCTATCCTCTAATAACTAGGCTATAGAGCTTGTCCTCTAATGGTCAAGCTGTGAAACTTTTTTCAGATAGCCAAGTTGCGGAGTCTGTCTTCTAATGACCAAATTATGAAACTTGTCTTGTGATAGTCAAATTGTACCGTTCGTCTTTCGATAGTCGAACTATGAAGTTTATTTTTTGATAGTCAAATTGTAGGACTTAGCCCCTAAAGACTTATTAAGTCTTGGTACAATAGTAAGGCTGGTGGTTCTAAACTTGGTTCAATTTTTATTTCAGTTTCCTTTAACATTAGGTTTTAGGTTCAACATTATTCTTTGACATATTAATATGAATTAAAAAAAATTATTCATTAGATATCAAATCTTGGCATAATAACAAGACCGGCAGTTTTTATCTTGATTCAATTTTCATTTCAGATTTCCTCGAAATTGGATTTTGTGTTGAACATTATTTTTTGATACATCAATATAAATTAAAAAAAATCATTTATTAGATATCATATCTTAGCAGGTTATTTTTCACTGTCCAGCTGTCTGTATAAAACAATCTGTCAACGGGTACAAGCGTGAAATCTGGTGAGCAGAAACTTGGCAGGACAAGGTTCGAAGATTAGTACTGGTGTTTTGCATTTCTTTTACAGATCCAAGGCCACGCGTATGGATGAGATTTCATCGCATCGGGAATGGCCGAAACCAGTGTTTTTCCTCCGGTCCGGCGTGGAAGGAACACTACACTACTCCTTGAAAGAGATCCATGTGACGTGAGCTACTTGTCCATTGACCAGATTATGTCTTTCTTTTTATTTTAGTTAAAGGTGCATCCGATCATGCGGAGTAAACTAGTTGGATATTAGTGAGCATGGTTGAAAGAATTTGTCTAACAGTGAGATAGCGTAATTTTGCTGATTCCATTGCAGAATCTGCTAAAAGTTGAGAATCTAAGCTGCCACGGAATTGGCCAGTTTTGTCTCCCGTCTGTCTTTGCTTTTTTTGCTTTTTGGAGATAAACTGAGTCAAGTCATATGAACTCTAATGCAGAATCAGAGGAAAGGATAAGGATAACAAGTTAACAACATATATGACTACCAAGCCGTCTGCTACATGAACATAACAAAGAATATGTCTAGATTTGAAACCCCCTTCAGGAGACTAACAAAAAAAGTACCTCATATTACATTTAAGCTCCCTGTACACCTGCAGGTATGTTTTCTGGGAAACAACAAAAGTTGCTGCTGCTGGGCCTGAGGGGGATCTTTGAGAACAACAGGGTTGGAAATTAATCATCCAGTGGAAAGTTAGGGTGTAGAGGGATCCGAAGCTTTTTCCTGGGTGACGAGAAGGGTGCAAAATGCATGGCTGGCATGCTTGTAACCAATTCAACCAGCCAAGGGCTCACACATTTCACATTCTGTAATAGATCTGGTTCGTCCCATGTCACCTGCAAACCATTTCCAACAAAAACCAAATAATTTTCCTTTCTGAACATTCTTACTTCCTTTACTAGATTAGGTCACAAGATGGTACTAGAAGGAGAGTTTTCACAATTCGAGACAAACAAACATGGAGAGCTCAATTTTGTCAAACTTATTTATATAATACATCAAAGACAGCACAATCACTACAGATACAAACACGGCAATTGAGCAGTGAAATGATATGCTTTATAGCAGAAAATATAAACCACAATTGATACAGCTTGTATGAATTTACTCAAAAGGAACTCACAATTTTGCTCACTGCATCTAAGCACTAGTGATTTTTGTGCTTTGAGCACCTTTAAATATTGGGCCATTCAATTTGGAAACTCCAGTATTATATGCATCATCCATGAATGTTTCAGCTGTGGAGGTATAGAAATTGTAATTAGTTGGCAAAGCTGATCTACAAATAAGGATTCAAGCTTCAAAATGTCTCATTATACAGGAATGTTTCCTAGCAGAACTCAGATGGATACAGGTAATAAGCCCTCAAGTTCTATCATAGAACATTCTTGCACTAAAAGTGGAAAACGAAAGTACGAGAAACACTCTAATATTTATGTCCTAGAAAAGCATGATGAACTAGAGGCCAGAAAAGGAGAGTGAATTGAGGACCAAATGGAGAAACTGGAGCATAAACAAATGCAATTGTATTTCATCTATTTCTTTTTCCAACTCTTAGCAACTTCCCAGCAGAAAAAATTGGGAGAAAACACAAAATAAGGAGATACCAAAAAAAAAAAAACTACGCAAGATTGAACTTCTTTCAAACTCCTGAACATTAATACCAATTGAAAATCTCACAGCAAATACAGACAAATCAGGAATGCAAATGACCAAAGCCACATTCTTCACGCACCAAACAAAAAAGGAAAAAGAAGCTGGGACAGGAATGATACCTGAAGAAGTCTCCAGGGTGAATTAGTCCACCGAATCGCATTAGCAACCTGAACAGATGAAATAGTACCCATGAACCAACTGATCCTTGAGGAATCCTCAGTTTCAAAAACCATCTTGAAACTCATGCCAGAACACCATTGGATTCTCATGGCTGCCTTCACTGACGCTGCCTTCACACAAAACTCTGGTGTACTGGCCCTTGGATAGTAAACAACATCAAAGGGCTTCCCACTAGCTGCAAGATTTGCAGCCTGGATAACAGATTCAGCTCTTACCTTCCCCCTTTCCCCTGAATTGCCATTTATATTTACGTATCCTCCATTAGCATTACCTGTCATAAACTTCCCTTCTTCTCCTCTAACGAAGGAAGAACAGGTTCCATAAGATGGCGTACAATACCTAGACGGAGGGTTCCAGCCCGATTGGGATTCCGGACCACTACCTATCCCTCTCTTTGTCCTTCTTATCCCAATGCATAGATTCCCATTCTCCGTTCTAAGGAACACAATTGAATCCGCTGCAACAAGCTTCTTCTGGTTAACAAAAGTGCTCCATCCCGTCATGAGTCAATGCCAGGTGCCTCTGTAGATATGCCTGAACTTCCTTATTTCACCATGTACATCCTTAGCAAACACGGTCTGGACTGGAGGATCTGTTGAGTAGTCAAGCCTTGGAAAGATTGTCTCAGCACAGTAGCGAGGTATGGAGAATCCCGCGCCATTGTTGGCATCTGACTGGGTCAGTGTCTTTGCAAAGGAAGCTGGTTACTCGGGCAATTCAGACCAATTGCTTCCAAGGGCCATGCCATCATCTTCCCTGAAGTCGGGCTCATTTGCCCGGAGGGGAACAAGGCAGATCTTGGCGAAGAACTCATCAGTGTCAGGATCAGCCATGAACTTCACAGTTGCCATTCTGCAGAGGATGAATGCAGGGATGTGCGGGAAACTCCTGAATTCGGTGCTTCCTTGGGCGTGTTCAGCATGGCCCTGGGGAAAGCAGTAAACCTTGGAGTTCACCGGTGGCATCTGGACGATGCCTCCGGCACATGCGTGCCAGAGCTGAAAGTCCAGGCACTTATCTATGTCCTTCATTGCCTTTGCAGAATCGCCAACAGCGACTTCAATTGTCAAGAACTATTTAGAGAAATGCTGCAAATTAAAACAAGACATGACAGTCATTCAGATAGAAAAACTCGCTTCCAAAATTAAAAGAGCTTATATTCATAATCAAAACTAAAACAAAATTTTAGAATGTTGTTACCTTCAATGAGAAGAGCCGCCAACTTCAGCTTCACTTATAGATCCACATGAAGAAATACCGAAGGCAACTACAATATTATACCAGAACCTGAAATGAAACTCCCAATCACAAAAATTTTATATTTGCTGGAATTGTAAGAAGATCAAACTTTCACTCTCAGAAAAGTGGGCAGAGGAGTGGATGGGTATTGGGGGTGGAGATGGATGCTTGTTTGTTCAGGATTGGAGCAAGAAGGGATGGAATATCTTAACCATTGTATAATTCGAAGCCATACCCTTGAATTTCCTCCTTTCCCTTCAATGGGCCAACGTACTCAAGAACTACAATAACTTCTTTCCTTTTTTTCACCAATACTCGTCTCCAGGATGCTAATCCAAATCCCTCAAACACTAGACGACAGGTGCAGAACTCGCTAAGATTGAGAACCAGACAACCCAAAAAACAAAAACTGAACCCTGAGAATTCTGAAAGAAAACCAATCGACAAAACTCCTCCTTGTCATCGTGAGACCTCCAGAATTACCAACCAAAATCCCACCTTTCCAAAAAAACCTGCCATTTCCCAACAAGAACCCTCCCAAGCGCTAAACCAGATCAGAAACGAGAAAAATCACAGCGAAAATTCTCTTTTCCCCGGGATACAGCACAAACAACAGAAACCCCAACAAATTCCAATTTTCCTGGAAAGAAACAAACTTTTGTATGCTAATCCCCAGTTCTCCGGTCCAGAACAGATTCACAGAGGATAAATCCATTCCCGATGGAATTCGAGATGAAAAACCAAAAAATGGGAAAACAAACAATGACAGCCAATGAGAGGAGCAGGTGAGATTTTCTCTCTCTAGAAAGGGTGGGGGGCTTCGGCTTGTGCTTGTTCTTTGATGCATACCGCTTGGGGTGCCGGGCGTGGAGTTTGCACAGGCCCCAAAAAATCCGTATTTAAGGCGACACCAAAACGAAGTCCCGGAGGAGAATAACATACAGGATAGAATAATCACTTCCGTCGTCAATGCCGTGAGAAGAGAGAGAGTGAGAAAAAAATAATAAAAAAGTAGAACATTATTGCAAAATCCCCCTTCGTTTGTTATATTTGCATTGGCATCTTTTTGTATTTTACTTTCTTTCTTATCACGTGTAGTACTGACTTCTGAGTGAAACCATTTCTGACTGGCATTTTCTTAATATTCGAAAATAAAACCCATTACTTTTTTGAAAAAACGAATAATAACTACTAATTTAATATTCGATATTTTATTAAGTAAATAAGAGGTCCAAATATAATTTACCTAAATTGTTTTTAAAGCCACATCTGCAAAATCCTCTTCGATACTTGAGAAGTAAGAATATATTATAATTAGATTTGAAAGTCAGAACATGTTTCCCTCTACTATAAAAGCTTCCGCCAACCATTTAACTCGTGCTTCTGCTATTTTTTGAAGATATATTTCCTTCACATTCTCAAAATTGACCTATCGGAAATGAGAAATAATTACGTATAAATTTCTGTAATTAATTTTAATTACGTATAATCTCATTTTCGAAAATATTTATCCACACTCCCCGATTGTTATTTAATCAAAATTTTCGTAAAAAATTTCGATTTTACCATTGGTTATTTTTACAAATATACCCTTAAAAACTTATTTTTTATATTTTACGCCATGAAATTCGATTTTTTGCAAATAATACCCCGAAATAACTCTGATTTACAGAAAAGTTCTCGAAATTTGGATTTTTACAAATAAACCCCCGAAAATTATTTCGATTTACAGAAAAGTTCCCGAAATTTCGATTTCTGTAAATAACACACCGGCGCGCGGGAGTCGAGGCGGAGGCCGGGCGGGCAAGAGTGGAGGCGGACGCGGGCAGGAGCCGGCGGCGGGAGCGGAGGCAGAGGCCGGGCAGGCAGGAGGGGAGGCGGAGGCAGGCGGGAGTCGGCCGCGGGAGCGGAAGCGGACGCGGGCGGGAGCCGGCGGCGGGAGCGGAGGCGGAGGCCGGGCGGGCTGGAGCGGAGGCGGACGCAGGCGGGAGCCGGCGGCGGGAGCGGAGGCGGAGGCCGGGCGGGCTGGAGCGGAGGCGGATGCGGGCGGGAGCCGGCGGCGAGAGCGGAGGCCGAGGCCGGGCGGGCTGGAGCGGAGGCGGACGCGGGCGGGAGCCGGCGGCGAGAGCGGAGGCGGAGGCCGGGCGGGCGGGAGCGGAGGCGGACGCGGGCGGGAGCCCGCGGCAGGAACGGAGGCAGAGGCCGGGGCGCCGGCACGCCGACACTAGGGCGCGGACGGCCAAGGCCGACGCCGTTCCGCCCCTGCGTGCCGGGGACGGAGGCCGAGGCCAGCGCGGACGCGTGCCGACGTGGCGGCCTCGGGGTGTTATTTGCAAATAAACCCCGAAATTATTCCGAATTATAAAAAAGTCCAGAAATTTTCTTATAAGACCGTCTCCTTCGTACTGTAGCCCTAAACCCTCAGCCGCCGCCGCCGCCGCCGCCGCCGCCGCTCTGCTGTGCCGCTCCCTGCACTTGTGCTGCCGTCGCTGCCCCGCCGGTGAGGAGATCGCCGTCCGGTCGTTGACCTGCGCCCTCCACGCCGTCGCCGTCGCCGTAGGTGCTCGCCCCTTGCTCTGCCCTTGAGCCATTGTTGTCCCGCCGGCGAGAACACCGCTGTCCCGTCGCTGTCGTCGCTGCCGCGCTCCTTCGTCCTCGGTAAGCCACCACCACCTTCCGAACCCCCCCTCCCGAACCCCCCCTTTCCTTCGCGGCCGAGGCCGGCGAGGACGCCCAGCGGAAGAAGGCCGGGTAGCGGACGTCTGCGCTTGATGGCGCCCTGGCGCGGACGCCGGAGGCCGGGTGGTCTCGGCCGTCCGCATCGCTCGCCCTTAAGCCGGCGTCTGCCAGCCGCACGCCGCCGGATGGCCTCGGACCCGTTCCCCGCCCGACGGCCTCGGACCCGCTCCCCGCCCAACGGCCTCGAACCCCCTCCCCGCCTGACGGCCTCGAACCCGCTCCCCGTCGACGGCCTTGGACCCGCTCGACGACCTCGGACCCACCCATCGCTCCCACCCCCGCCCCCAAATGGCCTCCGACTCTCCTCACCCCTCTCCCCGCCCGACGGCTTCGAACCCACCGACTGCTCCCCCTCCGGCCCCCAGACGGTCTCCGACACCAGACCATACGCCCAACAACCCCCCCCCCCTCGCCGCTCGCCCCATGGATCGGACCCCTCCCCGCGCGAACGGCATTGTGGACCCACCCAACGACTCCCGTCTCCGTCCCTGCCCGCCAGATTGACCTCTCGATAACCCTCGGGCCTTCCCCCCTTTGCCTCACTCCATCCCCACTCCCCCACCCCAGCCCCCCCCGCCCGAAGGGTTTGCGGACCCACCCACTGCTCCGCACCCCGGCCCCCAGGCAAATCCGTCCGAATACCATCCCAACCAGCCGACCGCCCAAACCCAAACCCCACCAATCCCCGCTCGACGGCCTCGGACCCACCCACCACTCCCGTCCCCGC